>JARQOD010000001.1:526470622-526548302 GCA_033576555.1 Oophaga sylvatica
ACCCTGACGGCCTCCTGGGATGTGCCTGCAACTTCATCACCAGTAAAGGTACAGATAGAGACTGTCTTGTGTGTGTCTGTATTATTGCTCCTTCACCCCTGCACCGCCATATACCTCGAGGGATCAGTCTTACCTGTGGAAGACTTAACACCTTGCTGCCCAGTAACAACCCCTCAGAGGATTCACCCTGCAGCGCTGGTCACCCTGATCAGAAACCACAGGTGGCGTCACGAACATTTCTACAATCCCCTGTAAATATCCCACTTTAGTGAGTGCCCAGGGCAACGGACCGAGCTGCGCTACCCGTGACATCCCCCAGTAAGTGAACGGGCTCAGTGCCGAGTACCCCAAAGCCCTGCTTCGTGCGACTCACACACACCACATGGCCAGCTAAGGTTGTTAAATGTTAAAATGACATTTCCCAGTGAATGCATTTGTATTGGTTGAAAGCAATGCTAAATTTGAAAAACTCATCAAAAATGCTACGTGTGAACATAGCCCAAGTGGTGGAGGAACATATTTGTTTTGGGCTAATTATTTTGCCTTATGTAAAAGTCATTACCCTGGAAAGGATGATCCTTAACATATTTCCCTAGAAAATCCATTTTGGTTTAGTTTTTGTATGTTTTTTGGTTCGGCTGTATAAATGGCGTAACACTTGTTCACAGCTGTGACCTGGGAGTCAGAAATGCTTCCAGGGGTATTCCCAATGATGTTCCTAGGTCATTTCGGCACTGTTTCCTTCATTTTCAGACGTTTTTAGACTTTAAAAGGACCCCTGGGGGGATCGCGGCAAAAATGCTTGTTTTTCCCATAGACTAACATTGGACTTGTTGCACGGTTCGAGTATCGGAGTATTCGAATTTGCTCGACCCGAACAACGAGCACCCGAGTATTTTAGTGCTCGCTCATCACTACGTACCACATATTGTCCCACAGATAAGTTGAACTGGCGTAAGCGAAGAAGAGCCGAAGCTGACGAGGTGACTCACCCGGGTTCATCGAAGACTTTGCGAAAGGCCTCTATGAATACAGAGAAATGGGAGATGCTAGGGTCCTCTGTCTCCCATAATGGATTCAACCACGCCAGGGCCTCACCTCCAAGATGTGACATGAGGAATACTACCTTTGTGTGGTCAGACGGAAAGTGAAGAGGAAGTAGTTCAAAATGTAGCTGGCAGTGCTTGATGAACCCACGGCAGAGCTTAGGATTGCCGTCAAAGCGTGGTGGAGCTGCGAGTCGGGGACCAGAAGCTCGAACTAAGCAGACTGACTGATGTTGCACAGCTTCTGAATCCACACCTTTGCAGTAGAAAACTTCACAGAGCAGGCTGCATTGGATAACAAGCTTTTACTTCTAACATGAGGTAAAAGGAAAAATGCACAGTCATTTCAGCATTGCATCAGGAAACAGGAACAAAACGAAAGTGAAACTACAAGTGACAATATTTCTTATACAATACATTAAACAGAAGGAAACGTTACACAACATTGCCATCTATTGTCAGGTCAGCATAAAGTCATCCTTTTACTTATATTAAGTCCTAATCTGTTGCATATGCCAACACCCTTTCTCAACAGTAAAAACTTAATCAATCAAACCCAACATTTTTATTAGTCTCTGATGTTTATAAGCATTCAACGCCTTTGTGAAAATGTCTGCTGTCATTTCTTCAGTAGGGCAATACTCCAACTTCAATACTCCTTGGTCCTCTTTTAGTTTTGTTGGTTCCAAGTGTGATTGTCCTAATTCTGTCAACAATTGTCTTAACCACAGTACTTCTTGTCTTTCTATCTGTATTCCTAGGTACTGTTTTACATTTCCCAAGTCTTTGATTTCAAAATTTTATTTCAGGATTTTTAGAATGTTTTCTTTATGCCTTTCTTGTTAACAAATCAAAATGTCATCTACATATATGAGTACATAAATCCATCTATTACTCAGCCTTTTTGTGTACAAGCATGGATCAGCTTTGCTTCTTTGAAATTTTTCATTTGTTAGTACTTCCGTGATGTTGTCTTTCCACGCCTTAGCTGATTGTTTTAAACATATATGCTTTTCTGTAGTTTACAAACTTAGTTTGGATTTCTTTCATCTTTGAATCCTGGAGGTTGTTCCATGTAAATGTCTTCTGTTAAATCTCCATTCAAAAAAGCTGTCTTTACATCTAGATGTCTTAGTTCCATCTGTTCCATTGCTGCAACTGTAAGTAAAGTTCTTATTGTAGTGTGTTTGACAACTGGAGCAAATGTTTCATCATAGTCTTCTTCTTCTGGAAGTTTAGATATGTCTTCCCAAGAGATAGATTCATACATTTTACTTGTACTTGCCTTGTATGAGAGGCGTTTTGGTGGTTTTCCTTTGTTCTCTCTTATTGAATGTCTTGGTTCTGTGTCTGTTTGTAGTTGTGATTCTTCACTTTCAGTATTTTGTTCTTCATTAATTTCTACTTCTTTCTCATCAGATATTTCTTCAGTTATGTCACTATTGTTTTTCTCATTTTTTGTTTCAACTGAAATCATAATGTCTTCATTTAAATCTTCAATAAATGTCACACTGTTACTCACTGTAACTCTGTCTGTTTTGGGATCTAAGATTCTATATCCTTTGCAGTTTTCACTATATCCAACGAATATTCCTTCCATGGATCTGTTTTGAAGTTTGGAACGTTTTTCTGTTGGAATGAATATAAAAACTTTACATCCAAAAACTTTTAAATGATTGACACTAGGTTTCATACCTTGCCAAAGTTCATATGGAGTTTTCTTCAGTTTTCTGGAAAAAAGTCTGTTCTGTAGATATGTAGCTGTCATTGCTGCCTCAACCCAATATTTCTCTGGTAGTTTAGAATCTGTCAGCATACATCTCATCATTTCTGTTAGAGTTCTGTTTTTCCTTTCTGCTACTCCATTTTGTTCAGGTGTGTATGGAACAGTTTTCTGATGTTGTCATGTATAGTGTACAGTTCCTATAGCGTCTTGTGCTTGGGTGCGAGGAAAACACAGGAGACATAGGTTGAAATGAAATGACTTGTATTACTTCATACAAGCATGCTGAAAAGTTCACACAGTTTGCAGGAACAGAGTCAGGAGACACAGCAGGCCAGAGTAATTTCAAGCACTACAATAAATCTCCAGAGCAGGTTCAGGATCTCTTCTCTGTACCGTAATTCCTCTGCAAACATGAATGCACCAGACAGCAGGTTTCCAGAGTCCAAAAGTGTTCCAAAGTTCCTCAGTAGGAAATAGCTGGAGTCCAAAATCCTAGGTTTCCAGGAGTCAGGTCACAGGCTGACTGAGGCTTGATTCAGGAGCACTGATTGTTCAGCTGAGGCTGCTTAAGAAGCAAGAGGGAAGATCAGGGCGGGAACATGAAAACTGGAACTCCATATTGACTGAGGGCAAGAGCTGCAGAAAGACAGAAAGCAAAATGGCCGACGGAAAACTGAGTTTCAAGGAACATGTCAACAGAGACAAAGAACCTTACATTACTCCCCCCTTAGGGACAACCTCCGGATGACCTCAGACCAGGCTTGTCAGGGTACCTCTGATGAAACTGGCGGAGCAGGCGAGGAGCATTTACATTGTTGACTGGTTCCCATGAGTTGTCCTCCACTGGGTAGCCCTGCCATTTAATCAAATATTGCAACTGATTTCTGTACAACCTGGAATCTAGAATCCTTTCCACCATAAATTCTTCCTGACCATCGATCAGCACTGGGTCAGGGCAAGGAGAAGAACGTCCAGGAAACGTATTGGGTGTTGCAGCCTTTAGTAGGGATACATGAAAGACAGGGTGGATTCTCATAGTTCTGGGCAGTTGAAGACGACAAGCAACAGCACTTATAATCTTACTGATCTTATAAGGTCCAATGTACTTATGTCCCAATTTAGACGATGGAATCTTTAATTTAAGATTTCTGGTTGACAGCCAGACCAAATCTCCTACCTTGAAAGCTGGTGCAGGTTTACGAAATTTATCTGCTGCTTTCTTGTACCTTTCCTGAGCCAATTCTAGATTTTCCTTTAGAAGATCCATATTCTTTTGTAAAGAAGTGATTCTTTCAGCCACTGCCGGCAAGGGCGTATCTATGGGAAATCGAGGAAGAATGTTAGGATGATAACCTAGATTGGAGTAAAAAGGAGACTGCTTAGTGGAGGCGCTCTGAGAGTTGTTATAAGAGAACTCAGCCAGTGGAAGTAGATCCACCCAATCATCTTGTAGGTGGCAGATAAAGCAGCGGAGATACTGCTCCAGGGTCTAATTGGTTCGTTCTGTCTGTCCATTAGTCTGAGGATGAAAAGCAGAAGAAAGGTTTACTTTAATGTCCAATGCTGCACAGAAATTTTGCCAAAACCTTGAAGTGAATTGCACCCCTCGATCCGAAATGACCTCATCCGGTACTCCATGTAAGCGAAACACATTCTTAATCATCAAGTCTGATGTCTGTTTTGCAGTGGGTAAGCCGACACAAGGGATAAAATGAGCTGCCTTTGTTAGACGGTCACCCACCATTAGAATGGTGTTCTTCCCTTGAGAGGTTGGTAACTCCACAATGAAGTCCATAGAAATGGATCCCCACGGGCGGGACGGGGTGGGAAGAGGTTGCAACAGACCAGTTGGTGAGGAGCGAGGTGTTTTGCATCTTGCACAGACTTCACATGAAGTGACATAGTTTTAAACATCTTTCCTGTAAGTGGGCCACCAAAAGAAACGAGAAAGAAATTCTTGTGTCTTTAGAATTCCCCTATGCCCGGCTATCTTGGAATCGTGGATGAGTTGCAATACTCTCAATCTGACTGTTTCAGGTATATACAGACGTTGTCCCTGAATCCACACACCATTCTTAAAGACAAGACTTACGTCCCTTGGGGTTTGAGCCAACAAAGAATCCGCATGGTATGCTTCCTTGATGTCCTTAAGTAGGTCTTGATTATGAATCACTCCCAGGAACCTAGAGTCAGGAAGAATAGTCTTAGGAGGAGTAAGTGGACGTGTCTCTGCTGAATGAATCCTAGAGAGTGCATCAGCCTTTCCATTGCGCGATCCTGGTCTATAAGAAATGACAAAATTAAATTGGTTTAGGAAAAGATTCCAGCGAGCCTGGCGAGGAGTCAGGCACTTAGCCGACCTGATAAATTCAAGGTTACGATGGTCTGTCAGGACGACTATTTGCTGTGCAGTTCCCTGAAGAAGGTGTCTCCATTCCTTGAAGGCGGCAATAATGGCCAACAATTCTCTATTGCCCACATCGTAGTTCCTCTCAGCCGAAGACAACTGCTGGGAAAAGAAGGCACAGGGATGCAAGACATTCTTCTCACCTGTTCTCTGAGAGAGTATAGCTCCAACGGCACAGTCTGAAGCATCCACCTCTATTATGAAGGCAAGCTCGGGGTTGGGATGTACTAAGATAGGTGCGGTGGTAAATTTATCCTTTAAACAGGAAAATGCTTCCTGAGCTTGCGGGGTCCAGGAGAACCTAGACTGTTTCCGGGTAAGTTGGGTGATAGGTGACACTACCTCAGAAAATTTTTTAATGAAACGTCTATAGAAGTTGGCAAACCCGATGAAGCGCTGCACCTCCTTCACATTTCTAGGAATTGGCCAATCCTTGATGGCTTGGGTCTTTGCTTCCATCCATACTAATCCCTTGCGTAGATAGTACATACCCCAGAAATTAAATTTCGGTCCTATGGAATTCACACTTTTCAAGTTTGATGTAGAGATGGTTTTGTCTTAGGCGTTCTAAGACCATTCTCACATGTCCATGATGTTCCTCTGTGGAGTTAGAAAAAATTAGAATATCATCCAGATAAATCACCACAAATGTATCTAGGAGATGCCTGAAGATATCATTCACGAAGTGTTGGAAAGTGGCTGGGGCGGTACTCAGACCAAAAGGCATAACTAGATATTCAAAGTGTCCATAGCGTGACCTGAAAGCAGTCTTCCATTCATCCCCAGGTCTAATACGGACCAAGTTATAGGCCCCACGGAGATCCAGTTTAGAGAAAATTTTGGCATGCCGCACTCTCTCCAACAACTCAGGGATTAAAGGCAATGGATAACGGTTTCTAATAGTAACCTTATTGAGTTCCCTATAGTCTATGCAGGGTCTCAGAGATCCACCTTTCTTCTTCACAAAGAAGATGGGTGCACCTGCGGGAGATGAAGAGGGGCGTATGAAGCCCTTGGTTAAATTTTCGTCTATATAATCCTTCAAAGCTATTAGCTCGGGCCCCGCTAGAGGGTAGATCTTACCAAAAGGTATCTCGGCTCCAGGCAATAATTCAATTGGACAATCATATGGACGGTGAGGAGGAAGCTGATCAGCGTTCTTCTTGTCACATAAATCCACATAGTCCTGGTATACAGCTGGTAGTTCAGGGACTGACATGGTTCCTTTAGGAACAGAGCAAGCTGAAACTCCTTGACTCATCTGTTTCTCCGGAAAGTGTAATTCCTTGGTCTCCCAGTTAATCGTAGGATTCTGCGCCTGCAGCCATGGTAGCCCTAGAATAATGGGAAAGTGGGGAGAAGAGATAAGCATAAAAGACATTTTCTCCTGATGATCTTTACCCATAAGGACCCTCAAAGGCTCTGTTTCTTGATCCACTGGTCCAGAAGTCAGTAGAGAGCCATCCACAGTCTCCATCTGTACTGGAGTAGCCTTCTTCACTGAACGTATCCCCTGTTTCAGAGCAAAGGAGATATCCATAAAATTTCCACTTGCTCCTGAGTCGATCATAGCAGAGCTAGACACCCAGACTGAGTTAACCCAGAGTTTGATGGAAAGGAAGCAATGAGAATTGTTTCTTTTACAACTCAGCTGGGACATCGCTGAGGAAACTTGAAAAATTGCAGCGTTTATACCGTCATCGTCCCAGAACTAACAGAGTTTAAGTCCGAGAAATCAAGATCTCTTGCAGCAGATCTCTCTGGAGCCTGAGGCTCGGACATGATAGAGCTCCTCTCGCAACACTCACAGTGAATGACTGCTGCAGTAGTCTTACGAGAACGGCTGGGGCAGTTTATAATGAAGTGCCCTGACTTACCACAGTAGAAACATAGATTTTCCTTTATACTATGTTCTTTGCGTGCATCACTAACCCTTCTTTGTAAAGAGTCCACCTGCATGGGTTCAGGTTCTGGTTCCCTAGTGATCCTACTCAAAGGTTCCTTAGCTGAGGAGGGAGGTAGTAAAAGGTTAGTGCGATTATTTTCGAACCATCTCTCTTGTCTGCGTTCAGTCAGACGAGCATCAATATGAATACAATAGTTAATAAAGTCACCTAACGCAGTGGGAGGGTCGGCACGAGCAAGTTCATCCTTAATCAGTGGAGACAACCCTTTCCGAAAAGTAGATTTCTTAGCGGAAGTGTCCAAAGTGTATCAGGAGCCCATCTCCTGAAATCCAGGGCATATTCGGCTACTGAACGCTTACCTTGGCGCAAAGTTAACATGGCTGCTTCAGCTGTTGCACCTCGATTGGGGTCATTAAACACCTGCCCCATGGCTGAAATAAAAGCATCAAGGTGATTCAAACAATCATCCTCAGTCTCAATCAGAGGGTTTGCCCACATCAAAGCCTTATTGGTAAGCAACATGATTATAGTAAGCACTTTGGATCGTTCAGTGGGAAATTGTGAAGCATGTGCAGAGAAAAATAAATTGCATTGATTAATAAATCCCCTGAATTTCTCACGTTCACCGCCAAAACGAAAAGGAGGTAATTTGGGGATCCCAGAACTCGGGGTTATGGCAGGAGCCTGGGCTCGTTCCTCTAGAGCCTCAATCCTGGCTCGCAATTCCTGGGTAGTCTGTCCAAACACTTGCAAATTATGATTAGTGAGGTCCTGTAGGCTTGCAAAACGGGTTTTTAAAGTCTGTACATCTGCATGGCTTGAATCAGTCATTCCACAAAGCTCCTTTATGCGGGCCTCCATCTTCCAGATCTTTTAAGGCAGAAGTGCTGGAAGGAGAAGAGGAAAAAAAAAAAAAAAAACAATAGTGTTTACCTGTGGTAACACTGCAGAGTAAAATTTTAAGGGAATGCGCTCACCTGGAATGGTTGTGAGAAGTCACAACCACTGTCATCACATAAGGTATTTAAACGGACATCTGATATCCACAGTCACAGCAGACACGGCTTTCCCAGACCCAGCAGACACTAAACATTGGCTCCTGAATCTTGTCATGTATAGTGTACAGTTCCTATAGCGTCTTGTGCTTGGGTGCGAGGAAAACACAGGAGACATAGGTTGAAATGAAATGACTTGTATTACTTCATACAAGCATGCTGAAAAGTTCACACAGTTTGCAGGAACAGAGTCAGGAGTCAGGAGGCCAGAGTAATTTCAAGCACTACAATAAATCTCCAGAGCAGGTTCAGGATCTCTTCTCTGTACCGTAATTCCTCTGCAAACATGAATGCACCAGACAGCAGGTTTCCAGAGTCCAAAAGTGTTCCAAAGTTCCTCAGTAGGAAATAGCTGGAGTCCAAAATCCTAGGTTTCCAGGAGTCAGGTCACAGGCTGACTGAGGCTTGATTCAGGAGCACTGATTGTTCAGCTGAGGCTGCTTAAGAAGCAAGAGGAAAGAATCAGGGCGGGAACATGAAAACTGGAACTCCATATTAACTGAGGGCAAGAGCTGCAGAAAGACAGAAAGCAAAATGGCCGACGGAAAACTGAGTTTCAAGGAACATGTCAACAGAGACAAAGAACCTTACAGATGTTCTATTCCATTTTGTCTTAAGTAGTCTTCTATTCTGTGACCTGTAA
This sequence comes from Oophaga sylvatica, assembly GCA_033576555.1. Taxonomy (NCBI): domain Eukaryota; kingdom Metazoa; phylum Chordata; class Amphibia; order Anura; family Dendrobatidae; genus Oophaga; species Oophaga sylvatica. The sequence continues at coordinate 526,479,407 of JARQOD010000001.1, forward strand.
ATTCACCATCACTTCTGATGACAATTGGCTTCCTTTGAAATTTGTTACTTGATCTTGTTACATAGTCTACAAGTTTATCAAAAACTTCACTTTTGTTCTTAATTAAGTATGTGACTGTGTATCTTGAGTAGTTGTCTATAAAAGTCAACATGTATCTATTGCCTCCTGATGTAGTCACTTTCATGGGTCCACATACGTCAGTATGCACCAAATCAAGTGGTCTTTCGCTTTTCATCTCACTTTCTTTTGGAATAGATATCCTAGTGGCTTTGGATTGTATACAACATTCACATCTTATGGTAATTGAGCAATCTGATATCTTTAAATCTTTTGTCAATTCTTTTCTCTGTAGTTCCCTTATACTGTCCGGGTGTCTATGTCCTAGACGTCTATGCCACATGTGAATAGAGTTTGTGATCATGTGTACATACCTTCATCTGTTCCTTTGGTTTGTCAAAATGATATAATTGTTCATCTGCCTTGACTTTGGTTATCATCTTGTTTCCTGCAATAATTGCACACTCATTGTCTATGAATTTCACTGTAAGTGAAACGTTGTGCTGTTAAACGTTTCACAGATAATAATCCGCCTTCCAATTTTGGAACATACAACACATCCTGTACAAGTATCTTTGAATCTTGTCCGAACTTGTTTGAACAATTGAGCATACCTTGTCCGATACCTTCTGCGATTATTTTGCTTCCATCTGCAAGATAAATGGCTTCTTTCTTATCTAAATCAAGATCAGTAAAGAAATTCTTGTCACTTGTCATATGACTCGTTGTTCCTGAATCAATAAACCAACCAAGTGATGATTTCTTGTCTGTTATTTTGAATGTGCCATTCCAATTATTCTCACACAAATCGGAAATTGGGTTTTTTACTTTCTGTGTATGCTTTTTATGTTGTAATTTTTGTTGTTCTGCTTTCCATATGGTACAGTCATTTCAATGCATAACTATTTTTAACATTGTGAGTGATGTCAGCAAAAAACAAACAAAATAGAAATCAAAGTGCAACTATATTTACTTCAATATTTTCCTTGTGTTACAATTTGTGCAATAAATGACCGGGAAAAGTGTTGAGGTTCATGGGTCAGAGGGTGCAAAGTGCTAGAAGCTACAAACACAAAAGTGCAAGACTCTATAAATTGGCCAATTGGTGAAGGTTAGTGATGAGCGAGCATGCTGGGAAGTACTCGGTGCTTGCCCGAGCATCGCAGTGCTCGCGATTCTCTGAGCTCGACGAGTATTTCTGGGGTTGCTCAGCGGGAGCTCTGGTCCCCGCCCTGCATGTTTGGCACTCTTTACAGAGCCAATCAACATGCAGGGATTGTCTGCCACACGCTGTAATGCCGCAGCCATGTTGGTTGTCACATTACATTGATTGGCTGGCTGCACAGGAATAACCCAAAAAATTTAACTTTGAACAACCCTGACAAAAGTTATGGCCAGTGGTTTGACTTAGTGTTTCACATTCATTGGTGCCATTGGGCCTGATTCAGTTATAACATGTTTTCAATTTTCTCCTGAAGTAAGACAGATTCGAACTCAACCTCTTTGAATCTTGTTAGGGATGATTAGAGGAGCAGGAATAACCCAAAAATTTCAACTTTGAACAACCCTCAAGCTGGAGGAGGTGAAATAATGGTAAAGAAGGCTTTCTTGGTGCATCCTGGCTCCTCTGGATGGATGACCTTTCCTATCAGGCTGCTAGATGTGCAGTAATGGGAGGAAAGTTTTCTTGGTAGGATTCTGTCTCCTGTGGATGGATGACCCTTACTGTCAGGCTAGTAGAGGTAAAGTAATGGTGGATAATTTTTTTTGGTGCACCCAAACTCCTTTGAAAGAATGACCCTTCCTGTCAGGCTGGTGAAGGTGCAGTAATGGTGAATGTCTTTTTGGTGCACACAAGCTCTTATGGATGGATGACCCTTTCTTTCAGGCTGGTTGTTGTGCAGCCATGATGAGGACTCATTTCTTGGTACATCCTGGCTCCTTTGGATGGATGACTCTTCCTGTCAGGTTGGTGAGGGTGCAGTAGTAATGGTGTGGAATGTTTTCTTTGTGCAACATGGCTCCTGTGGATGGATGACCCTTCCTGTCAGAGTGGTGGAGGTGCAGTGATGCTGGAGATGGTTTTCTTGGTGCACCCTGTATCCAGTGGATGGATGACCCTTCTTGTCAGAGTGGTGGAGGTGCATTAATGCTAGAGATGGTTTTCTTGGTGCATTCCTGGCTCCTGTGAATGAATGATCCTTCCTATCAGGCTGGAGGAGGTGTAATAATTGTGGAGAATGTTTTCTTGGTACACCTTGTCTCCTGAGGATGGATGACCCTTCCTGTCAGGCTGGTGGAGGTGCAGTAATGGAGGAGAAGGTTTTCTTGGTGCACCCTGGCTCCTGTGGATGGATGACCCTTCCTTTCAGGCTTCTGGAGCGGCAGTTATGGTGGGGATGGCTTTCTTGGTGCAACCTGGCTATTGTTGATGGATGACCCTTCCTGTAAGGCTGGTAGAGGTGCAGTGATGGTGGAGATTGCTTTCTTGGTACTCCCTGGCACCTGTGGAAGGATGAACCTTTCTGTCAGGCTGGTAGATGTGCAGTAATGGTGGAGAAGGTTTTCTTGGTGTATCCTGGCTCCTGTGAATGGATGATCCTTCCTGTCAGGCTGGAGGGGGTGCAATAATTGTGGAGAATGTTTTCTTGGTGCACCCTGGCTCCTGTGGAAGGATGACCCTTCCTCTCAGGCTGGTGGAGGGCAGTAATGGCGGAGAAGCTTTTCTTGTTGCTCCCTGGCACCTGTGGATGGATGAACCTTCCTGTCAGGCTGGTGGATGTGCAGTAATGGAGGATAAGGGTGGAGAAGGTTTTATTGGTACACCCTGGCTCCTGTGGATGGATGACCCTTCCTATCAGGCTTCTGGAGCTGCAGTGATGGTGGTCATGATTTTCTTGGTGCAACCTGGCTCCTGTGGATGGATGATCCTTCCTGTAAGAGTGGTGGAGGTGCGGTGATGGTTGAGATGGTTTCTTGGTGTTCTCTGGCACCTGTACATGGATGAACCTTCCTGTCAGGCTGGTGGAGGTGCAGTAATGGTGGAGAAGGTTTTATTGGTGCACCCTGGATCCTGTGGATGGATGACCTTTCCTGTCAGAGTGGTGAAGGTGCAGTGATGGTGGAGATGAGTTTCTTAGTGATCCCTGGCACCAGTGCATGGATGAACCTTCCTGTCAGGCTAGTGAAGGTGCAGTAAGGGTGGATAAGGTTTTATTGGTGCACCCCGGATCTTGTGAATGGATGACCCTTCCTTTCAGGCTTCTGGAGCCGCAGTTATGGTGGGGATGGTTTTCTTGGTACAACCTGGCTATTGTGGATGGATGACCCTTCCTGTCAGGCTGGTGGAGGTGCAGTGATGATGGAGATGGTTTTCTTGGTGCTACCTGGCACCTGTGAAAGGATGATCCTTCTTGTCAGGCTGGAGGAGGTGCAATAATTGTGGAGAATGTTTTCTTGGTGCACCCTGGCTCCTGTGGATGGATGACCCTTCCTGTTAGGCTTTTGGTAGGTGAAGTAATGGTGGAGAAGGTTTTCTTGGTGCATCCTGGCTCCTGTGGATGGATGACCCTTCCTGTTAGGCTTTTGGTAGGTGCAGTAATGGTGGAGAAGATTTTCTTGGTGCACCCTGGCTCCTGTGGATGGATGACCCTTCCTGTTAGGCTTTTGGTAGGTGCAGTAATGGTGGAGAAGCTTTTCTTGGTGCACCCTGGCTCCTGTGAATGGATGACCCTTCCTGTAAGGCTGGTGGAGGTGCAGTAATGGTGGAAGTTTTCTTGGTGCACCCTGACTCCTGTGGATGGATGACCCTTCCTGTCAGGCTTCTGGAGCTGCAGTGAAGGTGGGGAAGATTTTCTTGGTGCAAACTGGCTCCTGTGGATAGATGACCCTTCCTGTAAGAGTGGTGGAGGTGGGGTGATGGTTGAGATGGGTTTCTTGGTGTTCAATGGCACCTGTACATGGATGAACCTTCCTGTCAGGCTTGTGGAGGTGCATTAAGGATGAAGGTTTTATTGGTGCACCCTGAATCCTGTGAATGGATGACCTTTCCTGTCAGAGTGGTGGAGGTGCAGTGATGGAGGAGATGGTTTTATTGGTGCTCCCTGGCACCTGTGGATGGATGAACCTTCCTGTCAGGCTGGTGGATGTGTAGTAAGGGAGGATAAGGTTTTTTTGGTGCTTCCTGGCTCCTGTGAATGGATGATCTTTCCTGTCAGGCTTGAGGAGATGCAATAATTGTGGAGAATGTTTTCTTGGTGAACCCTGGATCCTGAAGATGGATGACCCTTCCAGTCAGGCTTGTGGAGGTGCAGTAATGGTGGAGAAGGTTTTCTTGGTGCATCCTGGCTCCTGTGAATGGATGATCCTTCCTGTATGGCTGGTGGAGGTGCAGTAATTGTGGAGAAAGTTTTCTTGGTGTTCCTGGCTCCTGTGGATGGATGACTCTTCCTGTCAGATTGGTGGAGGTGCAGTGATGTGGGGATGGTTTTCTTGGTGCAATCAGGCTCCTGTGGATGGATGACCCTTCTTGTCAAGCTGGAGGTGAAGTAATGGTGGATAAGGATTTCTTGGAGCACCCTGGCTCCTGTGGATGGATGGCCCTTCTTGTCAGGCTGCAGGAGGTGCAGTGATGGTGGGGATGGTTTTCTAGGTGCAACCTGGCTTCTGTGAATGGACGACCCTGCCTGTCAGAGTAGTGGATGTGTATTAATGTGGAGATGGTTTTTTTTGTGCATCCTGGCTCCTGTGGATGGATGACCCTTCTTGTCAGGCTGCTGGAGGTGAAGTAATGGTAGAGAGAATTTTCTTGGTGCAACCTGGCTTCTGTGAATGGATGACCCTGTGTCATGATCTACACTCTGTTCCTGTCTGATTTGTTACTTTGTGTAGGTGCTGTCAGTTTGTTTTGGTTGTGCTGAGTCTGTGCTGCTGGATCGCCCGCCAGGCCAGTGCGGTACTCGGTACCAGGCTGCTTCTTAAAGGGGAAGTGTCACAGCAGCAGTGGCCCTGTGCGTCCAATAAAAGGGGAATATTTACAAGGGATAATAGAGTTTGTGATAAAGTGTTCGTGACACCACCTGTGGTTTCTGGTCAGAGGTAACCAGCGCTGCAGTGCAGATCCTCTGGGACTGATGGTGTGATGCAGCAGTGTTGGTATAGCTCTCCACTGGCAGAGCTATATCCCAAGGCAGATATAATATAAGGTGGATGGTAAAGATGTAGTATTTAGCAAGGGATGTAGCAGTGTTGAGTGGGTGTTGCAGGAAGAACTTGAGAAGACACAGTCAGATGTAGTTTCCAATGCTTTACTCACAGTTCTGCAGGCAAAGTGTCCAGGGTTTCAGGTTACAGATGGTGCTGGAGTCGGTCAGCCTGAAAGCAATTTGGGAATCTCCTTATTTCAGGTGAGTTTTGAGGTCTCATTTCTAGCACTATTCTCTGAGGTACTTGCTGCTGTAAGCTCTGTTCAAGTTCCTCTCTCTCTGTTGCTTAAGTGGAACTTCACTCGCACATCAGACAACTGTAGCCTGCTTCAGGAATCGCTCCTCTTTGGAGTCTCTGGCTCACATGTGCTGCTGTGTAGTCAAGTATTAGTTGGGGCAGAGAACCTGCTGTCTCCTGCCCTCCGGATTCTGCTGCTGGGGCTTTAGTTTACCCACTCAGCCTCAGACTCCGGGGTCCGGTAACTGTCACTCAGACTAGGGGTGAGCTCAGCTTTAGCTCCAGTCCCCCAGCTTCTAGCTACACGTCCTTCCTCAGCTCTTCTCAGACACTAACCAACTAAAACTCCTCCCCCAACCAGAATATTCCAGAGGAGCTCTCCTGAAATCAGGTGTTAGAGCTCCCCCTTCTGGTCTGGAGTAAGAAAAGTTTTGTATGCTGTGTGTTACCTGTTAAAGGGATCCTTCCTTGCTTTCAGGCATGACATCACTCCCCCATGAAGAGAGGCAAGGTCACTGTGGCAACCGAACTCCTGGGGTGCCACACTGCAAACATCTATGTTCACTTCCCTTGATTAGTCTTCTATTTAAGTATGATAGCTCCTTCACCCAGTGTCAATCGTACACTTGCTGCTGCCGGTGTAAGACTGATCTCTCTGTGCTCTGTGCCTGATCCAGCTTAACTTGATTTCCTACCGAACTATTTGATTTCCTGGCAAAAAAAGGAAAAACCAGCACCAGGTGATTTCCATAAAAATTCAAATTTTGTCTTTTATTTAATACATTGACGAGGGATGTTTGCCCCTTGACATTCTGTGACATGCATGTTTTTAACTTTTACAAACAATGGGTTAATAAATAAAAGACATAATTTGAATTATTATGGAAATCACCTGGTGCTGTTTTTTCCTTTTTTGCCTGCATTTACAAGTGGACTCCAGCCACATTGAACCTGGCACCCGTGGTCCTGTGATACTCTGGTGAGCACTGTGAAAGTCCTTATTCCTTTTTCTTATGTTGATTTTTGATTTCCTATCTGACTTTTCTTGTGCCTGCTCCCTGTAAACTGTCTTGTCTTTCTGGCTTTCCTGACCTTGGCTCGTGAATTGGATTTCATCTTTGACTTCCCCTTGTTACTGCGCCATTTACTGGACCTGACCTCGGATTGTTTGGCCTCCCGTTACTTACAGTCATGGCCAAAAGTTTTGAGAATGACACAAATATTATATTTTCACATGATCTGCTGCCCTCTGGTTTTTATGTGTGTTTGACAGATGTTTTTATCACAGACAGAAATATAATTGCAAACATATGAGTAACAAAAGCTTATATTGACAGTTAGAATGAGTTAATGCAGCAAGTCAATATTTGCAGTGTTGACCCTTCTTCTTCAGGACCTCTGCAATTCTCCCTGGCATGCTCTCAATCAACTTCTGGACCAAATCCTGACTGATAGCAGTCCATTCTTGCACAATCAATGCTTCCATTTTGTCAGAATTTTTAGGTTTTTGTTTGTCCACCCGTCTCTTGATGATTGCCCACAAGTTCTCAATGGGATTAAGATCTGGGGAGTTTCCAGGCCAAGGACCCAAAATCTCTATGTTTTGTTCCCTGAGCCATTTAGTTATCACCTTTGCTTTATGGCAAGGTGCTCCATCATGCTGGAAAAGGCATTGTTGATCGCCAAACTGCTCTTGGAGGGTTGGGAGAAGTTGCTCTTGGAGGACATTCTGGTGCCATTCTTTATTCATGGCTGTGTTTTTAGGCAAGACTGTGAGAGAGCCGATTCCCTTGGCTGAGAAGCAACCCCACACATGATTGGTTTCAGGATGCTTAACAGTTGGCATGAGACAAGACTGGTGGTAGCGCTCACCTTGTCTTCTCCGAATGAGGCGTTTTCCTGATGTCCCAAACAATCGAAAAGGGGATTCATCAGAGAAAATAACTTTACCCCAGTCCTCAGCAGTCCACTGCCTGTACCTTTTGCAGAATATCAGTCTGTCCATGATGTTTTTTCTGGAGAGAAGTGGCTTCTTTGCTGCCCTCCTTGAGACCAGGCCTTGCTCCAAGAGTCTCCGCCTCACAGTGCGTGCAGATGCACTCACACCTGCCTGCTGCCATTCCTGAGCAAGTTCTGCACTGCTGGTAGCCCGATCCCGCAGCTGAAACACTTTTAAGAGACGGTCCTGGCGCTTGCTGGTCTTTCTTGGGCGCCCTGGAGCCTTTTTGGCAACAATGGAACCTCTCTCCTTGAAGTTCTTGATGATGCGATAGATTGTTGACTGAGGTGCAATCTTTCTAGCTGCAATACTCTTCCCTGTTAGGCCATTTTTGTGCATTGCAATGATGACTGCACGTGTTTCTTTAGAGATAACCATGGTTAACAGAAGAGAAACAATGATGCCAAGCACCAGCCTCCTTTTAAAGTGTCCAGTGGTGTCATTCTTACTTAATCATGACAGATTGATCTCCAGCCATGTCTTCATCAACACCCACACCTGTGTTAATGGAGCAATCACTGAAAAGAGGTTAGCTGGTCCTTTTAAGGCAGGGCTGCAATGATGTTGATATGTGTTTTGGGGGATAAAGTTCATTTTCTAGCCAAATATTGACTTTGCAAGTAATTGCTGTTAAGCTGATCACTCTTTATAACATTCTGGAGTATATGCAAATTGCCATTAGAAAAAGTGAAGCAGTAGACTTTGTAAAAATTAATATTTGTGTCATTCTCAAAACTTTTGGCCATGACTGTATTCTGTAAGTAGTATATATACTTCTGGGACTAATACTATAGTGACTCGCGTCATTTTACGATTGACCTTTAAATTTTTTCTTGTTTCCACCTATGGATCCGTTACGTACTTTATGTGATCAGGTGGCAAATCTGATTCAGTTAGTCGAAGATTTAGCTTTGGAACAGCACAAACTGGCATCCTCACGGGCTCAGCTAAAGGGCCAGATTTCTGGTACTCTTACTGCCCCTCAGAATCTCTCTTCTCAGACCCCTGTTATGATTTCTGAATCATATGACATATCTTTAAGCCCCCCTGAACCTGTTATAGCACTCCCTGACAAATTTTTGGGAGAAAAAGATCAGTTCAGAATTTTTAAAGAGAGTTTTAACATTGTTTACCTTGCGCCCCCGGTCATCAGGGAATGAGTCACAGCAGGTAGGAATTATAATGTCACTTTTGCGGGGGGTTCCACAGACCTGGGCATTTTCCCTACCCTCTCTTGCTCCTAAACATCTTTTGGTGGACGACTTTTTTGATGCTTTGGGATAGATCTATGATGAACCTGACAGGGTCAAGGTAACATAGTAACATAGTTATTAAGGTTGAAGGAAGACTAAGTCCATCTAGTTCAACCCATATCCTATCCTAACTTGCCCTAACATGTTGATCCAGAGGAAGGCAAAAAAAAAAACCATGTGGCAACAGTAAGCGTCACATATGGGAAAAAAAATTCCTTCCCGACTCCATATACGGTAATCAGACTAGCTCCATGGATCAACGCAATATCTAGAAAACTAATGTATATAACCTATAATATTAAACTTTTCAAGAAAGGCATCCAGTCCTTCTTAAATTTTAGGGAATCACTCATTACAACATTATATGGCAGAGAGTTCCATAGTCTCACTGCTCTTACAGTAAAGAATCTGCGTCTGTGATTATGACTAAACCTTCTTTCCTCCAGATGTAGAGGATGCCCCCTTGTCCCCGTCACAGGTCTAAGAGTAAAAAGACCATTAGAAAGGTCTTTGTACTGTCCCCTCATATATTTATACATTGTAATAAGATCACCCCTAAGCCTTCGTTTTTCCATACTAAATAACCACAAGTGTAATAACCTGTCCTGGTATTGTAGACCCCCCAGTTCTCTAATAACCTTGGTCGCTCTTTTCTGCACCCGCTCTAGTTCAGCTATGTCTTTCTTATACACCGGAGCCCAGAACTGTACACAGTACACAGTAAGTGTGGTTGCACTAGTAACTAGTATAGAGGTAAAATTATGTTCTCCTCATGAGCATCTACTGTATGCCTCTTTTAATGCATCCCATTATTTTATTTGCCTTTGCAACAGCTGCCTGACACTGGCCACTAAATGTAAGTTTGTCATCCACCCATCAACCCTTGTCTTTTTCAGTGAGAGTTTTGCCCAGTGTTTTACAATTAAGCGCATAATTATACATCTTGTTTGTTCTACCCAAGTGCATGACCTTACATTTATCCCCATTAAAGCTCATTTGCCATTTATCAGCCCAAGATTCTAGTTTACATAAATCCTCCTGTAATATAAAATTATCCTCCTCTGTATTTATTACCCTGCAAAGTTTAGTGTCATCTGCAAATATTGAAATACTACTCTGTATGCCCCCTACAAGGTCATTAATAAATATGTTAAAGAGAAGCAGCCCCAATACTGACCCCTATGGTACCCCACTGCTAACCGTGACCCAGTCCGAGTGTGCTCCATTAATAACCACCCTTTGTGTCCTATCCCTGAGCCAGTTCTTAACCCACGTACACATATTTTCCCCTATCCCCATTGTTCTCATTTTCTGTATCAACCTTTTGTGTGGCACCATATCAAAAGCTTTTGAAAAGTCCACATACACCACGTCCACTGTGTTCCCTTCGTCCAGTCCGGAACTTACCTCTTCATAGAAACTCATCAGATTAGTCTGACAGGAATATCATGTTGATATTGGGTCATGAGGTTATTTTTCTTCAGATACTCAAATATAGTATCCCTTAGAAAACTCTCCAGGATTTTACCCACAGTAGATGTTAAGCTCACTGGCCTATAATTTCCAGGTTCAGTTTTTGTCCCCTTTTTGAATATTGGCACCACATGTGCTATACGCCAGTCCTGTGGTACATACCACGTTATTATGGAATCTTTAAAGATTAAAAATAATGGTCTATCTATGACTGTACTTAATTCCTGCAGTACTCGGGGGTGTATCCCATCCGGGACCCGGGGACTTGTCAATTTTAGTGATTTTTAGACGCTGCCATACTTCCTGCTGGGTTAAGCAGGTGACATTTAATGAAGAATTTTTATTATCACTGATCATGTTATCTGTCATGGGATTTTCTTGTGTAAATACTGTTGAAAAAAAGTCATTTAGCATATTGGCTTTTTCCTCATCCTCATCCACCATTTCACCCAGACTATTTTTAAGGGGACCAACACTATAATTTTTTAGTTTCTTACTATTTATGTAGTTAAAGAATATTTTGGGATTATTTTTACTCTCTCTGGCAATGAGTCTGTCTGTCTCAATCTTTGCTGTCTTGATTTGCTTTTTACAGAATTTATTTAATCTTCTGTATTTATTTAATGCCTCATCAGTACCTACTTGCTTTAATTCCCTAAATGCTTTCTTTTTGTCAATTATTACGCCCCTTACAGCTCTATTTAGCCATAGTGGTTTCCTCCTATTTCTAGCATGTTTATTCCCATAGGGTATATACTGTGCACAGGTCCTATTCAGGATGCTAATAAATGTCTCCCATTTTCTTTGTGTATTTTTATGTCTCAGGATATCGTCCCAGTTAATTGCACCAAGATCATCTCTCATCGGTTGGAAATTTGCCTTCCTGAAGTTTAGTGTCCTTGTAACCCCTCTACTACACATCTTATTAAAGGATACATGAAAACTTATTATTTTGTGATCACTATTACCCTTATATTTGATATGCAGTATGACCTGTTGGTTAATATTAGGTATAGCAGTGCCCCCCCTCTTGTTGGGTCCTGAACTAGTTGTGAAAGGTAATTGTCTCTCATAGTTGTCAAAAACCTATTACCTTTGTTGGAACTACAGGTTTCTGTTCCCCAATGTATTTCAGGGTAGTTGAAGTCCCTCATAATATTGACTTCTCCTTGAGTCGCTGTGATGACATCTACTACATTTAGCAGCCTGTGTATAGCTGCGCTTCCCTTCCCCTCCCAGCCTGCAATCAGGCTCAGTGTAATCTGAGCTGCCAGCGCTGGAGTTTCCCGCCTCACCGCAGGGAGTCTGCATTGTCTGCCCATGTGCTTTTCCTCCCATAGCAGCCATTATGAGAATTCATTCTTTTTGGTTATAACACGGTGGGAGCTTTCGTTAGAAACACGAAAGTTACTGTTTTGAAACCTGTGTCCATCGGGCATCGTTCCCGTGGTACTGGTGAACCCGTAACTCCAACAGAACCCGAGAAATGGAATTCTCGGACGCACCATGAACTATCTCACCCAAGTTTGGGCTCATTTAAACCATCATTTTAAAGTAAGATCATTGATAGGTCTGCCATTATGCTGCTAGTTTCCCAGAAAGCGGTATCAATCTTATGATCTTTCAGAGCTCAAACCATAACTTTTAACCTGGGGAGGTGGCCAGAAAAACCATCCCCTTTTGTTAGGTCAGCAGCCCACAGGTATAAGTCTTGCGGTGAGCCCCCCCTTAGTCATTCCAAGCTGTGATGACGTGACTAACAGATCTGCACATGAACTATGACGTGTGGCTCCTCCCCCAGCCTGTCTTGCCTATACCTATGTAACTACCATGTAAGTTTTTCACCTTTAATCCTGTTTTATTTCTAACTGCATTGTACACAACTGTATTGCCTCAGCTTGTTACCTTTTTGTTAAACTATAAGCACTGCCTGCCTTTTAAGGAATAAACCTATAAAATTATTAGTTTGTTTCTCCTGCTCTATAAACGAATTTGCATGTGCCTGAAGTACTACGCTACTGTTTTGGGGTTGCTACGGACCCTCTTGATAAATTGTTCATTAAGTAAATCGTAGCTGGTGGCAGCTAAAAGGAAGGGGTGTAAAGTGTTATCCTATTGGGTGGCGTTGGCAGTGACGGAGCATGTTTTATAAGTGTATTGCCTGGCTGCGGCCTGGAGTAATTATAATTCCCTCACTGCAGCGTGCCCAATAGCCAGCACACATCCAAGTGACCCGTCTGGCGACTAATTATCCTAGGTGCAGTTCCCTGACTGACCTGAGGGTAAGGGGGGCGCCAGAGAGCTGCAAGTTCCTAAGTGGAAGTGGGATAATTATAAATCCCTGCAGTTTACTGGGTCGGACGGCAGCAGCCGTCGTGTGTGTGCGCGTTTTCGTCACATTTGCGGCACGGAGGGATCACAAGCCGTGATACCCCGGGCTACCGTGTGGCGGACCGTGTGCACGTTCATCACAGTCGCTGCTTCATCTATTTGCTTTACGAGGATATTTTCCGTTGCTTCCATTATTTTTGGAGACTTATAACAAACCCCATCAGTAATTTATTATTTTTGACCCCTCCCCTTATCTCCACCCGCAGGGACTCTACATCTTCATTAGATTCACATATATTATCACGCAGGATGGGTGGCAGAGACAAGGATCATGAACCTGACACAGGGGAACCGCACAGCAGAAGACTATTGTACTGAGTTTCATCAGTGGTCTTCTGAGGTCCTGTGGAATCACGCAGCTCTCAGACGCCAATTCCTTAGGGGTCTTTCATAGTCTCTAAAGGACGCTCTGGCACTACATGCTCCACCTTGTTGTTTGGTGAAGGCCATGACTCAGGCTATCCGCATGGACCGGAGGATGCAGGAGAGACGTGAGTGTAAGGTTCTTTGTCTCTGTTGACATGTTCCTTGAAACTCAGTTTTCCGTCGGCCATTTTGCTTTCTGTCTTTCTGCAGCTCTTGCCCTCAGTTAATATGGAGTTTCCAGTTTTCATGTTCCCACCCTGATTCTTTCCTCTTGCTTCTTAAGCAGCCTCAGCTGAACAATCAGTGCTCCTGAATCAAGCCTCAGTCAGTCTGTGACCTGACTCCTGGAAGCCTTGGACTTGTACTCCAGCTATTCCCTACTGAGGAACCTTGGAACACTTTTGGACTCTGGAAACCTGCTGTTTGGTGAATCCATGTTTGCAGAGGAATTACGGTACAGAGAAGAGATCCTGAACCTGCTTTGGAGATTTATTGTAGTGCTTGAAGTTACTCTGGCCTGCTGTGTCTCCTGTCGCTGTTCCTGCAAACTGTGTGAACTTTTCAGCATGCTTGTATGAAGTAATACAAGTCATTTCATTTCAACCTATGTCTCCTGTGTTTTCCTCGCACCCAAGCACAAGACGCTATAGGAACTGTACACTATACATGACAAGATCCAGGAGCCAATGTTTAGTGTCTGCTGGGTCTGGGAAAGCCGTGTCTGCTGTGACTGTGGATATCAGATGTCCGTTTAATACCTTATGTGATGACAGTGGTTGTGACTTCTCACAACCATTCCAGGTGAGCGCATTCCCTTAAAATTTTACTCTGGAGTGTTACCACAGGTAAACACTATTGTTTTTTTTTTTTTTCCTTTCCTCTTCTCCTTCCAGCACCTCTGCCTTAAAAGATCTGGAAGATGGAGGCCCGCATAAAGGAACTTTGCAGAGTGACTGATACAATCCTTTCAGATGTACAGACTTTAAAAACCCGTTTTGCAAGCCTACAGGACCTCACTAATCATAATTTGCAAGTGTTTGGACAGACTACCCAGGAATTGCGAGCCAGAATTGAGGCTCTAGAGGAACGAGCCCAGGCTCCTGCCATAACCCCAAGTTCTGGGATCCCCAAATTACCTCCTTTTCGTTTTGGCGGTGAACGTGAGAAATTCAGGGGATTTATTAATCAATGCAATTTATTTTTCTCTGCACATGCTTCACAATTTCCCACTGAACGATCCAAAGTGCTTACTATAATCATGTTGCTTACCAATAAGGCTTTGATGTGGGCAAACCCTCTGATTGAGACTGAGGATGATTGTTTGAATCACCTTGATGCTTTTATTTCAGCCATGGGGCAGGTGTTTGATGACCCCAATCGAGGTGCAACAGCTGAAGAAGCCATGTTAACTTTGCACCAAGGTAAGCGTTCAGTAGCCGAATATGCCCTGGATTTCAGGAGATGGGCTCTTGATACCACTTGGGACACTTCCGCTAAAAAATCTATTTTTCGGAAAGGGTTGTCTCCACTGATTAAGGATGAACTTGCTCGTACCGACCCTCCCACTGCGTTAGGTGACTTTATTAACTATTGTATCCGTATTGATGCTCGTCTGACTGAACGCAGACAAGAGAGATGGTTCGAAAATAATCGCACTAACCTTTTACTACCTCCCTCCTCAGCTAAGGAACCTTTGAGTAGGATCACAAGGGAACCAGAACCTGAACCCATGCAGGTGGACTCTTTACAAAGACGGGTTAGTGATGCACGCAAAGAACATCGTATAAAGGAAAATCTATGTTTCTACTGTGGTAAGTCAGGGCACTTCATTATAAACTGCCCCAGCCGTTCTCGTAAGACTACTGCAGCAGTCATTCACTGTGAGTGTTGCGAGAGGAGCTCTGTCATGTCCGAGCCTCAGGCTCCAGAGAGATCTGCTGCAAGAGATCTTGATTTCTCGGACTTAAACTCTGTTAGTTCTGGGGACGATGACGGTATAAACGCTGCAATTTTTCAAGTTTCCCCAGCGGTGTCCCAGCTGAGTTGTAAAATAAACAATTCTCATTGCTTCCTTTCCATCAAACTCTGGGTTGACTCAGTCTGGGTGTCTAGCTCTGCTATGATCGACTCAGGAGCAAGTGGAAATTTTATGGATATCTCCTTTGCTCTGAAACAGGGGATACGTTCAGTGAAGAAGGCTACTCCAGTACAGATGGAGACTGTGGATGGCTCTCTACTGACTTCTGGACCAGTGGATCAAGAAACAGAGCCTTTGAGGGTCCTTATGGGTAAAGATCATGTCACGCTGTATAGCAGATATATATATGTGATGACAATAATCTATATCAAAAGGGCAACATACTATATAACATGCGCATAGCTATATGATAACATAGAATTACCTGACAGAAAGTCCAGTGGGTCAAAACGGAATCCGTTATACGCTGTCTCCGGCTAGAGGGTGACCGGGGTCTAAGCTGACCCTAACTGGGGTCCTAACTAATCCCTCAACCTGGAGGTACTGTTAAAGGTACAGAGGTCCAGGCCACCAGCGTAAACCCTGTCTCCTATCAATCCCTGCCAACTGTATTCTAGTCCTAAGAAGGACCCTGAATACCACCAAAGGGAATGACCGGGTAACGGTTAATGAACAGAAAGACATACAAGAAAGATAAGAAATAAAGTAAATAAAGTCTTACATACAACACTCACACACAGTAGGAACACCTAAGGTCTCAGAGATAAACTATAAGCTATAAGAGTAAAAACAACTAAGGAGCTCTTAGCTTAAGTATTCTCAGAACCGCTCCAGTCTGCTAAACTATATGAATGCTTTCACCGGCATCAAACACCCAGACTGGCAGGAATATAAAGGAAACTAATTAGAACATAATCCAAAGCAGCCGGGCGAGGCTGGACCTAGTCTTAGCAAAGAGCTAGATAAAATTAACTCTCTCATTACCAAACACAAAGAAACAGCAGCTCAGCTGTGAGAAGTCAGAATGTGCAATCGCGACGATCTTCGTGGCGATGCACCCATGACAGTACCCCCCCTTCTACGAGGGGCCTCCGGACCCTCATGACCAGGTCTGTCCGGGTAAATTGTGTGAAAGGTCCGAACCAATCGATCTGCGTTATCATCAGACGCAGGGACCCACGTCCTCTCCTCAGGACCATACCCCTCCAATGAACTTCCACGTTATCATTGACTACCACTGAAGGAGGAGGTAGAGGTGACGGTATGACTGGTGCCACATACTTTTTAAGTAATGACTTGTGAAACACATTATGAATTTTAAACGTAGGAGGGAGGTCCAGACGAAATGCCACAGGATTAATTATGGAACTGATCCTGTATGGCCCGATGAATCTGGGACCCAACCTCCAGGAGGGAACTTTAAGTTTTATATTCCTGGTAGACAACCACACCAGATCGTTCACCCTCAGATCTAGACCAGAAACTCTCCTCCTATCAGCCATCCGTTTGTAAGGGTTCTCCGTAACCTTCAGTCTTAAGCGATCTGGAACTATCAGTCTCCCTGGAAGTCCCACAGGGGCGTCCCCTGAGCCCCCAATACCTCCCCCTCAAGCTCAGAGCATACAGCTGACACTACAACTCCCTCCTGAGGAATAGGAACCGGATCATCCGTCTTCCCGGCCCCTGGGAAAGTACGAGATAAGGCATCAGGAAGCAACTTTATTGAGCAGTCATATGTGCGATGAGGAGGTAACTCCTTACACCCCTCCTCTGAGAACATCTCCCCAAAGTCCTCCAGAAAAGGAGGCAAAGTCCTAGGCACAACCGCACCGATGACCGTGCTCATGCAGTTATTCCTGCAAAATTCACCCCACTGGCTTATCTTTCTGGATTGCCAATCAATCACTGGGTTATGTTTAGCCAACCAAGGAAGTCCCAACACAATAGGAGCAGGCAGACCCCCAACACATAACAAGACAATTGCTCTTTATGTATTGCCCCTACTCGAAGATCTATGTTATGAACCGCTTGTACCAAGCTACCTTGACCGAGAGGTCTAGAATCAATAGAGAGTGTAGGGACCGGTTTGGCCAATACACTCAGTTGCATACCATGCACCTGGGCAAACCGAGCGTCCACCAGATTAGCCCCGGACCCACTATCAAGAAAAACAGAAATCCTCTCAGTTCTAGTACCAATCACCACCTCCGCAGGCACGAGAAACTGAGAGGGATTTGGGGACGAAATACACACTCCCAGGTTAACTCCTTGGTTCAAAGAGGTCCGGGATGGACACCCCCCAACAAAATGTCCCTCTCTCCCGCAAAAGAAACACCTTCTAGTCTTGCGGCTCACCGCTGATTCCCTCCTACAAATGATGTCCCTCCCAACTGCATGGGTTCCTCAGAACAGACCAGGGGAACCTCAGTATAAGGGACTTTAGTAGTAGGTGGAGTCATCACGGGGGCGGAGTTACCTCGCGTCTTCCCCGAAGACGTCTATCAATGCGAATAGCGAGGGCCATAGCAGCCTCCAGTGATGGAGGAGAATCATACTGAGCCAACACATCTTTTAATTTGTCAGACAACCCTTGACAAAACTGGCTCCTAAGAGCTGGGTCATTCCACTGAGTATCTGTTGCCCATCTACGGAACTCAGAAGAATATTCCTCCGCTGGACGATTTCCTTGCCGTATTTTACGTAACCTTGTTTCAGCAAGGGAGACTCGATCCGGATCATCATATACCAGACCCAGGGCAGCAAAAAATCGATCCACTGACTGGAGATCTGGAGAGCCTGGAGGAATAGAGAACGCCCAAGATTGAGGGTCCCCTTGTAAGAGCGAGATAACAATTCCCACCCTCTGCTCTTCACTCCAGATGACCGAGGCCGCAGCCGAAAGTACAATTTACATGCCTCCCGGAAAGTAAAAAATTTGTCCCGCCCACCAGTGAACCTATCCGGGAGAGCAACCTTAGGTTCAGATCTGGTTTGCTCCGGGGGGGACAAAACCTTGGACTTAATGTCTGCAAATTCCATGGACAACCCCTGCAACTGCCGGGCCAGCTGGGCTACTGGATCCATGACAGCTGGGGAGAATCTTTAGTATTGGCCGGTGAAAATGTCACGCTGTATAGCAGATATATATATGTGATGACAATAATCTATATCAAAGGGCAACATACTATATAACATGCGCATAGCTATATGATAACATAGAATTACCTGACAGAAAGTCCAGTGGGTCAAAACGGAATCCGTTATACGCTGTCTCCGGCTAGAGGGTGACCGGGGTCTAAGCTGACCCTAACTGGGGTCCTAACTAATCCTCAACCTGGAGGTACTGTTAAAGGTACAGAGGTCCAGGCCACCAGCGTAAACCCTGTCTCCTATCAATCCCTGCCAACTGTATTCTAGTCCTAAGAAGGACCCTGAATACCACCAAAGGGAATGACCGGGTAACGGTTAATGAACAGAAAGACATACAAGAAAGATAAGAAATAAAGTAAATAAAGTCTTACATACAACACTCACACACAGTAGGAACACCTAAGGTCTCAGAGATAAACTATAAGCTATAAGAGTAAAAACAACTAAGGAGCTCTTAGCTTAAGTATTCTCAGAACCGCTCCAGTCTGCTAAACTATATGAATGCTTTCACCGGCATCAAACACCCAGACTGGCAGGAATATAAAGGAAACTAATTAGAACATAATCCAAAGCAGCCGGGCGAGGCTGGACCTAGTCTTAGCAAAGAGCTAGATAAAATTAACTCTCTCATTACCAAACACAAAGAAACAGCAGCTCAGCTGTGAGAAGTCAGAATGTGCAATCGCGACGATCTTCGTGGCGATGCACCCATGACAGATCATCAGGAGAAAATGTCTTTTTGCTTATCTCTTCTCCCCACTTTCCCATCATTCTAGGGCTACCATGGCTGCAGGCGCAGAATCCTACGATTAACTGGGAGACCAAGAAATTACACTTTCCGGAGAAACAGATGAGTCAAGGAATTTCAGCTTGCTCTGTTCCTAAAGGAACCATGTCAGTCCCTGAACTACCAGCTGTATACCAGGACTATGTGGATTTATGTGACAAGAAGAACGCTGATCAGCTTCCTCCTCACCGTCCATATGATTGTCCAATCGAATTATTGCCTGGAGCCGAGATACCTTTTGGTAAGATCTACCCCCTAGCGGGGCCCGAGCTAAAAGCTTTGAAGGATTATATAGACGAAAATTTAGCCAAGGGCTTCATACGCCCCTCTTCATCTCCCGCAGGTGCACCCATCTTCTTTGTGAAGAAGAAAGATGGATCTCTGAGACCCTGCATAGACTATAGGGAACTCAATAAGGTTACTATTAGAAACCGTTATCCATTGCCTTTAATCCCTGAGTTGTTGGAGAGAGTGCGGCATGCCAAAATTTTCTCTAAACTGGATCTCCGTGGGGCCTATAACTTGGTCCGTATTAGACCTGGGGATGAATGGAAGACTGCTTTCAGGTCACGCTATGGACACTTTGAATATCTAGTTATGCCTTTTGGTCTGAGTACCGCCCCAGCCACTTTCCAACACTTCGTGAATGATATCTTCAGGCATCTCCTAGATACATTTGTGGTGATTTATCTGGATGATATTCTAATTTTTTCTAACTCCACAGAGGAACATCATGGACATGTGAGAATGGTCTTAGAACGCCTAAGACAAAACCATCTCTACATCAAGCTTGAAAAATGTGAATTCCATAGGACCCAAATTCAATTTCTGGGGTATGTACTATCTACGCAAGGGATTAGTATGGATGTAAGCAAGACCCAAGCCATCAAGGATTGGCCAATTCCTAGAAATGTGAAGGAGGTGCAGCGTTTCATCGGGTTTGCCAACTTCTATAGACGTTTCATTAAGAATTTTTCTGAGGTAGTGTCACCTATCACCCAACTTACCCGGAAACAGTCTAGGTTCTCCTGGACCCCGCAAGCTCAGGAAGCATTTTCCTGTTTAAAGGATAAATTTACCACCGCACCTATCTTAGTACATCCCAACCCCGAGCTTACCTTCATAATAGAGGTGGATGTTTCAGACTGTGCCGTTGGAGCTATACTCTCTCAGAGAACAGGTGAGAAGAATGTCTTGCATCCCTGTGCCTTCTTTTCCCAGCAGTTGTCTTCGGCTGAGAGGAACTACGATGTTGGCAATAGAGAATTGTTGGCCATTATTGCCGCCTTCAAGGAATGGAGACACCTTCTTCAGGGAACTGCACAGCAAATAGTCGTCCTGACAGACCATCGTAACCTTGAATTTATCAGGTCGGCTAAGTGCCTGACTCCTCGCCAGGCTCGCTGGAATCTTTTCCTAAACCAATTTAATTTTGTCATTTCTTATAGACCAGGATCGCGCAATGGAAAGGCTGATGCACTCTCTAGGATTCATTCAGCAGAGACACGTCCACTTACTCCTCCTAAGACTATACTTCCTGACTCTAGATTCCTGGGAGTGATTCATAATCAAGACCTACTTAAGGACATCAAGGAAGCATACCATGCGGATTCTTGTTGGCTCAACCCCCAAGGGACGTAAGTCTTGTCTTTAAGAATGGTGTGTGGATTCAGGGACAACGTCTGTATATACCTGAAACAGTCAGATTGAGAGTATTGCAACTCATCCACGATTCCAAGATAGCCGGGCAGGGGAATTCTAAAGACACAAGAATTTCTTTCTCGTTTCTTTTGGTGGCCCACTTACAGGAAAGATGTCTTAAACTATGTCACTTCATGTGAAGTCTGTGCAAGATGCAAAACACCTCGCTCCTCACCAACTGGTCTGTTGCAACCTCTTCCCACCCCGTCCCGCCCGTGGGGATCCATTTCTATGGACTTCATTGTGGAGTTACCAACCTCTCAAGGGAAGAACACCATTCTAGTGGTGGTTGACCGTCTAACAAAGGCATCTCATTTTATCCCTTGTGTCGGCTTACCCACTGCAAAACAGACATCAGACTTGATGATTAAGAATGTGTTTCGCTTACATGGAGTACCGGATGAGGTCATTTCGGATCGAGGGGTGCAATTCACTTCAAGGTTTTGGCAAAATTTCTGTGCAGCATTGGACATTAAAGTAAACCTTTCTTCTGCTTTTCATCCCCAGACTAATGGACAGACAGAACGAACCAATCAGACCCTGGAGCAGTATCTCCGCTGTTTTATCTGCCACCTACAGGATGATATTGGGTGGATCTACTTCCACTGGCTGAGTTCTCTTATAACAACTCTCAGAGCGCCTCCACTAAGCAGTCTCCTTTTTACTCCAATCTAGGTTATCATCCTAACATTCTTTCTCGATTTCCCATAGATACGCCCTTGCCGGCAGTGGCTGAAAGAATCACTTCTTTACAAAAGAATATGGATCTTCTAAAGGAAAATCTAGAATTGGCTCAGGAAAGGTACAAGAAAGCAGCAGATAAATTTCGTAAACCTGCACCAGCTTTCAAGGTAGGAGATTTGGTCTGGCTGTCAACCAGAAATCTTAAATTAAAGATTCCATCGTCTAAATTGGGACATAAGTACATTGGACCTTATAAGATCAATAAGATTATAAGTGCTGTTGCTTGTCGTCTTCAACTGCCCAGAACTATGAGAATCCACCCTGTCTTTCATGTATCCCTACTAAAGGCTGCAACACCCAATACGTTTCCTGGACGTTCTTCTCCTTGCCCTGACCCAGTGCTGGTCGATGGTCAGGAAGAATTTATGGTGGAAAGGATTCTAGATTCCAGGTTGTACAGAAATCAGTTGCAATATTTGCTTAAATGGCAGGGCTACCCAGTGGAGGACAACTCATGGGAACCAGTCAATAATGTAAATGCTCCTCGCCTGCTCCGCCAGTTTCATCAGAGGTACCCTGACAAGCCTGGTCTGAGGTCATCCGGAGGTTGTCCCTAAGGGAGGAGTAATGTAAGGTTCTTTGTCTCTGTTGACATGTTCCTTGAAACTCAGTTTTCCGTCGGCCATTTTGCTTTCTGTCTTTCTGCAGCTCTTGCCCTCAGTTAATATGGAGTTTCCAGTTTTCATGTTCCCGCCCTGATTCTTTCCTCTTGCTTCTTAAGCAGCCTCAGCTGAACAATCAGTGCTCCTGAATCAAGCCTCAGTCAGTCTGTGACCTGACTCCTGGAGCCTTGGACTTGTACTCCAGCTATTCCCTACTGAGGAACCTTGGAACACTTTTGGACTCTGGAAACCTGCTGTTTGGTGAATCCATGTTTGCAGAGGAATTACGGTACAGAGAAGAGATCCTGAACCTGCTTTGGAGATTTATTGTAGTGCTTGAAGTTACTCTGGCCTGCTGTGTCTCCTGTCGCTGTTCCTGCAAACTGTGTGAACTTTTCAGCATGCTTGTATGAAGTAATACAAGTCATTTCATTTCAACCTATGTCTCCTGTGTTTTCCTCGCACCCAAGCACAAGACGCTATAGGAACTGTACACTATACATGACAGTGAGGTGCAACAGGAGGTTCCATCTTGTCCTACTGGCCCGGTTCGTTCACCTGAGGTGGAACCTGTGGAGGTTGGTGCTGCCAGCTCAAGGATTAAGGAAAGGAGACGCCGTCGGGAACTTGAACTTTGTCTCTATTGTGGCCAAGCTGGACATTTCTTAATGGATTGCACGACCTGCAGCAAACAAGCCGGTGGGAAACGCCTAAGTCTGGGTGATTGTCGAGGAGGTCACTGAAACTTACAGGCACCTTTTTACTCCTCTGATAAAGTATTGTTGAATGCTGAACTTCTGCCTTTGCCTTTATTGACTGCGGATTTGCTCCAAGTTTCATTGATGCGGGAATTGTTCTGAAGTTAGGATTAGGGACAGTTAAGCCCCCATCTCACACAGCGATCTCGCTAGCGAGATCGCTGCTGAGTCACTAGTTTTGTGACGCAGCAGCGATATCCCCTGCGATATCGCTGTGTGTGACATTCAGCGACGATCAGCCCCCCACTGGGTATCGCTGATCGTCGCTGAATGTCCTGGACATTTTTTTGAACGCTGGTCTCCCGCTGGCAGGCACGCATCGCTGCATGTGACAGGCGGGAGACCAGCGATCTGCTGGTAACCAAGGTACACAGCGGCTTTCCATGCGCAGGGCTGTGCCTGGAAACCCGCTGTGTACCTTGGATACCAGCACCCTGATGCAGGGAGCTGGTAACCAAGGTACACAGTGGGTTTCCAGGCACCGCGCAGCGCCTGGAACCCCGACGTGTACCTTGGTTACCAGCTCCCTGCATCAGGGCGCTGGTATCCAACGTACACTGCGGGTAACTAAGCGATGTTACCCGCAGTGTCGCTGAGCTGATCGCTGCCTGAGCTGCCTGTTTGGCAGCTCAGCAGCGATCATGTAGCGACACACTAGCGATCCTGATCGTTGTCGGGATCGCTGGTGTATCGCTATGTGAGACCCGGGCTTTAAGCTAGAAAGCCCTATTCAAATTGTGGCCATTGATAGAACACTGTTGCTCAAAATTCTGGTTTGGTTAGTTACGGTGGAGTTCACACTCAAGGTGGGTCTCTTCATATGGAATTAATCTCCTTTATTGTTTTGGACAATTTACCTGCTGGAATTGTATTGGGTAATCCTTGGTTGCGCATGCATAATCCAATTATTGACTGGAATCGGAAAGATATTGACAAATGGGGTCCTTATTGTGTCGAAAAATGTCTTAAACCTGTGCATGTTTGCTCCGTTAGTCTGCAGAGTCTTCCGGAATACTTGAAAGGCTTCAGAGATGTTTTTCAGAAAAAGAGTCTGAGATATTATCTCCTCACCGCCCATATGACTGTGCTATTAATCTCATTCCTAATGCCAAATTACCCAAGGCTTGCTTGTATAACTTGTCTGGCCCTGACCGGTCAGCCATGAAAGTTTATATAAATGAAAAGGTCATATTTGCCCTTCCTCATCGCCGGTTGCTGCCGGATTCTTTTTTGCTAAAAAGAAAGATGTGGGTCTCTGTCCCTGCCTCGATTTCCGAGAATTAAACAAATTAAAGGTTATGCCACACTAAGCGAGATCGCTAGCGAGATTGCTAACGAGATCGCTACTGCGTCACCATTTATGACGCAGTAGCGATCTCGTTAGCGACTTAGCTGTGTGATTCAAAACACAACTCATCAGCGATCTGTGATTCCAAACACAACTCATCAGCGATCTGTATAACGACCTCTGCGGTCGGGAAAAAATAATCCCACCTGCGACGCTGGTAAAGTCATTCATAAAGGGTGTCACACTCAGCGATTCAGGCTCACCAGCGGGACACCAACGACCAAAAAACGGCTCAGAACGTTCATAAGCGATCAACGACATCTCAGCAGGGTCACATCGCTGCTACATGTCACACACCGCTAAGTTGCCAACGAGATCGCTACTGCGTCATAAAATCGGTGACGCATTAGCGATATCGTTAGCGATCTCGTTTAGTGTGACAGTACCTTAACAGTTAAAAATACTTATCCGCTTCCACTTATCCCCAATCTATATAATCAGTTTTCCGGGCCATGATTTTCCAAAATGGATCTCAGAGGGGCATATAATCTGATACGGATTTGTGAGGGTGATGAGTGGAAGACAGCATTTTTAACGTCTGAAGATCTCTTTGAAAATGTTGTCATGCCTTTTGATTTAAAGCAGAGGTCTCAAACTGCATTCCTCAAGGGCTGCAAACAGATCATGTTTTCAGGATTTCTTTGTTTTGCACAGGTGATAAATTAATCACCTGCACAGATAATGATTCCAGCACCTAGTGCAATGCTAAGGAAATCTTGAAAACACGCACGGTTTGCGGCCCTCGAGGAATGCAGTTTGAGACCCCTGGTCTAACGAATGCATCAGCAGTTTTTCAAAATTTTATGAAAGATATTTTTTCTGATTATATTGGGAGATTTATTGTGATTTATTTGAATGATATTCTAATTTTCTCACCTGACCTAGATTCACATGTCTGTTTGGTTCTGCAAAGGTTGAGAGATAATTATTTGTTCGCTTAAATTTAAAAATGTACCTTTTCTGTTCAAGAAACATCATTCTTGGGTTTCATTGTGTCAGCCTCTGGGTTTAAGATGGATCCTGGAAAAGATCAGACCATCATTGATTGGGTTCAACCCAGCGACCTCAAATCTCTGCAGAGCTTTTTAGGGTTCACAAATTGTTATAAAAAATTTAGAGGTTTTTTTCAGATTGTCAAGCCTCTTACGGACCTCACTTGTAAAGGGGCGGAGCTAAAGGTTTGGTCGCCGGAAGCAGTTGGGGCTTTTGAAAATTTGAAGAAATGTTTTATGTCTGCTCCTGTTCTTGTGCAACCAGACTTCCAGAGGCCGTTTATTGTGGTGGTAGATGCTTTTGAGGTCGGGGTGGGGGCTGTATTATCTCAAGGTTCTGAGACTTTAACTAACCTGCAACCATGTGCCTTCTCTAAAAAATTTTCTCCAGCTGAAAGAAACTGTGATATGGGTAATCGGGAGTTATTTGCTGTAAAGTTGGCTTTTGAAGAGTGGAGGCATTTCTTGGAGAAAGCCGTTCATCAAGTCACCATGGTGGCAGATCACCAAAATCTAGCTTATATTGAATCTGCCAAGAGGTTGACACCTAGACAGGCCCGATGGTCTTTATTTTTTTCATGATTTAATTTTTCTATTACATTCAAACCAGGGTTTAAGAATATGAAGGCGGATGCCCTGTCTCGTAGTTTTGATTCTGTGTCTCCTCCAGAACCTCGTTCCTGAATTCTTCCTCATGGTGTTGCTGTGGCCATGGTTGCCTCTGACCTGGAAGCTGAGATCTGTACTGCTCAGTCCTTGGCTCCTTCCAATACCCCTGTTTGTCCCTGTATATCTCAGATTATGCCTTTTGCAGGAATTCCATGATTCTGTGTTGAATGGTCATCCTGGGGTTACTGCCACCCTGAGGTCAGTTGCTAGACTCTTTTGGTGGTCCGCTATGCATAAGGATATTAGAGATTTTGTGTCTCCTTGTGAAACTTGTGCACGCGATAAAGTACAGCCTTGCCAGCCGGGGAATTGGCTCCTTTGCCAATTCCAGAAAGACCATGGACTCATTTGTCCATGGATTTAATTTCAGATTTATTGCTGTCTGGGGGGGATGACTGCTATTTGTGTGGTAGTCGATCCCTTCAGCAAACAAGCTCACTTCGTCCCATTATCTGGGCTACCCAATGCTGAAACTCTATCCAAACTGTTTATTATTCATTTATTATTGTGATGAAACGTGCACACGGTCCGCCACACGGTAGCCCGGGGTATCACGTCTTGTGATCCCTCCGTGCCGCAAATGTGATGAAAACGCGCACACACACGACGGCTGCTGCCGTCCGACCCCGTAAACTGCAGGGATTTGTAATTATCCCACTTCCACTTAGGAACTTGCAGCTCTCTGGCACCCTCCTTACCCTCAGGTCAGTCAGGGAACTGCACCTAGGATAATTAGTCGCCAGACGGGTCACTTGGATGTGTGCTGGCTATTGGGCACGCTGCAGTGAGGGAATTATAATTACTCCGGGCCGCAGCCAGGCAATACACTTATAAAACCCGCTCCGTCACTGCTAGCGCCAACCAATAGGTTAACACTTTACACCCCTTCCTTTTAGCTGCCACCAGCTACGATTTACTTAATGAACAATTTATCAAGAGGGTCCGTAGCAACCCCAAAACAGTAGCGTAGTACTTCAGGCACGTGCAAATTCGTTTATAGAGCAGGAGAAACAAACTAATAATTTTATAGGTTTATTCCTTAAAAAAAACAGGCAGTGCTTATAGTTTAAAAAGATGTAACAAGCTGAGGCAATACAGTTATGTACAATACTGTTAAAAATAAACGGGATTAAAAGTGAAAAAACTTACATGGTAGTTATATCATTTACAGGCAAGCCAGGCTGGGGGAGGAGCCACACGTCATAGTTCATTTGCAGGTCTCTTAGTCAAGTCGTCACAGCAAGGAATGCATAAGGGGGGGCTCACCGCAAGACTTATACCTGTGGGCTGCTGACCTCACAAAAGGGGATGGTTTTTCTGGCCACCTCCCAGGGATAGAAGTTCTAGTTTTAGTTCTGGAAGATTATCAGGAGCATACTTCATCCTGAGAACCTCGCAGAAGAATGGCAGACCTATCAATGATCTTACTTTAAAATGATGGTTCAAATGAGCCCAAACTTGGGTGAGATAGTTCATGGGGCATCAAAGAATTCCATTTCTCGGGTTCTGTTGGAGTTACGGGTTCACCAGTACCACGGGAACGATGCCTGTCGGGCGCATGTTTCAAAACAGTAACTTTCGTGTTTCTAACGCAGATTCCCACCGTGTTATAACCTTTTAAGAATGAATTCTCAAAATGGCTGCTATGGGAGGAAAAGCACATGGGCAGACAATGGGGACCCCCTGCGGTGAGAAGGGAAAACTCCAGCGCTGTCAGCTCAGATTACACTGAGCTTGCTTGCACGCTAGGAGGGGGAAGGAAAGCGCAGCTATACACAGGCTGCTAAATGTCGTAGATGTCATCACACCTCCCCCCTTAGAGGGCGCTACGGAGGCATGACCTGTCGGTAATCCGCCATGCGCACCTCAGCGGGTTCGCCACGTCGTGACAACCATCAGCATTCCCATGATCGCTGCCTTTCTTGTGTTGTACAGCAAAATCATACTGCTGTAGGGCAAGGCTCCAGCGTAGCAACCTACCATTGGTTCCGGACACTGTGTGTAGCCAGCTCAGAGGGTTGTGGTAGGTGAGCACCTTGAAGGTGCGCCCGTACAGGTAGGGCTGCAAACGTTGCAGTGCCCAGACCATGGCCAGGCACTCCTTCTCGATGGTGGAGTATGCCACTTCCCTCGGCTGAAGTTTCCGGCTCAGGTACAACACGGGGTGCTCCTGGTTCCCCGAATCAACCTGGCTGAGTACAGCACCGAGGCCAAATTCGCTGGCGTCAGTCTGTACCAGGAATGGCCGACTGCTGTCGACGGCTTTCAACACTGGAGAGCTGCACAGGGCTGTTTTCAAAGCTCGGAATGCCGCCTCACTTCCATCTGTCCAGCTGACTGTTTGGGGTAGACCGCCCTTGGTGAGGTCCGTCAAGGGTTTTGCAATGGCGCTATAGTTCGGTACGAAACGCCTATAGTACCCTGCAGTGCCCAGGAAGGACTTCACCTGCTTTTTGGTCCTGGTGGTGGGCCAGGACACGATCGCGTCCACTTTCTCAGGCTCTGGACTCATGGAACCCCCGCCTACCCGGTGCCCCAGGTAGTGGACCTCCCTCATGCCCATCTGGCATTTTCCCGACTTGATGGTCAGACCTGCCTGGCGAATACGCTTGAGCACCTCCTGGAGATGCTGAAGGTGTTCCTCCCAGGTGGAACTGAAGACGGCAATATCGTCCAGGTACGCCACAGCGTACTCCTCCAGTCCCTGAAGCAGGTGGTTGACCATCCGCTGAAAAGTGGCAGGGGCATTCTTCATGCCGAAAGGCATGACCGTGGACTCGTACAGTCCAAAAGGGGTGATAAAGGCGGGTTTCTCCTGTGCCGCCGGGCTCAGGGGAATCTGCCAGTATCCCCGGCTTAAATCCATGATGGATATGTACTTGGCATTCGCCAACCGCTCCAGCAGATCCTCGATGCGTGGCATTGGGTGCGCATCAGAGGTAGTGATGGCGTTGAGCCCCCTGTAGTCCACGCAGAACTGGGTGGTCCGATCCTTTTTTGGCACGAGAACTACAGTTGAGGCCCAAGCGCTTTTGGACGGCCGGATCACCCCCAGCTGCAACATCTCATGGATCTCCTGGCGCATAATCTGCTGCACTTCCTCAGAGATCCGATAAGGTGTCCGCCGTAACGGGGCGTGATTCCCGGTGTCCACCTCGTGGACTGCCAACTTGGTCCTTCCGGGTTGGTTAGTGAACACGGCCCGACAGGATTCCAGAGTGGTCAGCAACTGCAACCGCTGGGAGGCGGTTAGCGAGGCATTTACCTCCATGTCCTCAATGGACCCATTGGCCTTGGCTTGGGCCAGCATGTCCAGGAGGGGGTCCTCCTCCCCATCCTCGGGCAGGTTGCAGACCGGTAGGACGCAGGCTTCACGTTCGTGATGGGCCTTCATCATGTTGACGTGAAAGGCCTTGCGCCTACCCGAGTGTGGTCAAGCGTGACCACGTAGGTGACTGGGTTGAGCCGTTGGTGCACGACATACGGGCCTTCCCAGGCTGCCTGAAGCTTATCCTTTGGTACGGGTACCAGCACCCACACCTTTTGACCCACCTGGTAGGTCCGCTCCCGGGCGTTCTGGTCGTACCAGTGCTTCTGGTCAGCCTGAGCCTGCGTCATGTTGTCATGCACCAACTGCGTCAAGGTCTGCATCTTGTCGCGGAAGCGCATGACATAATCCACGATGGACACTTCTGTGGGGTTTGGCTCATCTTCCCAGGATTCTCTTATCAACCCAAGGGGTCCCCGGACTTGCCTGCCATACAGGAGCTCAAAGGGGGAGAAACCCGTCGAGGCCTGCGGGACTTCTCTGTAGGCAAACAGCAGGTGTGGGAGGTACCGCTCCTAATCGCGTCCCTGGGTCTCAACCAGCATGCGGAGCATCTGTTTGAGGGTACCATTAAAGCGCTCACACAAACCATTGGTCTGTGGGTGATACGCACTCGATACCATACGCGTCACCTGCAGAGAGCCTTCATTAGGCGAGACATAAATTGGGTCCCTTGATCGGTAAGCATTTCCCTGGGAAATCCTACCCGTGAAAAGATGGTCACCAGTGCATCCGCCACCTTATCTGCCCTAGTTGAGGACAGAGCTACTGCCTCCGGGTACCGGGTAGCGTAGTCTACCACAGTCAGGATGTATTGCTTTCCAGAGCTGCTGGGGACGGCCAGCGGGCCCACAATGTCCACCGCGATCCTCTGGAAAGGCTCCTCTATCACTGGCAACGGGATCAGGGGAGCCTTAAGAGCAGGCCCCGCCTTCCCCACTCTTTGACAGGTGATACAGGAGCGGCAGTAGTTAGTCACATCTGTCCCCATCTTGGGCCAATAGAAGTGTTGAGACAGCCGTGTCTCAGTTTTGCTGATCCCCAAGTGTCCAGCAAGTGGAATCTCATGGGCAATCCTTAACAACTCACCTCAGAACTGGTGCGGGACGACCAGCTGTTTTTCCCTCAACCACTCCTTTTGGGAATCTCCGGGTACTGTCTCCCGGTACAACCTTCCTCGTTCCCAGAACACCCTCTCCTTATCAGTCACGGAGGTGGGCGTCTCGGCGAGGTGCCTCAAGTTCTCCAGGCTCACATCTGAGTGCAGAGCGGCCTGGAACTCCTGGCTGGAGGCAGCCAGTAGTGACGTCAGGGTTCCTTCCTCACTGGGACCCTCTGGGACCGGCTCTGGGTCCACCTCTGGTTCAGTCTCTCCTGTAGCGGAGGAGGGTCCAGATGGCAGGGCGCTACCTGCGATCCGGGCACTCTTACTGCGGGTGACAGCAGCTACATATGCAGTCTCCCCGGGGATTTCTATAGACCCATCAGTCTGCGCTGCTATGGGCTCTACCTCCCCATCCACCCCCAACACTTCAGGAGCAGTGCTACTTATGGGCCAGTTACCTTCCTCGGTGGCACTGGTCAGTGTCATGGCGTCACCTTCCTCACGGTTCCCATGCACCTCCCCATTTCCTTGAGCACTGTCGTTTGCTCCTGCTAGGGGTTCCTCAGCCGTCTCACTCCGCAGAGCGACGTGGCTGAACGTTCCTGTACCTGTGGACACATCTACCACTTCAGAGAAAGGGTTAACAGGTTCAGATGGCACAGATACATCACTATCAGCATCATTCCTAGGGAAAGAAAGGTTATCAGTTGCATAATCACTTCGCAAAGCATTGGCAGGTAACACATTCAGTTTCCCATCATCATCAACATCAACATCATGGTTAACGTTAACCTTATTATCAGATTGGGGAGGGGTGTCAGGGACATAGTACGCGACCATCTCCCCAGATCAGTCCCCAGTAAAACATCAGTGGGCAGGTTTTCGGACACCCCCACTTCCTTCACCCGCTCCCGGCACCCCAGTCAATGAAAACTCGGGCTATCGGCAAGGGGTAGTGGTCGCCCCCAATCCCGGTGACAGTTAGGGTTCTCCCTGGAATCAACTCTTCAGGGGCCGCCAGTTCGGGTCGGATGAGGGTTCGTTCAGCCCCGGTGTCCTTGAGGCCTGTAGCAAGACGGGCCCCCACGCGGACGGGCTGCACGTTGTCATCAACCCTCCCCACCACACCACCCACCAAAAGAACAGAGGCGTTGGGCCCGGAGGCCTTGGCTGGGGGCGTTCTTCTGCCTCTCCGGACAGGTGGCGCTGATGTGTCCTGTCCGTTTACAGGAGAAACACTTGCGGGGGTCTGATGTAGGCCTGGCGCTGGCAAAGGGGATAGTGCCTCCAGAGGGACGGCTGGCAGGGGCACTGGGGTTGGTTGCAGGCTTACCCCCTCCCCAGCGGGCGGTGACGGGCTTCCGCACCTCGGGTTTCCGGATGGCCTCATAGCTGTCGGCGATCCGTGCTGTTATGACCGCGTCCTCCGGTTCTCGGTCCAGGATGAACTGTCGGACCTCAGCTGGGCACAGATGCAGGAACTGGTCTTTGATCACCAGGTCTCTCAGCTCCTCAAAGGTGTCAACTGACAGTCCGTGGATCCACTGGTCAAAGTGGTTCCTGAGTCCTTGCACCACATCGCTATAACTGTCATGTGGGCCACGTTGGAGGTTCCAGAACTTCTTTCGGTATACCTCAGGGGTTAGCTGGTACTTGGCGATCAGGGCCTGCTTGATGGCCTCATAGTCACCATCTTGATCTGGCGTGAGGGAAGCAAACGCCTCCAGAGCTTTGCCCTTTAGCCCGGGGATTCAAGTACCTGGCCCATTGGTTGTCAGGCAGCTGGTACTGTCTGCAGACTTTCTCAAAGGCCCGCAGAAAA
This sequence comes from Oophaga sylvatica, assembly GCA_033576555.1. Taxonomy (NCBI): domain Eukaryota; kingdom Metazoa; phylum Chordata; class Amphibia; order Anura; family Dendrobatidae; genus Oophaga; species Oophaga sylvatica. The sequence goes on from JARQOD010000001.1 coordinate 526,511,372, forward strand.
GTGTCCAAGTCTCCGTCCTTTTCCATCACGGGAAAGTGCTCCGGCCGGGGCTTTGGACTCTGAGAGCTACTGGGTGTACCGCTCAGGGCGGTGGAGGGCATTGCCCCTTGTCTGAGCAGCTCCAGTTCATGGGCTCTCTGAGCTTCCCGCTCGGCTCTCTCAGCCTCCCGTTCGGCCTCTCGCTGGGCTCTCTCGGCCTCTCGCTGGGCTTTCTCGGCCTCTCGCTGGGTTAGGCGCTCGGCTATCTCAGCCTCTCGCTGTTTGGCCTCTCGCTGGTTGGCTCTCTCTTGAGCTTGCTGGATCAGCTTCAGGCGTTCTTCCTGGTCGTCAGCGGAGAGTCCCGCCAGGGCCGCCTGCAAGTAAGGGTCCAACCCACCCTGGGTGTAAGCAGTCAGGGGTTGGGCCTCTGTTCCTGCGGCATCACCTTGGCTTGGGCCGGCTCCTGCGCCCGACACGCTCCGATGCTCGTCCAGCTCCTTCAGGGCCTGGACCAGTTGGCCTTTGGTTCGGTTCGTGTGGACAAGGCCGTGGTACTTGCAGATTCCCACAAGAGTGTCCTTGCTCTGCTGTCCGTACCAACTTTCTCCTATGGTAGCCATGTTTGCCAAATAAAAGATAGGATAGAAAAACAAAGAGAAGGGAGGGGTAATCGCAAGTACACACAATTGTCTCAGGACTAATAAACACTGAGTCTGTTCTCCAAAACTTTAGTTGCAGGGTCCCCAAAGAACCGTGCAAGTTTTTTAGTGAGAGGAATGATTGCTCAGACCAGATCACTAATGCTCTATAATCCCACTGCTGCCACCACATGTGATGAAACGTGCACACGGTCCGCCACACGGTAGCCCGGGGTATCACGGCTTGTGATCCCTCCGTGCCGCAAATGTGACGAAAACGTGCACACACATGACGGCTGCTGCCGTCCGACCCCGTAAACTGCAGGGATTTGTAATTATCCCACTTCCACTTAGGAACTTGCAGCTCTCTGGCGCCCCCCTTACCCTCAGGTCAGTCAGGGAACTGCACCTAGAATAATTAGTCGCCAGACAGGTCACTTGGATGTGTGCTGGCTATTGGGCACGCTGCAGTGAGGGAATTATAATTACTCCGGGCCGCAGCCAGGCAATACACTTATAAAACCCGCTCCGTCACTGCTAGCGCCACCCAATAGGTTAACACTTTACACCCCTTCCTTTTAGCTGCCACCAGCTACGATTTACTTAATGAACAATTTATCAAGAGGGTCCGTAGCAACCCCAAAACAGTAGCGTAGTACTTCAGGCACGTGCAAATTCGTTTATAGAGCAGGAGAAACAAACTAATAATTTTAAAGGTTTATTACTTAAAAAAAACAGGCAGTGCTTATAGTTTAAAAAGATGTAACAAGCTGAGACAATACAGTTATGTACAATACGGTTAAAAATAAACGGGATTAAAAGTGAAAAAACTTACATGGTAGTTATATAATTTACAGGCAAGCCAGGCTGGGGAGGAGCCACACGTCATAGTTCATTTGCAGGTCTCTTAGTCAAGTCGTCACAGCAAGGAATGCATAAGGGGGGGGCTCACCGCAAGACTTATACCTGTGGGCTGCTGACCTCACAAAAGGGGATGGTTTTTCTGGCCACCTCCCAGGGATAGAAGTTCTAGTTTTAGTTCTGGAAGATTATCAGGAGCATACTTCATCCTGAGAACCTCGCAGAAGAATGGCAGACCTATCAATGATCTTACTTTAAAATGATGGTTCAAATGAGCCCAAACTTGGGTGAGATAGTTCATGGGGCATCCGAGAATTCCATTTCTCGGGTTCTGTTAGAGTTACGGGTTCACCAGTACCACGGGAACGATGCCTGTCGGGCGCATGTTTCAAAACAGTAACTTTCGTGTTTCTAACGCAGATTCCCACCGTGTTAAAACCTTTTAAGAATGAATTCTCAAAATGGCTGCTATGGGAGGAAAAGCACATGGGCAGACAATGGGGACCCCCTGCGGTGAGGAGGGAAATCTCCAGCGCTGTCAGCTCAGATTACACTGAGCTTGCTTGCACGCTGGGAGGGGGAAGGGAAGCGCAGCTATACACAGGCTGCTAAATGTTGTAGATGTGATCACAATTATGATCGCATGGGATTCTTCTAAAGATTTTATTGGATAGGGGTGTACAATTCGTCTCTAGATTTTGGAGGGCTTTCTGCAGAAAATTGGGGATTGATTTGTCCTTTTCCTCTGCTTATCACCCTGAAACGAACCATCAGACAAAGAGGACAAATCAGTCTTTGGAGCAAATTTTAAGATGTTTTGTCATCGATCAGCAGGAGAATTGGTAATCATTTCTTCCTCTGGCTGAGTCTTGCCTTTACCAGTCGAGTTATTCAGTCCACGGGGACCTCACCGTTTTTCTGTAATTACAGGTTTCATCCTCATTTTGGTGAGTTCTCCAGGATAAGTTCTGGGTGTCCTGGGGTGGATGTCACCATTCAGAATCTGGGGGATGTCTGGAGGAAGGTTAAAAAGAACATTGGGTGGCTCAGCATCGGCAGTAGTGGAAGGCCGATAGGAGACGCTCGTCAGGGGTCACCTTCAAAGTGGGAGATAAGGTGTCACGCTCGCGCCTTGGCAGATTGGCACGAGCGGGGGGTTTGTGGACCCCCTGTGCAACAAACCAGACTATCCTGGAAGGGGCGTAACTAATGCAGCTACCTTGGTCTTCTCTGGAGCCTCTGATGGTGACATCATGCTTGTGTGGCAGGTAGCTGCCAGGTACCACTCCAGGGTGGTGTCTGGCTGTGGCTACTGATCCAACTGGGGAACAAGACACTAGGACAGGTGCAACTGACAGACAGGCAGGTGAGTGTGGAGCCCAGCTGCGACTGGATTCATATCTCCCAAAAGGGTGCACTGAAGGAAGACACCACTAGAGATCCAACATATACATTCACACACCTTCACCCATCCCTAGAGCCACCAGAGGGAGCTATATAGAGACATATAAAGGAGGGTGAAGTGAAAAGCAGACAGTCTAGTCTAGAGGAGTCTAGCTTAGAGTGTGTGCAGTCTGGCACACGGAGCAGAGCTCAAAGAAGAGTGCAGCTGTTAGCTGAGGAGTCTGAATTCTGTAGCTTGAAGCTTAGTTCAAACAAGTGGAGGCTAGTAAAAGTAGAACGAAAACCACTCCAGCCTAGTCAGAGCTGAGGCAAGTGAATGCAGCTCAGTAAGAAAGCGTGCCGATTAGTGTTGAGCATTCCGATACTGCAAATATCGGGTATCGGCCGATATTAGCTGTATCGGAATTCCGATTCCGAGTTCCGATATTTTCGTCTTATCGGATACCGGAATCGGGATGTCACTGTCACTGTCAGTGTCCGTCGGTCGGGTCTGTCAGGAGTCAGCGGCACTTACCCGGCAGAAGATCTCCGGCGGTCACGTCCTGCACTGCTTCATGGCCGCAATCTTCTTTCCCCGGCGGTCATATGCAGTTTCTCGCGATAACTGCAGTGACTGCTGGGTAATCGCGGCCGTAAAGCAGTCAGTCCGATGACGTCACCGCCGGAGAAGCAGGTAATCAGCTGTGCTGCGTCGCGATGACAGGCTCTGCCTGTCATTGCGATGTAGCAGAGTTGGATCGTCGTGGGACAATCGTTACTATGGACTGCGTCGGACAGGTGGTATACTGTTGGTTTGTTTTTTTTCTTTTTTTACAGGAGATCGATGGCGTCGCAGGAATGAGAGAGTAATAAAATTAATGAAAACTGTGTTGTCTCTTTTATTTCATTAAAAGACTTTTTTCTTGCTTTGTCTTTTTTTTATACATTTAATAACTTTGGGATTAATAATGGATCGGTGTCTTATTGACGCCTCTCCATTATTAACCGGGCTTATTGTCACTGTGCAATCAACGGTGACAATAACCCCTTATTACCCCGCTTGCCACCGCTACAGGGCAATGTGGGAAGAGCCGGGTAAAGTGCCACAATTGGCACATCTTTTGATGCGCCAAATGTGGGGCTGCTGTAGCCTGGTATTATCAGGCTGTTGAGGGCCAAAATCCATGGGCCTTGACAGTCTTTTAATACCAGGCCGCAGCAGTCTGCATTTTACTTGGCTGGTTAACAAAAATAGGGGGGATCCCCACGCCGTTTTTTTTTCGAGGGGATCCCCTATTTTTGTTAACCAGCCAAGCTAAGCAGACTGCTGTGGCCTAGTATTATCAGGCTTGCAAGGTCCATGGATATTGGATCCTTACCAGCCTGAAAAACCAGGCCTCAGCGGTCTGCTTCATCTGGCTGGTTAACAAAAATAGGGGGGACCCCACGCCAATTTTTTTCGAGGGGATCCCCTATTTTTGTTAATCAGCCAAGATATGCAGACTGCTGTGGCCTGGTATTATCAGGCTGGCAAGGTCCATGGATCTTGGCTCCTTAACAGCCTGAAAATCCAGGCCTCAGCGGTCTGCTTCATCTGGCTGGTTAACAAAAATAGGGGGGACCCCACGCCAATTTTTTTCGAGGGGATCCCCTATTTTTGTTAATCAGCCAAGATATGCAGACTGCTGTGGCCTGGTATTATCAGGCTGGCAAGGTCCATGGATCTTGGCTCCTTAACAGCCTGAAAATCCAGGCCTCAGCGGTCTGCTTCATCTGGCTGGTTAACAAAAATAGGGGGGACCCCACGCCATTTTTTTTTCGAAGGGAACCCCTATTTTTGTTAATCAGTTCCCTCTGACGTCACTGATTGTGTCCCTGGCTGACCTGAAGTGAAAGTGGAAAGCAATCAATTAAGCTTTCCACTTAAGGGCCCGTCTCACATAGCGATATCGCTACCGAGATCGCTGCTGAGTCACTAGTTTTGTGACGCAGCAGCGAGCTCACCAGCGATATCGCTGTGTGTGACATTCAGCGACGATCAGCCCCCCTGCCGGGTATCGCTGATCGTCGCTGAAATGTCAGGACCTTTGATCGCTGGTTTCCCGCTGACAGGCACACATCGCTGCGTGTGACAGGCGGGAGACCAGCGATCCGCTGGTAACCAAGGTACACAGCGGGTTTCCAGGCGCGGGGCTGTGCCTAGAAACCCGCTGTGTACCTTGGATACCAGCGCCCTGATGCAGGGAGCTGGTATCCAAGGTACACAGCGGGTTTCCAAGCGCTGCGCGGTGCCTGGAAACCCGCTGTGTACCTTGGTTACCAGCGGATCGCTGGTCTCCCGCCTGTCACACGCAGCGATGCGTGCCTGTCAGAGGGAAACCAGCGATCAAAAAAAGGTCCTGACATTTCTGCGACGATCAGCGATACCCGGCAGGGGGCTGATCGTCGCTGAATGTCACACACAGCGATATCGCTGGTGAGCTCGCTGCTGCGTCACAAAACTAGTGACTCAGCAGCGATCTCGGTAGCGATATCGCTATGTGAGACGGGCCCTTAAGCGATGTTACCCGCAGTGTCGCTGTCCCAGATCGCTGCCTGAGCTGCCTGTTTGGCAGCTCAGCAGCGATCATGTAGCGATACACCAGCGATCCTGACAAGTGCATATCGTTGTCGGGATCGCTGGTGTATCGTTATGTGACACCCAGCCTTTACTCTCCTGTCAGGCAGGAGAGGAACTCATTCATTTGGGGTTTACTGTGAGGCTGCAGCATTAGCTGCGGTCCCTGCAGTAAACATTAACCCTTTCTGAAGGATTACACCGTGGGACCTGACTGTGCATGGGATAGGTAAGAATAATTTTGCTTTTTTATTTTATTTTTATTACAGGAAATGGTTTTTGCAGTAAAATAAAAGATGGTCAAAAACATGTGTCTTTATTTCATTAAAATGATTTTTAATTAAAGTGTGTGTGTTTTATTTTTATTTCATGCAATAGGATTAATAATTGATAGTTGTCTAATTGACAGCTCTCAATTATTAACCTGGCTTAAGGTCACCTTTCAATAGCAAGGTGGCTTTAACCCCATATTAACCCATTCGCCACCGCTACAGGGCAATGGGAATAGACGGGCAAAGTGCCAGAAAGGGCGAATCTAATTATAGATTTGTCTTTCCTGGGGTGTCTGGGGGCAGATGTTAGTAGCCGGGGGGGGCAAAAATAATGGTCCCTCTCTGGGCTATTATTATCTGCCCCCACTCACTGGCTTTGTCTGTCTGGTTGCGAAAATAGGGCGGGAGCCCACGCATTTTTTTTCAGCAATTTTACACCTCATATATATATATACATGTCATTGAATTTGTGACACATATATATATATATTTATATTTGTAGTTCATACACTTCTACATAGTATAATAGCCGCTAATTCAATTGCCGGCTTTTGTGAAAATGCAGAACCCGACATGAAATGACACTTGGTGTACATAGGGTTAACCATGTCTTTTCATGTCCTTTGCTATCTAATTTGCACAAACAATTAAATCAGACTATGTGTGCAAAATTTCACACCTGTGGGGTTAATTAAAGGTGTAAATTCGTTGTAAAAAAAACGGACTTTTTTGCTACACCTACACAGTGGAGGAATCTGGATGTTCACACTTCACCCTACAGTGCTCCGGGGAGTGCCTGCAACATCTTCAGTAAAGGTACAGAAAGAGACTTATGTGTGTGTGTCCATCTTATTATTCCTACCGTCGGATCCTCCTCCGCTCTGTACCCTTACATCCTATCTACCCTGAAGGACCCAGCCTTACCTGTGGAAGGCTTAACACCTTGCTGCCCAATACCAACCCTTCAGCGGATCCGCATAGCAGCGCTGGTCACCCTGACCAGGCACCACAGGTGGTGTCACGAATCCCCATTCCAATATTCCATTCACCTGTAAATATCCCACATTAAAGGATGAGCACTAGAGCCACGGACTGAGCTGTGTCGCCGTGACATCCCCCCATTGTAGTCTATAGGCTCAGATCTGAGTTCCCATTGCTCTGAAGGGCGACTCATCTTTAATTTGGCGTCACGAACAGGATCTCGTGCCCTGAAGCAACGGAGTAACTTGTGCCCGTTGCCACCGGGTACTGTGTGCCTTAGTAAAAGACTGTGTTTTGTATGTGGTGAATATTTCCCGCCATTTTCCCGCCATTGCCCGCTATTTACAGCACCACGTCGCGAAAAACTAGTGGGTGTACCTGCAAAAGCACGCTGAGTCCCGGACACGCCCCCAACGCTGACGCGGCGGCAGGTCCTGTGGAGAGTTTCAGTGAACGCTCTGACGTCAGAGTGCCGGCGACGCAGGTCCTTCTCACAACTGTGACCAGGAGGAAGCTGCGGCCTACAGGAGAAGGTAGGCCACGCTTAACTAGGGGGGTGCAGAGATGTCACAGCAGCAAGCTGACAGCGCGGCCCAGGCCAACCGCCCCAATGACTTACCCATCGGCACTGCAGCGCAGGATGGAAACACTGGCCCCTCACCTGGTCATGTGGCCCCGATAGTACCGCTGACGCTGCCATACATGCCTGGAGCAAAGTGGCTCCCTCAGTACAGCGGTAAGCCAGACACCCTGTCAGGGTTCAAGCGCAAAATATGCAGTATAATGGACATGTACCCTATGTCAGAAAAGCAGAGAGCTGCAGTGGTAGTGGGACAATTGACTGGTGCTGCAGAGAGAGAAGTAGAGACATGGTCAGCTGCAGACCAGGAATCAGTACTTGCAATTTTCTTAAAGCTACAGACTATCTTTGAGGACGGCACTGAAACAGATCTACAGATGAGGTTTTATCAATGCTCTCAGAAACGAGGTGATAGCATTAGGGACTACGCCTGCCGATTACAGGGGGCCCTGCGAGCTCTCAAACAGGTTAACCCCATAAGTGTCACCAATGAAAATAAAATGTTGAAAGAACAATTTGTACGGGGACTGAGGTCTCAAGCAGAACTGTGCACTGGTGGTCCTTGGATCATCCTGACGCTACCTTTGATGCCCTTAAGGATATGGCTATAAAAGGACTGCGACCCCTGGAAACACCCGAGATGGCAACCCAGTGTCACCCGGCTGAAGCTACTGTAAAGCCAGCAGCATCCACTTTTTCCCCGCTGGTTGCGGAAGCCAAAACGCAGGTGGCGCCCCCTACTGAGCTGGACTGTCTGCGCTCAGAAGTGCGCCAGCTGACCAAAAACCTGGCCACTGTAATGAGTGCCCTGCAACTGTCGACGGAGGAAGAAGGAAAGATCCTGCTAGCTGACTGCCCAGAGGATGTCCCTTGGATGAGCCGGAGGAGAAAGAGGACGTCGCCCCACCGGAGGAGGACAACGCCACCCCCTGGAAGGACCCCGACCAGCATCATCCTCGCCGAGAGATCGTCTGCTACCGCTGCCACAGAGAAGGTCATCCAGCACGTCGGTGCCCTTTAAACGAGCAAATCCTGGGTCCGAGGGCCAACACCCAGGAATATACTCTTCAGGTCCCTCAGACTGGAACCGCAGGTTTGTGGGAGGAAGACCATACCTGTCCATCATACTGGACGGGATCGCAATCCCTGCCCTGCTGGACACTGGATCTCAGGTAACCATCATACCTGATGTTCTTTACAATACATACTGGTCCATGGACGGTCTCCAACCGACAAACCCTGACTTTGCCGTATACGCCTCTAATGGCCTCCCTCTTGACTTATTGGGGGCTAAAAACGTAGACGTAAAGGTGGGGCGAGTGGAGCTAAAGGATCAGGGACTTCTTGTAGAAAAGACTGTTAATGAGGAAAATGGGTTGAATGTGGTTCTAGGCACTAACATAATTAGTAACTATTTGGATGAGGTTGTGTTTTTACTCCAACAGCTTGCCGATGTTGCCAGACCAAACCAAAAGGGAGTGATCCAGAAGGAGATCCAGGCCCTGATGTGCCAGCAGCAAGTGAAACTGACCGGTGGTGAGATTGGTAATGTACGGGTAACAGACCCGAGCCCCATTGTGATACCCCCAATGAGTGAAATGCTTATTTGATGTAGAGCAGCAATAGGTCTGAGAGGACAGAACTACCAAGCAGTAGTAGAGCCCCATTGTTCAGAGCACAGACCTACACTCCTGACTGCCAGAGGGGTAGTGGAGGTACATAATGGGAGGGTGCCAGTGCGTCTTCTCAACTAGGGAGAGGACGAAGTCAAATAACCACGTTACGCCACTGTTGCTAAGTTACATGCTGTGGATAATGGTGTACAATAATAAATTATATTGTGGTACCGTGTTAGCCAGAAAAATCGATGTGAATACTTTTCCATCAAATTATGACAAGAGCATTTTTAAAGTGATACCTTTATTGGCTAACCAGAAAATTATATGTTCGCAAGCTTTCAGAGCTCAAAGGCTCCTTCTTCAGGCAAGATTACATTTGGAATAATAAGAAAGACACATTAGATGCTTACTATAGTAGGAAATTTGTTCAAGACCTGGGAGGTGTGATGCCTTCAAAAGATAAGCAAAGGAAATCAAATTAGCATTTTCTTACAAATGGAGAGCTAGTGGGAATGTGTTCTTAGCTATCTGGAGTCCTTCAGGTGAAGGTGTGAACTGTGTCTATGTAGTGAGTCATAAAACCAGGTGTTAAGTTGAGTCCTAGTGTCAAAGTATTGAACATCCTAATAAGTTTGAATTCCCATATTTTTCTCTCCCTGTCATCCTTAAAATGACCTTATAGTATTAAGATTTTTAAGTCTGTCATACAATGTCCAGTTCCAGAGAAATGTTTTCCCACAGGCGTGTCCATTTCATAATAATAACTCCATTCACACGACGGAGCCCTTAACCTCCGCACAACCAATGGAGGATAACGGCCTGACCACCAAGTTGGAGGATTGGTGTCAACAGCTCCATGTCGGGACGGACACCACTCCAGCTCCAGTTTTTCATTTTTCCACCAGAAACAAGGAGTATATCGAGTAGTTCAGGAGTACGCACAGGTATTCAGCAAACACCCACTCGACTTTGGAAAAATTAAAGGGGTCCAACATCACATCCCCACAGGCAATCATCCTCCCATTAAAGAACGGTACAGGCCTATACCACCAGCACACTACCAGAAAGCCAAGGAGATGTTGCGTGATATGAAGGAGGCAGGGGTGATAAGGGATAGTTGTAGTCCCTGGCAACACCTCTAGTCCTAGTCAGGAAAATGGAAGCATGAGAATATGAGTAGATTACAGACAAGTAAATCGCATTACACATAAAGATGCATACCCTTTACCATGCATTGAGGAATCCCTAGCTGCCTTAAAGACTGCTAATTACTTTTCCACCCTTGACCTCACTAGTGGGTACTGGCAAGTAGCTGTGGCTGAGGAGGATCGGGAGAAGACGGCTTTCACCACCCCGATGGGACTCTGTGAGTTCGACAGAATGCCATTTGGACTCAGCAGTGCCCCTTGAATGTTCCAGAGAGTGATGGAGAGTTGCCTGGGACATCTCAACTTCGAAACTGTGTTACTGTACCTGGACGACGTAATTGTGTACTCCAAGATGTATGAAGATCATCTGAAGCACCTGGCGGAGGTATTCGAGTCACTGTCCAAGTATGGGATGAAACTGAAGCCTTCAAAGTGCCATCTGCTCAAACAAAAGGTACAGTATCTGGGACATATTGTCAGCTCAGAAGGAGTAGCGCCATACCCCGAGAAGGTCACCGCCATCCAGAAATGGCCAGAGCCGAAGAACCTCAAGGAGGTACGACAGTTTCTGGGACTGACAGGATACTACCGGAGGTTTGTAAAGGACTACACCAAGAAAGCAGCGCCTCTGCAAGACCTCCTGGTGATAGCACGAAAAACACATACCACTAGTGTAATAAATCATAATACAGAGTAATAGATGAATATCATTATCATTGTATCACTAGTAGAGTTGAGCGATACTTTCCGATATCCAAAAGTATCGGAATCGGAATGGTATCGCCGATACACAAAAAATATCGGCGATACCCGATACCGATACCGGAAGTCCCATGTAAGTCTATGGGAACAAAATATCGAAATAAAAAAAACCCCATTGTTGCCTTGTAGGTTAATTGTACATAAAGGAAAACAACAAAGAGTAATGTAGAATGTATTGGGGGAGGTTGAGGAGACATTAAAGGCATAGATGTTTAAACCCAATCCAGTGGAATAGCATTATTTTTTTTTTTTTAGGAAATACGTTCGGATTGACGAAGAAATTCACAATGTTGTTAACCTTTTTTCTATTTTGTCAAATATGTCTGTTTCACAACTTCCATGGTCTTCACCTTTTTAACTTTTCACACACTTTCTCCTTCATAATCTTCAGCAGCATCATCTTTCTCATCAAATTATTCTTCATCTTCACCTTTTTAATCTTCTAAAACTTCTTGCTATTCATCTTTTTGTTAACATTACTTATATTGTTCTTATTAAACAGTTATTATTCTTCATATTCTACTTCTTCATCTTCTTCCTATTCATCCTTTTCATCATATTCTTATTTGTGACAGACATTCCTGTACTTGTAATCTGTAAAACTCTGAATTTTCATCCTTCCGTTCTTGCTGTCACGAAAGATTTTAATTACAACAGTATTTGTCCGCGTTCAGTTTAGCCTGCAGCAGCATCAGGCATTTTCCAGGGGCACCACGAGGAGGAACGGACTCACCCCCATACACTGCTTAGTCTTCTTCTGCTTAGAATTTAGAGCATATATTTTGCTCTTCATTTTGGTCTTATACTTAATGTTCTTCTGCTTTTTGATCTTCTGCTTATTGTTCTTCTGTCTCTTGTTCTGTATCTTGTAGTTTGTCTTAACCTTCTTTGTCCTGTTGGTGATGGTACAAAAGCCAATGGAAGTAACGAGGACCAGCTGACTGTGCTGGAACCCGGAGGGTCAGCAGAAGGAAAAGAGCCAATGGCACAACCGAGGACCAGCTGACGTTACTGGGACACGGTTACTAAGCAGGAGGTACCTGTGCTCCAAAGCACTACCAAGGACCAGCAGACGTTGCTGGAACTCGGATACCAACATGGAGGCACCTAGGCCAAAGGCACTGCGGAGAACCAGCTGACGGTACTGGAACCCGGATGGGTAGCAGAAGGTACAAGAGCCAATGAAAGTAACGAGGACCAGCTGACTGTGCTGGAACCCGGAGGGTCAGCAGAAGGAAAAGAGCCAATGGCACAACCGAGGACCAGCTGACGTTACTGGGACACGGTTACTAAGCAGGAGGTACCTGTGCTCCAAAGCACTACCAAGGACCAGCAGACGTTGCTGGAACTCGGATACCGACATGGAGGCACCTAGGCCAAAGGCACTGCGGAGAACCAGCTGACGGTACTGGAACCCGGATGGGTAGCAGAAGGTACCCATGGAAATTAAAGTTGAGGCAGCAGGACTGTTTGCCGTTCACACAGCAGGGGAACAGCTGACATTACTGAACCCCAGTAACACAGGAGCAAGTGTAGACTGTGCTAACAGCACTTCCGAGAAACAACTGGCGGTGTTGTAACCCAGGGATGAGAACAGAACAGGGTGGAGGCAGCAGGACTGTTTGCCGTTCACACAGCAGGGGATCAGCTGACATTACTGAACCCCAGTAACACAGGAGCAAGTGTAGACTGTGCTAACAGCACTTCCGAGAAACAACTGGCGGTGTTGTAGCCCAGGGATGAGAAGAGAACAGGGTGGAGGCAGCAGGACTTTTTGCCGTTCACACAGCAGGGGACAGCTGACATTACTGAACCCCAGTAACACGGGAGCAAGTGTAGACTGTGCTAACAGCACTTCCGAGAAACAACTGGCGGTGTTGTAGCCCAGGGATGAGAAGAGAACAGGGTGGAGGCAGCAGGACTTTTTGCCGTTCACACAGCAGGGGAACAGCTGACATTACTGAACCCCAGTAACACAGGAGCAAGTGTTGACTGTGCTAACAGCACTTCCGAGAAACAACTGGCAGTGTTGTAGCCCAGGGATGAGAACAGAACAGGGTGGAGGCAGCAGGACTGTTTGCCGTTCACACAGCAGGGGATCAGCTGACATTACTGAACCCCAGTAACACAGGAGCAAGTGTAGACTGTGCTAACAGCACTTCCGAGAAACAACTGGCGGTGTTGTAACCCAGGGATGAGAAGAACAGGGTGGAGGCAGCAGGACTGTTTGCCGTTCACACAGCAGGGGATCAGCTGACATTACTGAACCCCAGTAACACAGGAGCAAGTGTAACTGTGCTAACAGCACTTCCGAGAAACAACTGGCGGTGTTGTAGCCCAGGGATGAGAAGAGAACAGGGTGGAGGCAGCAGGACTTTTGCCGTTCACACAGCAGGGGAACAGCTGACATTACTGAACCCCAGTAACACAGGAGCAAGTGTAGACTGTGCTAACAGCACTTCCGAGAAACAACTGGCGGTGTTGTAGCCCAGGGATGAGAAGAGAACAGGGTGGAGGCAGCAGGACTTTTTGCCGTTCACACAGCAGGGGAACAGCTGACATTACTGAACCCCAGTAACACAGGAGCAAGTGTTGACTGTGCTAACAGCACTTCCGAGCAACAACTGGCAGTGTTGTAGCCCAGGGATGAGAACAGAACAGGGTGGAGGCAGCAGGACTGTTTGCCGTTCACACAGCAGGGGATCAGCTGACATTACTGAACCCCAGTAACACAGGAGCAAGTGTTAGACTGTGCTAACAGCACTTCCGAGAAACAACTGGCGGTGTTGTAACCCAGGGATGAGAACAGAACAGGGTGGAGGCAGCAGGACTGTTTTGCCGTTCACACAGCAGGGGATCAGCTGACATTACTGAACCCCAGTAACACAGGAGCAAGTGTTAACTGTGCTAACAGCACTTCCGAGAAACAACTGGCGGTGTTGTAGCCCAGGGATGAGAAGAGAACAGGGTGGAGGCAGCAGGACTTTTTGCCGTTCACACAGCAGGGGACAGCTGACATTACTGAACCCAGTAACACGGAGCAAGTGTTGACTGTGCTAACAGCACTTCCGAGAACAACTGGCGTGTTGTAGCCCAGGGATGAGAAGAGAACATGGGTGGAGGCAGCAGGACTTTTTTGCCGTTCACACAGCAGGGGAACAGCTGACATTACTGAACCCAGTAACACGGAGCAAGTGTAGACTGTGCTAACAGCACTTCGAGAAACAACTGGCGGTGTTGTAGCCCAGGGATGAGAAGAGAACAGGTGGAGGCAGCAGGACTTTTTGCCGTTCACACAGCAGGGGAATCAGCTGACATTACTGAACCCAGTAACACAGGAGCAAGTGTAGACTGTGCTAACAGCACTTCCGAGAAACAACTGGCGGTGTTGTAGCCCAGGGATGAGAAGAGAACAGGGTGGAGGCAGCAGGACTGTTTGCCGTTCACACAGCAGGGGATCAGCTGACATTACTGAACCCCAGTAACACGGAGCAAGTGTAGACTGTGCTAACAGCACTTCCGAGAAACAATGGCGGTGTTGTAGCCAGGGATGAGAAGAGAACATGGGTGGAGGCAGCAGGACTTTTTGCCGTTCACACAGCAGGGGATCAGCTGACATTACTGAACCCCAGTAACACAGGAGCAAGTGTAGACTGTGCTAACAGCACTTCCGAGAAACAACTGGCGGTGTTGTAGCCCAGGGATGAGAAGAGAACAGGGTGGAGGCAGCAGGACTGTTTGCCGTTCACACAGCAGGGGATCAGCTGACATTACTGAACCCCAGTAACACAGGAGCAAGTGTTAGACTGTGCTAACAGCACTTCGAGAAACAACTGGCGGTGTTGTAGCCCAGGGATGAGAAGAGAACAGGGTGGAGGCAGCAGGACTTTTGCCGTTCACACAGCAGGGGACAGCTGACATTACTGAACCCCAGTAACACAGGAGCAAGTGTTAGACTGTGCTAACAGCACTTCCGAGAAACAACTGGCGGTGTTGTAGCCCAGGGATGAGAAGAGAACAGGGTGGAGGCAGCAGGACTTTTTGCCGTTCACACAGCAGGGGATCAGCTGACATTACTGAACCCCAGTAACACAGGAGCAAGTGTTGACTGTGCTAACAGCACTTCCGAGAAACAACTGGCGGTGTTGTAGCCCAGGGATGAGAAGAGAACAGGGTGGAGGCAGCAGGACTTTTTGCCGTTCACACAGCAGGGGAACAGCTGACATTACTGAACCCCAGTAACACAGGAGCAAGTGTAGACTGTGCTAACAGCACTTCCGAGAAACAACTGGCGGTGTTGTAGCCCAGGGATGAGAAGAGAACAGGGTGGAGGCAGCAGGACTTTTGCCGTTCACACAGCAGGGGATCAGCTGACATTACTGAACCCCAGTAACACAGGAGCAAGTGTAACTGTGCTAACAGCACTTCCGAGAAACAACTGGCGGTGTTGTAGCCCAGGGATGAGAAGAGAACAGGGTGGAGGCAGCAGGACTGTTTGCCGTTCACCAGCAGGGGACAGCTGACATTACTGAACCCCAGTAACACAGGAGCAAGTGTAGACTGTGCTAACAGCACTTCCGAGAAACAACTGGCGGTGTTGTAGCCAGGGATGAGAAGAGAACAGGGTGGAGGCAGCAGGACTGTTTGCCGTTCACACAGCAGGGGATCAGCTGACATTACTGAACCCCAGTAACACGGAGCAAGTGTTACTGTGCTAACAGCACTTCCGAGAAACAACTGGCGTGTTGTACCCAGGGATGAGAAAGAACAGGGTGGAGGCAGCAGGACTTTTTGCCGTTCACACAGCAGGGGATCAGCTGACATTACTGAACCCAGTAACACAGGAGCAAGTGTAACTGTGCTAACAGCACTTCCGAGAACAACTGGCGGTGTTGTAGCCAGGGATGAGAAGAGAACAGGGTGGAGGCAGCAGGACTTTTGCCGTTCACACAGCAGGGAACAGCTGACATTACTGAACCCCAGTAACACAGGAGCAAGTGTAGACTGTGCTAACAGCACTTCCGAGAAACAACTGGCGTGTTGTAGCCCAGGGATGAGAAGAGAACAGGGTGGAGGCAGCAGGACTTTTGCCGTTCACACAGCAGGGGAATCAGCTGACATTACTGAACCCCAGTAACACAGGAGCAAGTGTAGACTGTGCTAACAGCACTTCCGAGAAACAACTGGCGGTGTTGTACCCAGGGATGAGAAGAGAACAGGGTGGAGGCAGCAGGACTTTTTGCCGTTCACACAGCAGGGGATCAGCTGACATTACTGAACCCAGTAACACAGGAGCAAGTGTAGACTGTGCTAACAGCACTTCGAGAAACAACTGGCGGTGTTGTACCCAGGGATGAGAAAGAACAGGGTGGAGGCAGCAGGACTGTTTGCCGTTCACACAGCAGGGGATCAGCTGACATTACTGAACCCCAGTAACACAGGAGCAAGTGTTAACTGTGCTAACAGCACTTCGAGAAACAACTGGCGGTGTTGTAGCCCAGGGATGAGAAGAGAACAGGTGGAGGCAGCAGGACTTTTTGCCGTTCACACAGCAGGGGAACAGCTGACATTACTGAACCCCAGTAACACAGGAGCAAGTGTTGACTGTGCTAACAGCACTTCCGAGAAACAACTGGCGGTGTTGTAGCCAGGGATGAGAAGAGAACAGGGTGGAGGCAGCAGGACTTTTTGCCGTTCACACAGCAGGGGATCAGCTGACATTACTGAACCCAGTAACACGGAGCAAGTGTAACTGTGCTAACAGCACTTCCGAGAAACAACTGGCGGTGTTGTAGCCCAGGGATGAGAAGAGAACAGGGTGGAGGCAGCAGGACTTTTGCCGTTCACACAGCAGGGGATCAGCTGACATTACTGAACCCCAGTAACACAGGAGCAAGTGTAGACTGTGCTAACAGCACTTCCGAGAAACAACTGGCGGTGTTGTAGCCCAGGGATGAGAAGAGAACAGGGTGGAGGCAGCAGGACTTTTTGCCGTTCACACAGCAGGGGAACAGCTGACATTACTGAACCCCAGTAACACAGGAGCAAGTGTAGACTGTGCTAACAGCACTTCGAGAAACAACTGGCGGTGTTGTAGCCCAGGGATGAGAAGAGAACAGGGTGGAGGCAGCAGGACTTTTGCCGTTACACAGCAGGGGACAGCTGACATTACTGAACCCAGTAACACAGGAGCAAGTGTAGACTGTGCTAACAGCACTTCCGAGAAACAACTGGCGTGTTGTACCCAGGGATGAGAAGAGAACAGGGTGGAGGCAGCAGGACTGTTTGCCGTTCACACAGCAGGGATCAGCTGACATTACTGAACCCCAGTAACACAGGAGCAAGTGTAGACTGTGCTAACAGCACTTCCGAGAAACAACTGGCGTGTTGTACCCAGGGATGAGAACAGAACAGGGTGGAGGCAGCAGGACTGTTGCCGTTCACACAGCAGGGATCAGCTGACATTACTGAACCCCAGTAACACAGGAGCAAGTGTTAACTGTGCTAACAGCACTTCCGAGAAACAACTGGCGGTGTTGTAGCCCAGGGATGAGAAGAGAACAGGGTGGAGGCAGCAGGACTTTTTGCCGTTCACACAGCAGGGAACAGCTGACATTACTGAACCCCAGTAACACAGGAGCAAGTGTGACTGTGCTAACAGCACTTCGAGAACAACTGGCGTTTGTAGCCAGGGATGAGAAGAGAACAGGTGGAGGCAGCAGGACTTTTGCCGTTATCACAGCAGGGGACAGCTGACATTACTGAACCCCAGTAACACAGGAGCAAGTGTAGACTGTGCTAACAGCACTTCCGAGAAACAACTGGCGGTGTTGTAACCCAGGGATGAGAACAGAACAGGGTGGAGGCAGCAGGACTGTTTGCCGTTCACACAGCAGGGGATCAGCTGACATTACTGAACCCCAGTAACACGGGAGCAAGTGTTAACTGTGCTAACAGCACTTCCGAGAAACAACTGGCGGTGTTGTAGCCCAGGGATGAGAAGAGAACATGGTGGAGGCAGCAGGACTTTTTGCCGTTATCACAGCAGGGGAACAGCTGACATTACTGAACCCCAGTAACACAGGAGCAAGTGTAGACTGTGCTAACAGCACTTCCGAGAAACAACTGGCGGTGTTGTAGCCCAGGGATGAGAAGAGAACAGGGTGGAGGCAGCAGGACTGTTTGCCGTTCACACAGCAGGGGAACAGCTGACATTACTGAACCCCAGTAACACAGGAGCAAGTGTAGACTGTGCTAACAGCACTTCCGAGAAACAACTGGCGGTGTTGTAACCCAGGGATGAGAACAGAACAGGGTGGAGGCAGCAGGACTGTTTGCCGTTCACACAGCAGGGATCAGCTGACATTACTGAACCCCACTAACACAGGAGCAAGTGTTAACTGTGCTAACAGCACTTCCGAGAAACAACTGGCGGTGTTGTAGCCCAGGGATGAGAAGAGAACAGGGTGGAGGCAGCAGGACTTTTTGCCGTTCACACAGCAGGGGAACAGCTGACATTACTGAACCCCAGTAACACAGGAGCAAGTGTTGACTGTGCTAACAGCACTTCCGAGCAACAACTGGCAGTGTTGTAGCCCAGGGATGAGAAGAGAACATGGTGGAGGCAGCAGGACTTTTTGCCGTTATCACAGCAGGGGAACAGCTGACATTACTGAACCCCAGTAACACAGGAGCAAGTGTAGACTGTGCTAACAGCACTTCCGAGAAACAACTGGCGGTGTTGTAGCCCAGGGATGAGAAGAGAACAGGGTGGAGGCAGCAGGACTTTTTGCCGTTCACACAGCAGGGGATCAGCTGACATTACTGAACCCCAGTAACACGGGAGCAAGTGTTAACTGTGCTAACAGCACTTCCGAGAAACAACTGGCGGTGTTGGAGCCCAGGGTCAAGTAGGATGTTTAAATACTAGATCAAGTATTTTCCTTTACGTGTCAATTAAAAATGTCTATACTCCAAACAAGAGAAATATAACCTTTAGTACCATAAGATGATGATTTTACTTTAAAAAATATATGTAAATTAATAATTGACAAACATAAACGCATACATTAACATGTTGAAAAGCAATGCAAACCACAATAAAAATCGGTTAAATAATCTGCTATACGTTTTTAAATAAAAGCATACAAGTACATATCAGAATCCATTAATGATGGATAAGTAACAGTATGTACACCATTTTCATTTGCTGAATAATATCACTAAAAAGTTTTTAAAAATATAAAAATTTCCATCATGTAATACTGATAATATGTGCCAATCATTTATATTAACAAAAAAAACCTTTAAAAAGTGCATAGTGAAAACAGCTATTTATGCCTGACTGTGGACTTGCAAGCATGACAACGGATAGATAAGGTATATATAGATGAGACTGCATAGCCACAGATGGTGAATGGCGATGTAATACTGTACCTCAATAAAGTGTGCGTTACTACTACATCCTTTTTTTTATATAGCTTTATAAAAGGGTACGTGCATGTATGCTTGCGCCTTTGTTTTGACGCACAGACTGGCTTCCTGCTGTGACGCGTTGGGTATTGGAGCGTCTGTGCGTCTTATGACGCAGACTAACATTCACGGTGCGCATCGTTCATCATCGCAAGCGTACCGACAACACAAAGGCGTTGTCATGACTGCTTTACTCAGTAAACATGCACCTATGATGAAACATACACGCATGTGCCCTATTACATAACAAGCTACAAGAAAAATGCGTGTGAGGTGTGACACAGCTGTTTTGTTAAGGTACAGTATTATATCGACATTGTACAGGTGTCGCTATTCAGTCTGATAAATAGATATCATTCACCTATTCTATCAGTTGTCGTTCTTTCAGCACCACTTACAGGTATATATTTTGCTATTGTGACTATGCACTATTGACTTTACCAAGGTAATGCATGATTTTTGTTAGCGATTATCATGTTTACATGAAGGACCTTTATGATATGGGCTGTTAACTTTATAATCAAATATGTATTTTTTAAAATGACACAAATATAAGTAATGTTGAAGAGGACTATTCCTACATGCATTGTTTGCACAATATTACAGGTGTACATCACGTCCCTTAATCAACATTGGATATTATATTTACTTGTATGCTTTTATTTCAAAGGCAAGAACACTGAAGTATAACCTTCGCACTGCAGCAGTTGTCAAAGTTCAACCCACATTATGCACTTCCAACATTGCAGTATTTGAGTCATCATGATGTGAGTTGGATTTGTCTAAGCTATGGAGTGACAAGGTTGACCATCAGTATCCTATAACATAAGTAGGCTTTTGTGTTTGCATTTGTTTTCGACATGTGCATATCTGTAATAATATGTCACAATTATTTTGTTACAGATTTGTGACAAAGACAAATCATTTTATGGTTTGAAAGTTGACGTTTCAAATGTTTACAGCTTAGAAATCATGGTGTAGCCTCATATCTATGTGTAGCACTAGACACTTTGAGATGTCATGTTTTTTTCACCATGATTAGGTAGCTAGCAGTAATTTTTGCCGGACACACAGCAGGGGAACAGCAGGCGTTACTGAACCCCACAAACACATCAGCGATTGTTTTCATCTGTGCATCTAACACTTCTGAGCAGCAACTGGCACTGTTGAAGCCCAGGGTCAAGGAGGGTGTAGGCAGAGGCCTAGTATGAGACGTTTGAAGTTGAAGTTGTAGTTAGCAGCAGTAATTTTTGCCAGACACACAGCAGGGGAACAGCAGGCGTTACTGAACCCCACAAACACATCAGCGATTGTTTTCATCTGTGCATCTAACACTTCTGAGCAGCAACTGGCGCTGTTGAAGCCCAGGGTCAAGGAGGGTGTAGGCACAAAATATTGAGTTATTGCCTTGTTACGTGGCCATTGCAAATGTATGTACTTCAAACAAGAATAAATGAACTTTTACTACAACAATAAAATGATAAATTTCAATTACAAGAATAGAAAAATATTTATACTTGACAGTCCTCTGTGGTTGATAACGTTTAATGGCTAACTGAAAATATGGTAACAAATTCAAAGCTTTAGAGACTACTCAGGTGTCTTCATCAGGCTAAGAGTAAAGCCAAAAATGAAGAATCACATATTTCTACACACAACAGGACACAGGAATAGCTAAGACAAGTGAGGGAGGGACAAGTGAGGGGAGACCGGCAACAAAAAGGAGAACAAGGATGAATTATCAGCGCCACACAATCACAGATAAATTAATGAATTTAGCTGTGGCAAAAGACTTTTGTATGCCCGGTCATAGCATCATGGATATGGAATTACTGGTATTAAAATATAACTTCAAATATGAGAAACGTACAAAGGTTTCAGAATATAAGCTCATCATGACCTTTGACACTGTTAGTGATGGAATGAATAGATCACATGGATTTATGTCATTCTATATCAATTAAGGAATCTGCGTCTATGCCCTTCCAGGGTCATGAAAACCCAAAAAAATACGCCAATGAGAGGGCAATCAAACTTTCTATCCTTATCTAGGAACTGTTCCAATATTTATGTTCATCCCTGTGAGATAATGACAGTTCTGATACACGTCACTTACTTGTCTTACCTATTGCACTATTCCTGTGTCCTGTTGTGTATAGAAATATGTGATGCTTAATTTTTTTAGTTAGTCTTTCCCTGATGAAGAGACGTGAGTAGCCTTGAAAGCTTGCAATTTGTTTCCATCTTTTCAGTTATCCATTAAAAGGTATCAACCACTGCTGACTCTGAAGTCTAAATATTTTTCTATCTACTGGCTAACACGGTACAAAGATACACATGTTTTCTAATTTCAAGAAGGAAAAATAAAGAAAATAAAAATATAAACGCATATATGCACATGCCAAAAATAAATGGAACAACACAACACCCAAAAAATTGGTAACAAAATATAGTGTTGTAAATTTAAGAATAAAAGTCCATTTTTTTTTTTATGAATAATGCTTAAGGAACGCTATGTTAAACCATAACATAGTGAAGACAATGGATTTTGTAATAGTCACTCATCATCATCATCGCAAATTTTATGTGACAGTCACAGACATTTCAATTATTTAAGTTCATAAAATCGTAACTTTCTATAGCATGTATGACATGTCCAGCATGGACTCATCAATGTGATTGATGACACAATAATGTACAATAAAAAATAACCATTTAAAAAACATTAGGCATTGTTTGTCACAATTTAAGTGTGTGCCTGCAAGTGTAGGTGAAACAAAGGCTACGGATAGCAAAGGTATATTCTATGTCTGTATCAGACAGTGGACAGCCTCTGATGGGTAATGCCGATGTTATACTGTACGTCAATAAAGTCTGCGGCTGAAATCATGCATTTTTTGCTTGTAGAGTGTTGAAGAGGGTAAAAGAATGTCTGGTTGCGCAAAGCTTTATCCGTCAACACTACCTTCCTACTGTCACGCGTAGGGTAGGGTAGCGTGTGGCAATTAGCTGACTATCAAATGTGAGGTTAGGCTGCGTTATTGCGCACTAGGGACGCAAAAAAAAATACAGCAGTAATAATTTAATGTGTAATACTCCACCTATGACAAACAAAAAAATTACGTTCCCTCTTTAACAATGTACAAGACTAACAAGCCTAATGGTTGACGCTGACTTAATTGAGATACAGTATTACATCAACATTGTCCATGAGTAACTATGCACTGTGATACCTATATACCAGTATTAATTTATATCTCTTGTGGTTGTTTCAACAGCACTTGCAGGTATAACTACCTATTGTCAGTATGCATGATACACTTTCTAGATGTAATAATTTATTATTGGACATTATTACCATGTTTACATGCTGGCCATTTCATATATGGTGTTTGAAGTTACAGTTGGCATCAGTATGTGTATTTTATAATGTCTGTCATAAATAAAACTCGTGATGATGATGATGAGGATTTAATGATTCGTACATCCATTGACTGCATTATCTTACAGGTACAGATAAAGTTCCTTAAAAAGCATTAATTCATAAGTCTGAAATGTACTTTTATGCATTAATTTCAAAATGTGAAGAGTAGACTATGTTTTATTTTTTGTTACCATTTCTAATAGACATGTGCAGATATGCGCTGTGATGACAAATTATTATTTGTCCATATTTGTCATAAAAATTTATCATTCTAGGCCTGCAAAACTTCACAATTTCATGTTTTCAGCATAACAAGCAGGGTGACGGCTCTTCCCTATTTGGAGCATGTTGGTCATGTGTTTTTCTGTCCATGTGTCGCGAACAGGAGACTTCTTGCCGTTCACACAGCAGGGGAACAGCTGGCGTTACTGAACCCCACTAACAGTAGAGCTTGTGTTTTGTTCTGTGGACACGACACTTCTGAGCAGCAACTGGCAGTGTTGGAGCCCAGGGAGTAGAGTTCAGGTGGTAGAAAGATGAACATAACAGGAGACATGGATAACGTTGCGAACCAGTTATTTAATCTGAAAACGGACAGACAAATTCTGGCGAGATCCATGCCTTGTTCATTTTCAGAAAAGTAAGCCGGTCTACATTATCGGAGGATAGTCGCATGCGACGGTCTGTTAGTACACCACCTGCAGCACTAAAGACGCGCTCCGATAATACACTGGCAGCAGGGCAAGCCAGCACCTCCAATGCATACTGGCTAAGCTCTGGCCATGTATCCAGCTTAGAGACCCAAAACTTGAATGGGGAAGAGCCATCTGGGAGTACACTGAGAGGCAAAGCCAAGTAGTCTGTCACCATCTGACGGATACGTTGCCTCCCGCTGACTGGAGCCCTCTCGGATGGTGTAGACATTTGTGGCGCTGCCACAAAACTTTGCCACATTTTTAACATACTGGTCTTTCCCTGTGCAGAGGCACTGCGTGTGCTCCCTCTTGTTGCAGAGCTCTCTACACTGCCTCGACGCACAGAGCTGCTTTGTAAAGCAGTAGCAGCAGCAGTGCTCTCGGCAGTAAGGTAGAACATTAGGGATTGCACCAGTGTGTCTTGGTACTCCCGCATTTTACGCTCCCGGTTCAACGGTGTGATGAGGCTTTTGACGTTGTCCCGGTAGCGAGGGTCTAGGAGGGTGTACACCCAATAATCAGACGTCGTGAGAATGTGGGCGATGCGGCGGTCGTTTCTTAGGCACTGCAGCATGAAATCAACCATGTGCTGCAGACTCCCAACTGGCAAAGAAACGCTGTCCTCTGCAAGAGGCGTCATCTCTGCCTGCTCTGCATCACCCCACCCTCGCTCTACATACTGACTAGAGCGTTGTGTACCTCCCTCTGGAGCGATGTCTTCCTCCTCCATTGACTCCTCCTCCTCCTCATCCTCCTCACAAAGTGAGCCCTGCCCAGCCCTTTGTGAGGAACCACGTTGCGCTGACTTTCCAGAAGGTGATGGAATTTGTGACTCCTCATCCTCCACCTCTTCCAAAACCTCATCCCTTATTGCTTGCAGTGTTTTTTGAAGCAGGCAGATAAGGGGGACAGTCAGGCTGACTAGTGCATCATCTGCACTCGCCATCCGCGTTGACTCATCAAACGCACGCAAAACGTGGCACATGTCCTTCATAGTGGCCCACTCATTAATGGTGAAGTGTGGACGGCGCAAATTGCGTGTTGCTTGCGCCTGATGCAGCTGATACTCCATTACTGCTGGCTGCTGCTCACACAACCGCTCCAACATATGTAACGTTGAATTCCACCTGGTGGATACGTCACATATGATGCGATGTTCAGGAAGGCGCAATCTGCGTTGCAGAGCTGCAATGCGCGATCTGGCCATGCTGGAACGTCGCAAGTGAGCGCACTCTAGGCGGACCTTGTGCAGCAGTGCATCAAGATCCGGATAGTCCCTCAAAAAACTCTGCACGACCAAGTTGAGCACATGTGCCAGACATGGTATGTGAGTGAGTTTGCCAAGGGCCAGAGCTGCCACCAGATTTCGGCCATTGTCACACACTACCAAGCCTGGCTGGAGATTCGCTGGCAAAAACCACACGTCGCTCTCCTGCTTGATGGCATTCCAGACCTCCTGCGCTGTGTGGCTTCGATTCCCCATATAAATTAATTTCAGAACGGCCTGTTGCCGTTTGGCCACGGCTGTGCTCATATCGGTCGCATCAGGTAAGCGTCCACGGGTCCATGTGGAGGTAGACCGTGACGGCTCCTGCAGCGATGATTCTGAGGAACTGGAGTAGGAGGAGGAGTCAATGTGGACAGACTTAATTCCGGCAATCCTTGGAGTTGGCAGAACACGTACAGCGCCACTCGCAAGATCTGTACCCGGCTCCACAACATTCACCCAATGGGCAGTGAGTGAAAGGTATCGTCCCTGGCCATGGGTACTGGTCCACGCATCGGTGGTCAGGTGGACCTTGCTACTGACGGCGTTTAGTAGCGCATGTTTAATTTTTGCCTCAACATGCTTTTGCAGACCAGGGACGGCTTGCCTGCTGAAATAAAATCGGCTGGGCACATTGTATTGTGGGACTGCCAATGCCATTAATTCACGGAAACTGTCAGTCTCCACCAGCCTGAATGACAGCATTTCAAGGGACAGGAGTTTTGCAATGCCAGCATTCATAGCCTGTGCTCGTGGATGGTTTGCCGAGTATGGCCGTCTTTTATCCCATGCCTGTGCTACCGATGGCTGTTTTGTGGCCTGGGTGTGTGAGGATGACAGGGAACTTGCAGCTGTGCGTGGAATAACACTGTGTCTCTGGACAACAGTGACAGAGGTTCTTCCATGGCGATCCTGTGAGGAAGCCGAAACAGCTGTGTGTGAACTGGAGGAAGAGGCTCCAACACGAGCTGAAGATGTAGGTGCTGCTGTAGGTTGGCCTACATCTCCAGTGTGTCTTTGTAACTCAACAAAGTGCTTTGACCGCACATGTTTCCACATATTTGTTGTATTAAGGTTACTGACACTTTTACCTCTTTTAATTTTTTCATTACACAGCTTGCATTTGACATAGCAAATATCATCTGCAACTGTATCAAAAAAGGACCACGCAGAGCAAGTCCTGGGAGCGCCCGGTTTGGCTGTTGTAAGAGAACTGCTCCGAACGGGTGCCAAACTGGAGGCTACAGGCAAGCGAGTCTGCAGCCTACCTCTCCCTACTGTTTGGACCGTTGGGGCAATCTCTTCCTCAGAGCTGCTCCCACCACCTTCCTGTTCCTCACGCCATGTTGGGTCTTGGACCTCATCATCTCCACCACTACCCTCTTCCAACACCTGCTGTTGTTGGGTGGTCTGGCCAGCACCATGCTCAACAGAAACTGGCAACTGAGTCTCATCATCATCAGATGCGTTCTGCGGTGTGCTGACCATCGGCACTGGCTCACCCGCCTCTTCAGATTCAGAGAGACACAGCTGTTGCGCATCACTGCATACTGCCTCTTCTTCACATTCCAGAATGCTGCTTAGCTGGGCCCCTGTTTCCAAGCCAACAGATTCTGAGAACAGAAGCAGAGACTCAGCTGGCTCCTGTACAGAGCTCTCTGACTGCCTGGGCAATTTGGCAGGCGGTGAAGAGACTGATGGTTGTTCAACAGTGCTGTGGTCCTGAGAGGAGGTGGAAGCTATTGAAGTCGATGCATTGGCTGCCATCCAACCAACAACGGCTTCAATTTGTTCTTCACGCAGCAGGGGGGTACGCTGAGCTCCTACAAA
The DNA here is from genome assembly GCA_033576555.1 of Oophaga sylvatica. Classification (NCBI taxonomy): domain Eukaryota; kingdom Metazoa; phylum Chordata; class Amphibia; order Anura; family Dendrobatidae; genus Oophaga; species Oophaga sylvatica. The sequence goes on from JARQOD010000001.1 coordinate 526,537,900, forward strand.
AGTGCGCATAAAGGAACGCTCACGGGGAAAACTGGTGGATGCTGTGTCACTGGGTGCGGCAGCAGCCACAGAATCCCCACGTCCTCTCCCTGCTGCAAATTCACGGCCTCGACCACGACCACGTGCCTTACTCACTGACTTCTTCATCTTGGTAGATTGATAAAGAAAGTCAGAAAAGTTATAAGGCCTAAGGTGGTTATTCCTCACAGACTACAGTGAACCCTGCAGACAACTGTTCAGTAGCTGTTAAAGGCCCCTTTGTGTACTTCTATAGTGTTTGCAACCAATGTATTGTATACGGATGGAAGCGCGTCACACTAATAGATTAGATTTTTTTCCACTAAAATGGAGCAGCACCAATTAGAGAAAAATGTGAAGGATGAGGCAGTGACACACGCTCAGCAGACTACAACCGGCAGTGGTTGAAGAACAAACTGGAGCGTAATCTGCACTCACAAAATGAAAAGCTCACAGACTACAGTGAACACTGAAACACACTGTTCAGTTGACGTTAGAGGCCCTTTGATGTACTCTATATGTTTGCAACCAATGTATTGTATGACCTGAAGCGCTCACACTACTAGATTAACTTTTTTTCCGTGAAATGGAGCACCACCAATAGAAAAATGGTAAGGATGAGGCCAGTTGACAACCTCAGCAACTACAACCGGCAGATTGAAGAACAACTGAGCGATACTCTTGCACTCACATAAATGTAAAGCTCACAACTACAATGAACAATGAAACAACAACTGTTCAGTAGCTTTAACGCCCCTTTGTGTACTTCATAGTGTTTCAACCAGTGTATTGTCTAGACGGATGAAGCGCGTGCTCACACTAATAGTTACGAATTTTTTTTCCACAAAATGAGCACACCAATTAGGATAAAAACTAGGAAATGGATGAGCAGTGACACACGGGTCCAGCAGACAACAACCCCAGTTTGTGAAGAACAAACTGTGCCTAACTGCACTCACTAATGAAAAAGTCAAAGATAACAGTGACACACTGAAACAACAACTGTTCAGTAGCTGTTAAAGGCCCCTTTGTGTACTTCTATAGTGTTTGCAACCAATGTATTGTATACGGATGGAAGCGCGTCACACTAATAGATTAGATTTTTTTCCACTAAAATGGAGCAGCACCAATTAGAGAAAAATATGAAGGATGAGGCAGTGACACACGCTCAGCAGACTACAACCGGCAGTGGTTGAAGAACAAACTGGAGCGTAATCTGCACTCACAAAATGAAAAGCTCACAGACTGCAGTGAACACTGAAACACAACTTTCATATCTGTTGAAAAGGCCCTTTTGTACTTCTATAGTGTTTGCAACCAATGTATTGTATACGGATGGAAGCGCGTCACACTAATAGATTAGATTTTTTTCCACTAAAATGGAGAGCACCAATTAGAGAAAAATATGAAGGATGAGGCAGTGACACACGCTCAGCAGACTACAACCGGCAGTGGTTGAAGAACAAACTGGAGCGTAATCTGCACTCACAAAATGAAAAGCTCACAGACTACAGTGAACACTGAAACACAACTGTTCAGTAGCTGTTAAAGGCCCCTTTGTGTACTTCTATAGTGTTTGCAACCAATGTATTGTATACGGATGGAAGCGCGTCACACTAATAGATTAGATTTTTTTCCACTAAAATGGAGCAGCACCAATTAGAGAAAAAGTAGAAGGATGAGGCAGTGACACACGCTCAGCAGACTACAACCGGCAGTGGTTGAAGAACAAACTGGAGCGTAATCTGCACTCACAAAATGAAAAGCTCACAGACTACAGTGAACACTGAAACACAACTGTTCAGTAGCTGTTAAAGGCCCCTTTGTGTACTTCTATAGTGTTTGCAACCAATGTATTGTATACGGATGGAAGCGCGTCACACTAATAGATTAGATTTTTTTCCACTAAAATGGAGCAGCACCAATTAGAGAAAAATATGAAGGATGAGGCAGTAACACTCGCTCAGCAGACTACAACCGGCAGTGGTTGAAGAACAAACTGGAGCGTAATCTGCACTCACAAAATGAAAAGCTCACAGACTGCAGTGAACACTGAAACACAACTATTCACTATCTGTGAAAAGCTCCTTTCTGTACTTCTATAGTGTTTGCAACCAATGTATTGTATACGGATGGAAGCGCGTCACACTAATAGATTAGATTTTTTTCCACTAAAATGGAGGAGCACCAATTAGAGAAAAATATGAAGGATGAGGCAGTGACACACGCTCAGCAGACTACAACCGGCAGTGGTTGAAGAACAAACTGGAGCGTAATCTGCACTCACAAAATGAAAAGCTCACAGACTACAGTGAACACTGAAACACAACTGTTCAGTAGCTGTTAAAGGCCCCTTTGTGTACTTCTATAGTGTTTGCAACCAATGTATTGTATACGGATGGAAGCGCGTCACACTAATAGATTAGATTTTTTTCCACTAAAATGGAGCAGCACCAATTAGAGAAAAATGTGAAGGATGAGGCAGTGACACACGCTCAGCAGACTACAACCGGCAGTGGTTGAAGAACAAACTGGAGCGTAATCTGCACTCACAAAATGAAAAGCTCACAGACTACAGTGAACACTGAAACACAACTGTTCAGTAGCTGTTAAAGGCCCCTTTGTGTACTTCTATAGTGTTTGCAACCAATGTATTGTATACGGATGGAAGCGCGTCACACTAATAGATTAGATTTTTTTCCACTAAAATGGAGCAGCACCAATTAGAGAAAAATATGAAGGATGAGGCAGTAACACTCGCTCAGCAGACTACAACCGGCAGTGGTTGAAGAACAAACTGGAGCGTAATCTGCACTCACAAAATGAAAAGCTCACAGACTGCAGTGAACACTGAAACACAACTATTCACTATCTGTGAAAAGCTCCTTTCTGTACTTCTATAGTGTTTGCAACCAATGTATTGTATACGGATGGAAGCGCGTCACACTAATAGATTAGATTTTTTTCCACTAAAATGGAGCAGCACCAATTAGAGAAAAATGTGAAGGATGAGGCAGTGACACACGCTCAGCAGACTACAACCAGCAGTGGTTGAAGAACTAACTGGAGCGTGATCTGCACTCAAAAAATCAAAACCTCACAGACTGCAGTGAACACTGAAACACAACTATTCACTATCTGTGAAAAGCTCCTTTCTGTACTTCTATAGTGTTTGCAACCAATGTATTGTATACGGATGGAAGCACGTCACACTAATAGATTAGATTTTTTCTAATATAATGGAGCTGCACCAATTCCACTAAATAAAATAAAAAAAAAAAAGAGTCAGTGACACGTGCAGATGCCTACAAACAGCGGTGGATGCAGAGCAAACTGCAGCGTCACCTGCACTGTCACACACACACCTTGCACAGAGCTGTTAAAACAACACTGGCAAAATGAAGCTTTACACAGCGGTTGGTAAACTAGCCTGCCTCAAGCACAGTAGTACACAAAATCGCAATATCTAACTGTCCCTCAGAGTCAGCACAGCAGCGTTCTGTCCCTTACTGAGTTCACAGCACAGTGACGCTAAAATGGCTGCGGCGCCTTTTATAGTGCATTCTGACATCATTTCAGCAGCCAATCACAGCCATGCCATTAGTTAAGATGACCGCAGCATTACAGGATGTGCCCACACTTCGTAGGATTCCTCATTGGCTGACTAAAATCACATTGCCTCTCAAAGAATTATGGGAACTTCCGATTCCGGTATACGATATAGAAAAAGTATCGGAATTAAGTATCGGAATTCCGATAACGCGAATATCGGCCGATACCCGATACTTGCGGTATCGGAATGCTCAACACTAATCACTAGTATCAAGAGGATATTGTAACTGACACACTGAAAATATCAAAGATAACAAGCCGCAAAAAATCAGTGCAATGTCAACAAATAAAGGAAAAAAATACTTTATTAATACATATCAAATTGGGACAAGGCAAGGGGGATAACAAGAAGGCTAAAACGTGACACACATGATCCGCATGAGCCCAGGCAGTGGAGAACAGCGGCAACATCCAGAGAGATCATGCATAGTATGAATAGCAGGCATATATGAATGCAGGCATAAGTATGTTTAATAGCATGTACAAATGTATATACCACAGCGTTTAAACTGCCCACAACATAATACACACTATGCTGATAAAATGACAATGCATCTCACATCAGCGCCTAGGTAAACGATGGCAGTACATACCGGGTGTTTGCAGCGTCTCCCGCCCACCCCAACGCTGCGTTTCGGAAGTTCCTTCCTCAGGGGCACGCCAGGTAAAAGACCAAGGCAGTATAAATAGTTACATAGTCGGAAGTGATGCGATACAAGCGCTAGCCAGATTGCTCCTCCCACCACAAAGCAACCTCACCGCTGACGAGCATCCACATGGGGCCCCATGTGATCAAACGTCAGAGGTGGGCGAATGTGGAGGAGAGGGCGGAAGTGGCAACAGGGTATACAAAAATCTATATTGTGGCCATATCATTAGTGGGCAAAAGTACAAAAATATACAGACCATGTTCAGAACATAATTAACATGCATATATGTAAAGCTAACAAATTGAGAGGCATATCCTTCATAAAGTACATAATTGGACCGCAAGAAACTACATAGGAAGCACCAAAGACATAATGAAAAATAGCATACATAATCAATAACAGCACAGTTGTAGCCATAATAATAAAAATAAATATTATTAATCAAAAAAAGATAATATACAAATAAACAATAAAGAAATAAAGAATAAAAAATAAAATAAAAATAATAACAGCGGTGCAAAAATGTACATAATAAACACATATGCAGAGATCACATATAATGACATGGAGCACATTCGCAAAAATTATGGAAGAACCCACATGTAGCCACATAGAAATGTACATATCAACCAAAGTATCATAGAGATGTAAATGGTAATGATGTGGAGATCACTTCAGGGCAAAGGAACATACTTCATCCAATAAGGTCACTCATCCTGGCAATGAAGGCAATTCAGGATTACTAAAATACAAAGAGAATTGTTGTTAAAACCATATAAAAACAAAGATAATGCGGAAAGGGTGCACGCATAAATACACAGCAGAAAGAGACCTAAAGAAACGGAGCAAATGACAGGCATTCATTAAGGCCAAGGGGCTGCACCGTTTTGAGGAGCCATATCCATTTAGTCTCCAGCCTACCCAGACGCTTGGATAAACCTCCCCTCTAATGTTAATTGTGAGTGCATCAATACCACGCACTCTCAGACAAGAGCTGTCACAATTATGGAATTCTTTAAAGTGTCGTGGGATGGTTTTTAGGGTGGTTACATCATCATGGCAGAGTGCCGCCTGTATCCCAAGGACGTGTTCCCTGATGCGGACCTTGAGTTGTCGAGTAGTTAACCCAACATAGATAAGGCCACAAGGGCACGTGGCATAATAAATGACATATCTTGTCGTACAGGTAATGTGTCGTCTAATCTTATATGTCCTTGTGCCATCTGAATTCGAAAAGGAATCACATCGGTCCAGATTGGGGCAGGCGACACATCTGCCACAAGGACTACAACCAACCCTACATCGAAATTCATCCAAAAACGTGCGAGTCTCCCTCCCAACATAATGGCTGGAGACCAAATGGTCCCTCAGATTTCTCGCCCGTCTAAAGGACATAGAGGGCTGAGCTGGAATAAGACTATTAATAATCGGATCGACCCTTAATATTGGCCATGCCTTCTGAAGAACAGAACGAACCCTATTGGACTGAGAGCTAAAGGTAGTTACAAATCTAATCGTCTGTTGATTACCCAATTTAGATCTAGATGTCATATCATATAACAGGCTTTGACGAGATGTATATTTGGCCGGTGATAGGCCCTCTTAAGCATCCGATGGCTGTATCCACGAGCCAGAAATCGTAATTTCAGTTCCTCCGCCCTGCGCTCAAAATCCGCATCCGACGAGCAGACACGGCGAAGGCGCAGGAACTGCCCCACAGGCACTGATCTAATCATGTGGGACGGATGCCCGGAAGAGGCATGCAAAAGTGTATTTGTAGCAGTCTCTTTTCTGAAGATATCCGTTTGAAGGATACCCTCAGAATTCCTTCTGATGGTGACATCCAAGAAATTCAAGATTCATCACTATGTTGAAAGGTAAGATAGATGTTACGGTCGTTGCTATTGAGGGTAGAGATAAGTAGCTCAAGGTCGACGGGTGTGCCTTGCCAGATGAAGAAGATGTCGTCAATGTACCGTGTCCAAAAGGGGACACGGTCCATTAACCCTGTTCATCCGACAAGAAGAGGTCCTTCTCCCACAGCCCCAGAAAGAGACCGGCATAGGCCGGCGCAAAGGCCGCCCCCATGGCAGTCCCCTGGAGCTGCAGGTAGAAGGCCCCCTTAAACACAAAAAAAATTGTGTGTCAGAGTGAACTCTAGTAGTTCCAGCAGAAGGTCCCTCACACCCTGAGTCAAAGATGAGGCATAAGAAAATGTCGTACTGCGGTTAAACCATCTTTGTGTCTAATATTGGTGTAGAGGGACTCAACATCTGCTGAAACCAGTAGAGTTCCACTCTCCAAACACAAACCGTCGACCCTGCGCAACAAATCACCCGTGTCTCTAAGAAAGGAGGGGAGGCCCGAGACTAGAGGTTGGAGATGGTAGTCAATCCACTTTTGACATGCTCCAGGAAGTTCCCTCTGCCAGAAATGATCGGTCTCCCAGGTGGCGATGAAATACTCTTATGAATTTTTGGGAGGAGATATAAGGTCGAAACAGTTGGTTCAATGACCCGCAAGGCAACAGATAATTCCTTGGAGATAATGTCGTCCCGTACTGCCCGTTTAAGGATATCATCCAATTGGGAGGAATATGCAGAGAGGGGGTTATAGGTGAGTCTCCTATAACATGTGGTGTTATTTAACTGGCGAAATGCCTCCCTCTCATATAGCTCAATGGGCCACAGGACGACATTACCTCCCTTGTCCGCTGGCTTTAATATTATATTTGGCAGTTCCTGAAGATGTCTCAACCTATTTCTCTCCTCTTTAGTTAGATTATCATTAACACTAAATTTAGGGATCTTATAGAGATCTTCCATCACCACCTGGACAAACAAATCAACATTGGCGCAAGATGACAATGGAGGGAACTTACTGGAGCGTGGACGAATAGATGGAGAAATCATACCTCCATCATTAGTATGTTCAATTGCCAAATCCTCAAGGATCCTCAGAGCCTCCTGTTCCTCCTCTGTAGGGAACAAAGAGAGAAGATCATTAGTTTTAGAGTGAAAATATCTCTTAAATAGCAAGGACCTCGCAAAGATGTATAAATCCTTAATAGTGGTGAAGAGATCAAAGTTGGATGTAGGTGAGAAGGAGAGACCTTTGCTAAGGAGACAGAGATCTGTATTCGTCAATACATAGTTACTAAGATTAATCACCTTATTGTCTCTTTTAACCATGGGAGTTGCCGTGTTTCTTTTGTAAGGATGATATGAGTGGTCACGGAGTCTCACGCTTTCCATAGATGTTAAGTTAATACCGGACGTGGAGGATAGGTCAGAGCGTCCACTCATAGAGGATATGGAGATATCAGATGGACTTTTATGTAGATTAGTATTATTTTTGGTGTTCCTCCACAAATAAACTCTTTTGGACTGGTAGTCCCTTAATCCCTGTTATACTTAATCATTTGAGTATTCTGGATTTTTTTCACCATACCGTCCATGAATTTATCCAAATCCACTTCGAATTGCTGGATTATCTCCGATGGACAGCTCGACCTCAACTCAGATTGTGCCACATCAATAAGACTGTCCAGTTCACTGATTTTGGAAGTGTTGAGATCTATCAGAAGCTGTATTAAAATAATAGAGCAATCATTACAGGCCTCCTCCCATTTGTTAATGAAAAGAGGGTCATCAATCGGGAATGAAGGGATCACTCTAACTTCTCAGTCCTCTAGGGATCATTCTATTAGTCATATATTTTTGAAGAAACATTCTATTCCACCAATATCTGGTCCGTTTATCTAACATAGATTTAATGGTGGAACATTTGGTCTCCCAATTAGAGTCTACAGACTGCTGTGTATCGCCCTCATTGCTCCCAAAAACCTTGTCCATCTGATTGAGCCAGACTTGTTCTCTGGCCCGAAAATCCATGATGTTAATCAGAAAACCTGTGCATAACACAGAGAGGATTAGATAATAGCACGAAAAACACATACCACTAGTGTAATAAATCATAATACAGAGTAATAGATGAATATCATTATCATTGTATCACTAGTATCAAGAGGATATTGTAACTGACACACTGAAAATATCAAAGATAACAAGCCGCAAAAAATCAGTGCAATGTCAACAAATAAAGCAAAAAAATACTTTATTAATACATATCAAAGTGGGACAAGGCAAGGGGGATAACAAGAAGGCTAAAACGTGACACACATGATCCGCATGAGCCCAGGCAGTGGAGAACAGCGGCAACATCCAGAGAGATCATGCATAGTATGAATAGCAGGCATATATGAATGCAGGCATAAGTATGTTTAATAGCATGTACAAATGTATATACCACAGCGTTTAAACTGCCCACAACATAATACACACTATGCTGATAAAATGACAATGCATCTCATATCAGCGCCTAGGTAAACGATGGCAGTACATACCGGGTGTTTGCAGCGTCTCCCGCCCACCCCAACGCGCGTTTCGGAAGTTCCTTCCTCAGGGGGCACGCCAGGTAAAAGACCAAGGCAGTATAAATAGTTACATAGTCGGAAGTGATGCGATACAAGCGCTAGCCAGATTGCTCCTCCCACCACAAAGCAACCTCACCGCTGACGAGCATCCACATGGGGCCCCATGTGATCAAACGTCAGAGGTGGGCGAATGTGGAGGAGAGGGCGGAAGTGGCAACAGGGTATACAAAAATCTATATTGTGGCCATATCATTAGTGGGCAAAAGTACAAAAATATACAGACCATGTTCAGAACATAAATTTAACATGCATATATGTAAAGCTAACAAATTGAGAGGCATATCCTTCATAAAGTACATAATTGGACCGCAAGAAACTACATAGGAAGCACCAAAGACATAATGAAAAATAGCATACATAATCAATAACAGCACAGTTGTAGCCATAATAATAAAAATAAATATTATTAATCAAAAAAAGATAATATACAAATAAACAATAAAGAAATAAAGAATAAAAATAAAAAATAAAAATAAACAGCGGTGCAAAAATGTACATAATAAACACATATGCAGAGATCACATATAATGACATGGAGCACATTCGCAAAAATTATGGAAGAACCCACATGTAGCCACATAGAAATGTACATATCAACCAAAGTATCATAGAGATGTAAATGGTAATGATGTGGAGATCACTTCAGGGCAAAGGAACATACTTCATCCAATAAGGTCACTCATCCTGGCAATGAAGGCAATTCAGGATTACTAAAATACAAAGAGAATTATTGTTAAAACCATATAAAAACAAAGATAATGCGGAAAGGGTGCACGCATAAATACACAGCAGAAAGAGACCTAAAGAAACGGAGCAAATGACAGGCATTCATTAAGGCCAAGGGGCTGCACCGTTTTGAGGAGCCATATCCATTTAGTCTCCAGCCTACCCAGACGCTTGGATAAACCTCCCCCTCTAATGTTAATTGTGAGTGCATCAATACCACGCACTCTCAGACAAGAGCTGTCACAATTATGGAATTCTTTAAAGTGTCGTGGGATGGTTTTTAGGGTGGTTACATCATCATGGCAGAGTGCCGCCTGTATCCCAAGGACGTGTTCCCTGATGCGGACCTTGAGTTGTCGAGTAGTTAACCCAACATAGATAAGGCCACAAGGGCACGTGGCATAATAAATGACATATCTTGTCGTACAGGTAATGTGTCGTCTAATCTTATATGTCCTTGTGCCATCTGAATTCGAAAAGGAATCACATCGGTCCAGATTGGGGCAGGCGACACATCTGCCACAAGGACTACAACCAACCCTACATCGAAATTCATCCAAAAACGTGCGAGTCTCCCTCCCAACATAATGGCTGGAGACCAAATGGTCCCTATGCCGGTCTCTTTCTGGGGCTGTGGGAGAAGGACCTCTTCTTGTCGTTCTTGTCCTTCAAACGGATATCTTCAGAAAAGAGACTGCTACAAATACTCTTTTGCATGCCTCTTCCAGGCATCCGTCCCACATGATTAGATCAGTGCCTGTGGGGCAGTTCCTGCGCCTTCGCCTGCGCCTTCGCCGTGTCTGCTCGTCGGATGCGGATTTTGAGCGCAGGGCGGAGGAACTGAAATTACGATTTCTGGCTCGTGGATACAGCCATCGGATGCTTAAGAGGGCCTATTACCG
>JARQOD010000001.1:526548402-526682891 GCA_033576555.1 Oophaga sylvatica
GGCCAAATATACATCTCGTCAAAGCCTGTTATATGATATGACATCTAGATCTAAATTGGGTAATCAATAGACGATTAGATTTGTAACTACCTTTAGCTCTCAGTCCAATAGGGTTCGTTCTGTTCTTCAGAAGGCATGGCCAATATTAAGGGTCGATCCGATTATTAATAGTCTTATTCCAGCTCAGCCCTCTATGTCCTTTAGACGGGTGAGAAATCTGAGGGACCATTTGGTCTCCAGCCATTATGTTGGGAGGGAGACTCGCACGTTTTTGGATGAATTTCGATGTAGGGTTGGTTGTAGTCCTTGTGGCAGATGTGTCGCCTGCCCCAATCTGGACCGATGTGATTCCTTTTCGAATTCAGATGGCACAAGGACATATAAGATTAGACGACACATTACCTGTACGACAAGATATGTCATTTATTATGCCACGTGCCCTTGTGGCCTTATCTATGTTGGGTTAACTACTCGACAACTCAAGGTCCGCATCAGGGAACACGTCCTTGGGATACAGGCGGCACTCTGCCATGATGATGTAACCACCCTAAAAACCATCCCACGACACTTTAAAGAATTCCATAATTGTGACAGCTCTTGTCTGAGAGTGCGTGGTATTGATGCACTCACAATTAACATTAGAGGGGGAGGTTTATCCAAGCGTCTGGGTAGGCTGGAGACTAAATGGATATGGCTCCTCAAAACGGTGCAGCCCCTTGGCCTTAATGAATGCCTGTCATTTGCTCCGTTTCTTTAGGTCTCTTTCTGCTGTGTATTTATGCGTGCACCCTTTCCGCATTATCTTTGTTTTTATATGGTTTTAACAACAATTCTCTTTGTATTTTAGTAATCCTGAATTGCCTTCATTGCCAGGATGAGTGACCTTATTGGATGAAGTATGTTCCTTTGCCCTGAAGTGATCTCCACATCATTACCATTTACATCTCTATGATACTTTGGTTGATATGTACATTTCTATGTGGCTACATGTGGGTTCTTCCATAATTTTTGCGAATGTGCTCCATGTCATTATATGTGATCTCTGCATATGTGTTTATTATGTACATTTTTGCACCGCTGTTATTATTTTTTATTTTTTATTTTTTATTCTTTATTTCTTTATTGTTTATTTGTATATTATCTTTTTTTGATTAATAATATTTATTTTTATTATTATGGCTACAACTGTGCTGTTATTGATTATGTATGCTATTTTTCATTATGTCTTTGGTGCTTCCTATGTAATTTCTTGCGGTCCAATTATGTACTTTATGAAGGATATGCCTCTCAATTTGTTAGCTTTACATATATGCATGTTAAATTTATGTTCTGAACATGGTCTGTATATTTTTGTACTTTTGCCCACTAATGATATGGCCACAATATAGATTTTTGTATACCCTGTTGCCACTTCCGCCCTCTCCTCCACATTCGCTCACCTCTGACGTTTGATCACATGGGGCCCCATGTGGATGCTAGTCAGCGGTGAGGTTGCTTTGTGGTGGGAGGAGCAATCTGGCTAGCGCTTGTATCGCATCACTTCCGACTATGTAACTATTTATACTGCCTTGGTCTTTTACCTGGCGTGCCCCTGAGGAAGGAACTTCCGAAACGCGTGTTGGGGTGGGCGGGAGACGCTGCAAACACCCGGTATGTACTGCCATCGTTTACCTAGGCGCTGATATGAGATGCATTGTCATTTTATCAGCATAGTGTGTATTATGTTGTGGGCAGTTTAAACGCTGTGGTATATACATTTGTACATGCTATTAAACATACTTATGCCTGCATTCATATATGCCTGCTATTCATACTATGCATGATCTCTCTGGATGTTGCCGCTGTTCTCCACTGCCTGGGCTCATGCGGATCATGTGTGTCACGTTTTAGCCTTCTTGTTATCCCCCTTGCCTTGTCCCACTTTGATATGTATTAATAAAGTATTTTTTTGCTTTATTTGTTGACATTGCACTGATTTTTTGCGGCTTGTTATCTTTGATATTTTCAGTGTGTCAGTTACAATATCCTCTTGATACTAGTGATACAATGATAATGATATTCATCTATTACTCTGTATTATGATTTATTACACTAGTGGTATGTGTTTTTCGTGCTATTATCTAATCCTCTCTGTGTTATGCACAGGTTTTCTGATTAACATCATGGATTTTCGGGCCAGAGAACAAGTCTGGCTCAATCAGATGGACAAGGTTTTTGGGAGCAATGAGGGCGATACACAGCAGTCTGTAGACTCTAATTGGGAGACCAAATGTTCCACCATTAAATCTATGTTAGATAAACGGACCAGATATTGGTGGAATAGAATGTTTCTTCAAAAATATATGACTAATAGAATGATCCCTAGAGGACTGAGAGTTAGAGTGATCCCTTCATTCCCGATTGATGACCCTCTTTTCATTAACAAATGGGAGGAGGCCTGTAATGATTGCTCTATTATTTTAATACAGCTTCTGATAGATCTCAACACTTCCAAAATCAGTGAACTGGACAGTCTTATTGATGTGGCACAATCTGAGTTGAGGTCGAGCTGTCCATCGGAGATAATCCAGCAATTCGAAGTGGATTTGGATAAATTCATGGACGGTATGGTGAAAAAAATCCAGAATACTCAAATGATTAAGTATAACAGGGATTTAAGGGACTACCAGTCCAAAAGAGTTTATTTGTGGAGGAACACCAAAAATAATACTAATCTACATAAAAGTCCATCTGATATCTCCATATCCTCTATGAGTGGACGCTCTGACCTATCCTCCACGTCCGGTATTAACTTAACATCTATGGAAAGCGTGAGACTCCGTGACCACTCATATCATCCTTACAAAAGAAACACGGCAACTCCCATGGTTAAAAGAGACAATAAGGTGATTAATCTTAGTAACTATGTATTGACGAATACAGATCTCTGTCTCCTCAGCAAAGGTCTCTCCTTCTTACCTACATCCAACTTTGATCTCTTCACCACTATTAAGGATTTATACATCTTTGCGAGGTCCTTGCTATTTAAGAGATATTTTCACTCTAAAACTAATGATCTTCTCTCTTTGTTCCCTACAGAGGAGGAACGGGAGGCTCTGAGGATCCTTGAGGATTTGGCAATTGAACATACTAATGATGGAGGTAAGATTCCTCCATCTATTCGTCCACGCTCCAGTAAGTTCCCTCCATTGTCATCTTGCGCCAATGTTGATTTGTTTGTCCAGGTGGTGATGGAAGATCTCTATAAGATCCCTAAATTTAGTGTTAATGATAATCTAACTAAAGAGGAGAGAAATAGGTTGAGACATCTTCAGGAACTGCCAAATATAATATTAAAGCCAGCGGACAAGGGAGGTAATGTCGTCCTGTGGCCCATTGAGCTATATGAGAGGGAGGCATTTCGCCAGTTAAATAACACCACATGTTATAGGAGACTCACCTATAACCCCCTCTCTGCATATTCCTCCCAATTGGATGATATCCTTAAACGGGCAGTACGGGACGACATTATCTCCAAGGAATTATCTGTTGCCTTGCGGGTCATTGAACCAACTGTTTCGACCTTATATCTCCTCCCAAAAATTCATAAGAGTATTTCATCGCCACCTGGGAGACCGATCATTTCTGGCAGAGGGAACTTCCTGGAGCATGTCAACAAGTGGATTGACTACCATCTCCAACCTCTAGTCTCGGGCCTCCCCTCCTTTCTTAGAGACACGGGTGATTTGTTGCGCAGGGTCGACGGTTTGTGTTTGGAGAGTGGAACTCTACTGGTTTCAGCAGATGTTGAGTCCCTCTACACCAATATTAGACACAAAGATGGTTTAACCGCAGTACGACATTTTCTTAATGCCTCATCTTTGACTCAGGGTGTGAGGGACCTTCTGCTGGAACTACTAGAGTTCACTCTGACACACAATTTTTTTGTGTTTAAGGGGGCCTTCTACCTGCAGCTCCAGGGGACTGCCATGGGGGCGGCCTTTGCGCCGGCCTATGCTGGTCTTTTTATGGGGCTGTGGGAGAAGGACCTCTTCTTGTCGGATGAACAGGGGTTAATGGACCGTGTCCCCTTTTGGACACGGTACATTGACGACATCTTCTTCATCTGGCAAGGCACACCCGTCGACCTTGAGCTACTTATCTCTACCCTCAATAGCAACGACCGTAACATCTATCTTACCTTTCAACATAGTGATGAATCGTTGAATTTCTTGGATGTCACCATCAGAAGGAATTCTGAGGGTATCCTTCAAACGGATATCTTCAGAAAAGAGACTGCTACAAATACACTTTTGCATGCCTCTTCCGGGCATCCGTCCCACATGATTAGATCAGTGCCTGTGGGGCAGTTCCTGCGCCTTCGCCGTGTCTGCTCGTCGGATGCGGATTTTGAGCGCAGGGCGGAGGAACTGAAATTACGATTTCTGGCTCGTGGATACAGCCATCGGATGCTTAAGAGGGCCTATCACCGGGCCAAATATACATCTCGTCAAAGCCTGTTATATGATATGACATCTAGATCTAAATTGGGTAATCAACAGACGATTAGATTTGTAACTACCTTTAGCTCTCAGTCCAATAGGGTTCGTTCTGTTCTTCAGAAGGCATGGCCAATATTAAGGGTCGATCCGATTATTAATAGTCTTATTGCAGCTCAGCCCTCTATGTCCTTTAGACGGGCGAGAAATCTGAGGGACCATTTGGTCTCCAGCCATTATGTTGGGAGGGAGACTCGCACGTTTTTGGATGAATTTCGATGTAGGGTTGGTTGTAGTCCTTGTGGCAGATGTGTCGCCTGCCCCAATCTGGACCGATGTGATTCCTTTTCGAATTCAGATGGCACAAGGACATATAAGATTAGACGACACATTACCTGTACGACAAGATATGTCATTTATTATGCCACGTGCCCTTGTGGCCTTATCTATGTTGGGTTAACTACTCGACAACTCAAGGTCCGCATCAGGGAACACGTCCTTGGGATACAGGCGGCACTCTGCCATGATGATGTAACCACCCTAAAAACCATCCCACGACATCTTTAAAGAATTCCATAATTGTGACAGCTCTTGTCTGAGAGTGCGTGGTATTGATGCACTCACAATTAACATTAGAGGGGGAGGTTTATCCAAGCGTCTGGGTAGGCTGGAGACTAAATGGATATGGCTCCTCAAAACGGTGCAGCCCCTTGGCCTTAATGAATGCCTGTCATTTGCTCCGTTTCTTTAGGTCTCTTTCTGCTGTGTATTTATGCGTGCACCCTTTCCGCATTATCTTTGTTTTTATATGGTTTTAACAACAATTCTCTTTGTATTTTAGTAATCCTGAATTGCCTTCATTGCCAGGATGAGTGACCTTATTGGATGAAGTATGTTCCTTTGCCCTGAAGTGATCTCCACATCATTACCATTTACATCTCTATGATACTTTGGTTGATATGTACATTTCTATGTGGCTACATGTGGGTTCTTCCATAATTTTTGCGAATGTGCTCCATGTCATTATATGTGATCTCTGCATATGTGTTTATTATGTACATTTTTGCACCGCTGTTATTATTTTTTATTTTTTATTTTTTATTCTTTATTTCTTTATTGTTTATTTGTATATTATCTTTTTTTGATTAATAATATTTATTTTTATTATTATGGCTACAACTGTGCTGTTATTGATTATGTATGCTATTTTTCATTATGTCTTTGGTGCTTCCTATGTAGTTTCTTGCGGTCCAATTATGTACTTTATGAAGGATATGCCTCTCAATTTGTTAGCTTTACATATATGCATGTTAAATTATGTTCTGAACATGGTCTGTATATTTTTGTACTTTTGCCCACTAATGATATGGCCACAATATAGATTTTTGTATACCCTGTTGCCACTTCCGCCCTCTCCTCCACATTCGCCCACCTCTGACGTTTGATCACATGGGGCCCCATGTGGATGCTCGTCAGCGGTGAGGTTGCTTTGTGGTGGGAGGAGCAATCTGGCTAGCGCTTGTATCGCATCACTTCCGACTATGTAACTATTTATACTGCCTTGGTCTTTTACCTGGCGTGCCCCCTGAGGAAGGAACTTCCGAAACGCGCGTTGGGGTGGGCGGGAGACGCTGCAAACACCCGGTATGTACTGCCATCGTTTACCTAGGCGCTGATATGAGATGCATTGTCATTTTATCAGCATAGTGTGTATTATGTTGTGGGCAGTTTAAACGCTGTGGTATATACATTTGTACATGCTATTAAACATACTTATGCCTGCATTCATATATGCCTGCTATTCATACTATGCATGATCTCTCTGGATGTTGCCGCTGTTCTCCACTGCCTGGGCTCATGCGGATCATGTGTGTCACGTTTTAGCCTTCTTGTTATCCCCTTGCCTTGTCCCAATTTGATATGTATTAATAAAGTATTTTTTTGCTTTATTTGTTGACATTGCACTGATTTTTTGCGGCTTGTTATCTTTGATATTTTCAGTGTGTCAGTTACAATATCCTCTTGATACTAGTGATACAATGATAATGATATTCATCTATTACTCTGTATTATGATTTATTACACTAGTGGTATGTGTTTTTCGTGCTATTATCTAATCCTCTCTGTGTTATGCACAGGTTTTCTGATTAACATCATGGATTTTCGGGCCAGAGAACAAGTCTGGCTCAATCAGATGGACAAGGTTTTTGGGAGCAATGAGGGCGATACACAGCAGTCTGTAGACTCTAATTGGGAGACCAAATGTTCCACCATTAAATCTATGTTAGATAAACGGACCAGATATTGGTGGAATAGAATGTTTCTTCAAAAATATATGACTAATAGAATGATCCCTAGAGGACTGAGAGTTAGAGTGATCCCTTCATTCCCGATTGATGACCCTCTTTTCATTAACAAATGGGAGGAGGCCTGTAATGATTGCTCTATTATTTTAATACAGCTTCTGATAGATCTCAACACTTCCAAAATCAGTGAACTGGACAGTCTTATTGATGTGGCACAATCTGAGTTGAGGTCGAGCTGTCCATCGGAGATAATCCAGCAATTCGAAGTGGATTTGGATAAATTCATGGACGGTATGGTGAAAAAATCCAGAATACTCAAATGATTAAGTATAACAGGGATTTAAGGGACTACCAGTCCAAAAGAGTTTATTTGTGGAGGAACACCAAAAATAATACTAATCTACATAAAAGTCCATCTGATATCTCCATATCCTCTATGAGTGGACGCTCTGACCTATCCTCCACGTCCGGTATTAACTTAACATCTATGGAAAGCGTGAGACTCCGTGACCACTCATATCATCCTTACAAAAGAAACACGGCAACTCCCATGGTTAAAAGAGACAATAAGGTGATTAATCTTAGTAACTATGTATTGACGAATACAGATCTCTGTCTCCTTAGCAAAGGTCTCTCCTTCTCACCTACATCCAACTTTGATTTCTTCACCACTATTAAGGATTTATACATCTTTGCGAGGTCCTTGCTATTTAAGAGATATTTTCACTCTAAAACTAATGATCTTCTCTCTTTGTTCCCTACAGAGGAGGAACAGGAGGCTCTGAGGATCCTTGAGGATTTGGCAATTGAACATACTAATGATGGAGGTAAGATTCCTCCATCTATTCGTCCACGCTCCAGTAAGTTCCCTCCATTGTCATCTTGCGCCAATGTTGATTTGTTTGTCCAGGTGGTGATGGAAGATCTCTATAAGATCCCTAAATTTAGTGTTAATGATAATCTAACTAAAGAGGAGAGAAATAGGTTGAGACATCTTCAGGAACTGCCAAATATAATATTAAAGCCAGCGGACAAGGGAGGTAATCTCGTCCTGTGGCCCATTGAGCTATATGAGAGGGAGGCATTTCGCCAGTTAAATAACACCACATGTTATAGGAGACTCACCTATAACCCCCTCTCTGCATATTCCTCCCAATTGGATGATATCCTTAAACGGGCAGTACGGGACGACATTATCTCCAAGGAATTATCTGTTGCCTTGCGGGTCATTGAACCAACTGTTTCGACCTTATATCTCCTCCCAAAAATTCATAAGAGTATTTCATCGCCACCTGGGAGACCGATCATTTCTGGCAGAGGGAACTTCCTGGAGCATGTCAACAAGTGGATTGACTACCATCTCCAACCTCTAGTCTCGGGCCTCCCCTCCTTTCTTAGAGACACGGGTGATTTGTTGCGCAGGGTCGACGGTTTGTGTTTGGAGAGTGGAACTCTACTGGTTGTCACGCTGTCTAATGATATGTATACAATGTCAGTAAACTATTAATACAGGAACAACACTCTATACAACAACTAGTATAGCAACATCAGCATGTAAGTATAGAATAGATTTACCTGACACGATATCTGCTGAACTCAGGGTTAATCTTGAGGACTTGATGAGCTGAAACAGGAAAGAGGTGGACCGGGATCTAACCTGACCCTAAACTGGGGTCCTAACTAATCCCTCACCTTGGAGGTACTGATAATGGTTCAGAGGTCCAAGTCTCCAACCTAACCCTGTCTTCTATCAGACCCTGAACCCTGTAATCAGTCGTAAGAAGGATCCTGACTACCACCAAAGGGATATGGGCTGATCTTAGCTAAATACACAGATTAGACATATAAGACAGACAGGATAACACTCGCTTGCATACACACTCAAACACCAAAGGAACATAAATGGTATGGGAAATAAACTCTAACCAAGTTGAGCTTAGAACAACTAAGGAGCTCACAACTAAAGTCTATACAGATTCATTCCTATCTGTGGTCTGCATGAAGGTTTCACTGGCAACTCCCCAAGTAGACAACCAGAAATTTAAAGGAGACCAATCAACAAATAATCAATTGCAGCTGGGAGAAACTGCACCCAGTCCCAGCACCGAGCACAGACAGAATTAACTCCCTAGCTGCCAAACACAAAGAAACAGCAGCTCAGCTGTGAGAAGTCAAAATGTGCAACCGCGACGATCTTCGTGGCAATGCACACATGACAGTACCCCCCCTTCTACGAGGGGCCTCAGGACCCTCAGGGCCAGGCCTGCCCGGGTGAGTTCTGTGGAAGGTCCGAACCAAACGATCTGCGTTAACATCAGACGCAGGGACCCACGTCCTCTCCTCTGGACCATACCCCTTCCAATGCACCAAATACTGAAGGGACCGGCGATTCAGACGTGAGTCAATGATCTTTGATACTTGAAATTCCAAGTTACCATTGACCAACACAGGAGGAGGAGGTAGAGGTGACGGTATGACTGGTGCCACATACCTTTTAAGTAATGACTTGTGGAACACATTATGAATTTTAAACGTAGGAGGGAGGTCCAGACGAAATGCCACAGGATTAATTATGGAACTGATCCTGTACGGCCCGATGAATCTGGGACCCAGTTTCCAGGAGGGCACTTTAAGTTTTATATTCCTGGTAGACAACCATACCAGATCGTTCACATTCAGATCTGGACCAGAAACTCTCCTCCTATCAGCCATACGTTTGTAACGGTTCCCCATCGCACTCAGATTATTCAATACACCTCTCCACACAGAAGCAAGTGACGACGAGAAACGCTCTTCCTCAGGAACCCCAGAAGGGCCCCCCCCATTGAAAGTACAAAACTGGGGATGAAAACCATATGCCCCAAAAAACGGGGACTTACCAGTGGACTCGCTCCGCCTGTTGTTAAGAGCGAACTCTGCCAGAGGCAAGAAAGAAGACCAGTCCTCTTGGTTCTCTGAGACAAAACACCGGAGATATGTCTCTAAGCTCTGATTCAGACGCTCTGTCTGACCATTGGTCTGTGGATGAAAAGCCGAGGAAAATGACAATTGCATCCCCCGACGTAAACAAAATGCCCTCCAAAATTTGGACACAAACTGAGACCCCCTATCTGACACCACATCAGAAGGCAACCCATGAAGTCTAACGATCTCCCTAATGAACACCTGCGCCAGAGTTTTAGCATTAGGGAGTGCAGGAAGAGCAACGAAATGTGCCATCTTACTGAACCTGTCAACAACCACCAGTATGACAGTATTCCCTGACGACGGAGGAAGGTCCGTAATGAAGTCCATAGATAAATGAGTCCATGGACGCTCCGGAAGTTTCAAGGGGTAAAAGGGTCCCAGACGGACGGGTATGAGGGGTTTTAGAGCGAGCACACACCCCACATGACGCGACAAAAGTTATAACATCTTTATTAGCATTAGGCCACCAAAACCGGCGAGAAAGGAGATCTAAAGTAGCCTTACTCCCTGGATGTCCTGCTAGAGCAGAATTATGATGTGCCTCAATAACCTTTTGTCTCAACAGATTTGGGACAAACAGTCTCCCTGGAGGTCCTGCAGGGACGTCCCCCTGAGCCTCTAACACCTCCTCCTCAAGCTCAGAAAATACAGCCGACACTACCACCCCCTCCTGAAGGATAGGACTCGGGTCATCCGTTTTCCCGGCCCCTGGGAAACTGCGAGACAAGGCATCAGCCTTTACATTCTTAGACCCCGGGCGATAAGTGACGACAAAATTAAACCTGGTAAAAAACAACGACCATCGAGCTTGTCTGGAATTCAGACGCTTAGCGGATTCCAAATACAACAGGTTCTTGTGATCAGTAATAACGGTAACCGGGTGGACTGCCCCCTCCAAAAAGTGACGCCATTCTTCAAAAGCTAACTTAATGGCCAAAAGTTCCCTATTGCCGATATCATAATTCCTTTCGGCGGACGACAATTTCTTAGAAAAGAAAGCGCACGGATGCCATTTACCAGGGGACGGACCCTGGGACAATATAGCACCCACCCCTACGTCAGACGCATCCACCTCCACAATGAACGGCTGAGATGCATCTGGTTGGATGAGAACGGGTGCCGAAGCAAAACATTTCTTCAAAGAGGAAAAGGCTTGGCAAGCTTTGTCCGACCATTTAGAAAAATCCGTCCCTTTTCTTGTCATGTCAGTGAGAGGTTTGACGACAGATGAGAAATTACAAATAAATTTCCGGTAGTAGTTAGCAAACCCCAAAAAACGCTGCAGAGCCTTAAGATCCCCTGGCTGATCCCATTCAAGCACTGCTCTCACCTTTTCAGGGTCCATACGGAAACCGGAGGCTGACACCAAAAAACCCAAAAACTGAAGTTCCTGTACGGCAAATACACACTTCTCCAGTTTGGCGTATAATTTATTTTCTCGCAAGATCTGCAACACCTGTCTCACATGCTCCTGATGAGACACAAGATCTGGCGAGTAAATTAAAATGTCGTCCAAATATACAACCACAAACAGCCCCACAAGGTGACGAAAAATGTCATTAACAAAATGTTGGAATACTGCTGGTGCAGTAGTCAGACCAAAAGGCATGACTAGGTTCTCATAATGTCCCTCCGGCGTGTTAAACGCCATTTTCCACTCATCCCCCTCTTTTATCCTAATAAGATTATACGCCCCCCTGAGATCCAATTTAGAAAACCATTTGGCGCCAACAATTTGATTGAAGAGATCAGGAATAAGAGGGAGTGGATACGGATCTCGAACAGTAATCCGATTAAGTTCGCGGAAATCCAAGCAAGGGCGTAGGCCTCCATCTTTCTTCTTCACAAAGAAGAACCCCGCGGCTACTGGGGAAGATGAAGGTCTAATATGCCCTTTGGCCAGACTTTCAGAAATATAATCTTTCATAGCCTGCCTCTCAGGACCAGAAAGATTATACAACCTAGCTTTAGGCAACTTAGCATCAGGAAGGAGATTAATAGAGCAGTCATACACGCGATGAGGAGGCAACTCCTGACACCCCTCCTCAGAGAAAACATCCCCAAAATCCTCCAAAAAAGGAGGCAATGTACTAGGCACGACCGCACTGATGACTGTGTTCATGCAGTTGCTTTTGCAAAACTCACCCCATTGGCTTATTTCTCTGGACTGCCAATTAATCACAGGGTTATGTTTAACCAACCAAGGAAGTCCCAACACAATGGGAGTAGGTAGACCCTCCAACACATAACAAGATAATTGTTCCCTATGTATTGCCCCTACCCGGAGGTCAATGTTATGAACCTCATGAACAAAGCTACCTTGGCCGAGAGGCCTGGCGTCAATGGAGAATATAGGGATCGGTTTGACCAATACACTCAGATGCATACCTTGAGCCTGAGCAAACTGAGCGTCAACCAGATTAGCCCCGGAACCACTATCAAGAAGAACAGACAATCTCTCCACTCTCGTACCAACTACCACCTCCACTGGTACAAGGAACTGAGAAGAACTGGCGGATGAAATACATACTCCCAGGTTGTCGTCCACCACACAACCTGGGATTAACAGTTTTCCGGCGACTTTTGGCTCCACAAGGCACGGGATGGACATTCTCCAACAAAATGTCCCTCTTTCCCGCAGAAAAAACATCTTCTAGTCCTGCGGCGTACCGCCAATCCCCTCCTACGAAATGATGTCCCTCCCAACTGCATAGGCTCATCCGAACAGACAAGGGGAACCTCAACATAAGGGACTTTAGTGGTAGGTGGAGAAACAACAGGGAGTGGGGTTACCTCACCCCTCTCCCGAAGCCGTCTATCAGTACGGATAGCTAAGGCCATAGCAGCCTCCAGAGAAGGAGGAGACTCATACTGAGCCAAAACGTCTTTTAATTTATCAGAAAGCCCATGACAAAACTGGCTCCTAAGAGCTGGGTCATTCCACTGAGTATCTGTGGCCCATCTACGAAACTCAGAAGCAAATTCCTCTGCCGGACGATCTCCCTGCTGTATCTTACGTAATTTTGTCTCAGCAAGAGAGACCCGATCTGGGTCATCATATACCAATCCCAGGGCAGTAAAAAATTGATCTACAGACATTAGAGCCGGGGATCCCGGAGGAAGGGAAAATGCCCAGGATTGAGGGTCCCCTTGCAGAAGTGAGATAACAATTCCCACTCTCTGCTCCTCACTCCCTGATGATCGAGGCCGAAGCCGAAAATACAATTTACATGCCTCCCGGAAGGTGAAATATTTGTCTCGCCCACCAGTGAACCTGTCCGGGAGAGCAACCTTAGGTTCAACTCTGGTTTGCTCCAGGGGAGACAAAACTTTGGACTTAATGTCCGTCAGCTCCATGGATAATCCCTGCAACTGCAGAGCCAGCTGGGCTACTGGATCCATGGTAACTGGAGATAATTTTTATGGCCAGTGAAAATGTCACGCTGTCTAATGATATGTATACAATGTCAGTAAACTATTAATACAGGAACAACACTCTATACAACAACTAGTATAGCAACATCAGCATGTAAGTATAGAATAGATTTACCTGACACGATATCTGCTGAACTCAGGGTTAATCTTGAGGACTTGATGAGCTGAAACAGGAAAGAGGTGGACCGGGATCTAACCTGACCCTAAACTGGGGTCCTAACTAATCCCTCACCTTGGAGGTACTGATAATGGTTCAGAGGTCCAAGTCTCCAACCTAACCCTGTCTCCTATCAGACCCTGAACCCTGTAATCAGTCCTAAGAAGGATCCTGACTACCACCAAAGGGATATGGGCTGATCTTAGCTAAATACACAGATTAGACATATAAGACAGACAGGATAACACTCGCTTGCATACACACTCAAACACCAAAGGAACATAAATGGTATGGGAAATAAACTCTAACCAAGTTGAGCTTAGAACAACTAAGGAGCTCACAACTAAAGTCTATACAGATTCATTCCTATCTGTGGTCTGCATGAAGGTTTCACTGGCAACTCCCCAAGCAGACAACCAGAAATTTAAAGGAGACCAATCAACAAATAATCAATTGCAGCTGGGAGAAACTGCACCCAGTCCCAGCACCGAGCACAGACAGAATTAACTCCCTAGCTGCCAAACACAAAAAAACAGCAGCTCAGCTGTGAGAAGTCAAAATGTGCAACCGCGACGATCTTCGTGGCAATGCACACATGACACTGGTTTCAGCAGATGTTGAGTCCCTCTACACCAATATTAGACACAAAGATGGTTTAACCGCAGTACGACATTTTCTTAATGCCTCATCTTTGACTCAGGGTGTGAGGGACCTTCTGCTGGAACTACTAGAGTTCACTCTGACACACAATTTTTTTGTGTTTAAGGGGGCCTTCTACCTGCAGCTCCAGGGGACTGCCATGGGGGCGGCCTTTGCGCCGGCCTATGCCGGTCTCTTTCTGGGGCTGTGGGAGAAGGACCTCTTCTTGTCGGATGAACAGGGGTTAATGGACCGTGTCCCCTTTTGGACACGGTACATTGACGACATCTTCTTCATCTGGCAAGGCACACCCGTCGACCTTGAGCTACTTATCTCTACCCTCAATAGCAACGACCGTAACATCTATCTTACCTTTCAACATAGTGATGAATCGTTGAATTTCTTGGATGTCACCATCAGAAGGAATTCTGAGGGTATCCTTCAAACGGATATCTTCAGAAAAGAGACTGCTACAAATACACTTTTGCATGCCTCTTCCGGGCATCCGTCCCACATGATTAGATCAGTGCCTGTGGGGCAGTTCCTGCGCCTTCGCCGTGTCTGCTCGTCGGATGCGGATTTTGAGCGCAGGGCGGAGGAACTGAAATTACGATTTCTGGCTCGTGGATACAGCCATCGGATGCTTAAGAGGGCCTATCACCGGGCCAAATATACATCTCGTCAAAGCCTGTTATATGATATGACATCTAGATCTAAATTGGGTAATCAACAGACGATTAGATTTGTAACTACCTTTAGCTCTCAGTCCAATAGGGTTCGTTCTGTTCTTCAGAAGGCATGGCCAATATTAAGGGTCGATCCGATTATTAATAGTCTTATTCCAGCTCAGCCCTCTATGTCCTTTAGACGGGCGAGAAATCTGAGGGACCATTTGGTCTCCAGCCATTATGTTGGGAGGGAGACTCGCACGTTTTTGGATGAATTTCGATGTAGGGTTGGTTGTAGTCCTTGTGGCAGATGTGTCGCCTGCCCCAATCTGGACCGATGTGATTCCTTTTCGAATTCAGATGGCACAAGGACATATAAGATTAGACGACACATTACCTGTACGACAAGATATGTCATTTATTATGCCACGTGCCCTTGTGGCCTTATCTATGTTGGGTTAACTACTCGACAACTCAAGGTCCGCATCAGGGAACACGTCCTTGGGATACAGGCGGCACTCTGCCATGATGATGTAACCACCCTAAAAACCATCCCACGACACTTTAAAGAATTCCATAATTCTGACAGCTCTTGTCTGAGAGTGCGTGGTATTGATGCACTCACAATTAACATTAGAGGGGGAGGTTTATCCAAGCGTCTGGGTAGGCTGGAGACTAAATGGATATGGCTCCTCAAAACGGTGCAGCCCCTTGGCCTTAATGAATGCCTGTCATTTGCTCCGTTTCTTTAGGTCTCTTTCTGCTGTGTATTTATGCGTGCACCCTTTCCGCATTATCTTTGTTTTTATATGGTTTTAACAACAATTCTCTTTGTATTTTAGTAATCCTGAATTGCCTTCATTGCCAGGATGAGTGACCTTATTGGATGAAGTATGTTCCTTTGCCCTGAAGTGATCTCCACATCATTACCATTTACATCTCTATGATACTTTGGTTGATATGTACATTTCTATGTGGCTACATGTGGGTTCTTCCATAATTTTTGCGAATGTGCTCCATGTCATTATATGTGATCTCTGCATATGTGTTTATTATGTACATTTTTGCACCGCTGTTATTATTTTTTATTTTTTATTCTTTATTTCTTTATTGTTTATTTGTATATTATCTTTTTTTGATTAATAATATTTATTTTTATTATTATGGCTACAACTGTGCTGTTATTGATTATGTATGCTATTTTTCATTATGTCTTTGGTGCTTCCTATGTAGTTTCTTGCGGTCCAATTATGTACTTTATGAAGGATATGCCTCTCAATTTGTTAGCTTTACATATATGCATGTTAATTTATGTTCTGAACATGGTCTGTATATTTTTGTACTTTTGCCCACTAATGATATGGCCACAATATAGATTTTTGTATACCCTGTTGCCACTTCCGCCCTCTCCTCCACATTCGCCCACCTCTGACGTTTGATCACATGGGGCCCCATGTGGATGCTCGTCATCGGTGAGGTTGCTTTGTGGTGGGAGGAGCAATCTGGCTAGCGCTTGTATCGCATCACTTCCGACTATGTAACTATTTATACTGCCTTGGTCTTTTACCTGGCGTGCCCCCTGAGGAAGGAACTTCCGAAACGCGCGTTGGGGTGGGCGGGAGACGCTGCAAACACCCGGTATGTACTGCCATCGTTTACCTAGGCGCTGATATGAGATGCATTGTCATTTTATCAGCATAGTGTGTATTATGTTGTGGGCAGTTTAAACGCTGTGGTATATACATTTGTACATGCTATTAAACATACTTATGCCTGCATTCATATATGCCTGCTATTCATACTATGCATGATCTCTCTGGATGTTGCCGCTGTTCTCCACTGCCTGGGCTCATGCGGATCATGTGTGTCACGTTTTAGCCTTCTTGTTATCCCCCTTGCCTTGTCCCAATTTGATATGTATTAATAAAGTATTTTTTTGCTTTATTTGTTGACATTGCACTGATTTTTTGCGGCTTGTTATCTTTGATATTTTCAGTGTGTCAGTTACAATATCCTCTTGATACTAGTGATACAATGATAATGATATTCATCTATTACTCTGTATTATGATTTATTACACTAGTGGTATGTGTTTTTCGTGCTATTATCTAATCCTCTCTGTGTTATGCACAGGTTTTCTGATTAACATCATGGATTTTCGGGCCAGAGAACAAGTCTGGCTCAATCAGATGGACAAGGTTTTTGGGAGCAATGAGGGCGATACACAGCAGTCTGTAGACTCTAATTGGGAGACCAAATGTTCCACCATTAAATCTATGTTAGATAAACGGACCAGATATTGGTGGAATAGAATGTTTCTTCAAAAATATATGACTAATAGAATGATCCCTAGAGGACTGAGAGTTAGAGTGATCCCTTCATTCCCGATTGATGACCCTCTTTTCATTAACAAATGGGAGGAGGCCTGTAATGATTGCTCTATTATTTTAATACAGCTTCTGATAGATCTCAACACTTCCAAAATCAGTGAACTGGACAGTCTTATTGATGTGGCACAATCTGAGTTGAGGTCGAGCTGTCCATCGGAGATAATCCAGCAATTCGAAGTGGATTTGGATAAATTCATGGACGGTATGGTGAAAAAAATCCAGAATACTCAAATGATTAAGTATAACAGGGATTTAAGGGACTACCAGTCCAAAAGAGTTTATTTGTGGAGGAACACCAAAAATAATACTAATCTACATAAAAGTCCATCTGATATCTCCATATCCTCTATGAGTGGACGCTCTGACCTATCCTCCACGTCCGGTATTAACTTAACATCTATGGAAAGCGTGAGACTCCGTGACCACTCATATCATCCTTACAAAAGAAACACGGCAACTCCCATGGTTAAAAGAGACAATAAGGTGATTAATCTTAGTAACTATGTATTGACGAATACAGATTTCTGTCTCCTTAGCAAAGGTCTCTCCTTCTCACCTACATCCAACTTTGATCTCTTCACCACTATTAAGGATTTATACATCTTTGCGAGGTCCTTGCTATTTAAGAGATATTTTCACTCTAAAACTAATGATCTTCTCTCTTTGTTCCCTACAGAGGAGGAACATGAGGCTCTGAGGATCCTTGAGGATTTGGCAATTGAACATACTAATGATGGAGGTAAGATTCCTCCTTGAACATACTAATGATGGAGGTAAGATTCCTCCATCTATTCGTCCACGCTCCAGTAAGTTCCCTCCATTGTCATCTTGCGCCAATGTTGATTTGTTTGTCCAGGTGGTGATGGAAGATCTCTATAAGATCCCTAAATTTAGTGTTAATGATAATCTAACTAAAGAGGAGAGAAATAGGTTGAGACATCTTCAGGAACTGCCAAATATAATATTAAAGCCAGCGGACAAGGGAGGTAATGTCGTCCTGTGGCCCATTGAGCTATATGAGAGGGAGGCATTTCGCCAGTTAAATAACACCACATGTTATAGGAGACTCACCTATAACCCCCTCTCTGCATATTCCTCCCAATTGGATGATATCCTTAAACGGGCAGTACGGGACGACATTATCTCCAAGGAATTATCTGTTGCCTTGCGGGTCATTGAACCAACTGTTTCGACCTTATATCTCCTCCCAAAAATTCATAAGAGTATTTCATCGCCACCTGGGAGACCGATCATTTCTGGCAGAGGGAACTTCCTGGAGCATGTCAACAAGTGGATTGACTACCATCTCCAACCTCTAGTCTCGGGCCTCCCCTCCTTTCTTAGAGACACGGGTGATTTGTTGCGCAGGGTCGACGGTTTGTGTTTGGAGAGTGGAACTCTACTGGTTTCAGCAGATGTTGAGTCCCTCTACACCAATATTAGACACAAAGATGGTTTAACCGCAGTACGACATTTTCTTAATGCCTCATCTTTGACTCAGGGTGTGAGGGACCTTCTGCTGGAACTACTAGAGTTCACTCTGACACACAATTTTTTTGTGTTTAAGGGGGCCTTCTACCTGCAGCTCCAGGGGACTGCCATGGGGGCGGCCTTTGCGCCGGCCTATGCCGGTCTCTTTCTGGGGCTGTGGGAGAAGGACCTCTTCTTGTCGGATGAACAGGGGTTAATGGACCGTGTCCCCTTTTGGACACGGTACATTGACAACATCTTCTTCATCTGGCAAGGCACACCCGTCGACCTTGAGCTACTTATCTCTACCCTCAATAGCAACGACCGTAACATCTATCTTACCTTTCAACATAGTGATGAATCGTTGAATTTCTTGGATGTCACCATCAGAAGGAATTCTGAGGGTATCCTTCAAACGGATATCTTCAGAAAAGAGACTGCTACAAATACACTTTTGCATGCCTCTTCCGGGCATCCGTCCCACATGATTAGATCAGTGCCTGTGGGGCAGTTCCTGCGCCTTCGCCGTGTCTGCTCGTCGGATGCAGATTTTGAGCGCAGGGCGGAGGAACTGAAATTACGATTTCTGGCTCATGGATACAGCCATCGGATGCTTAAGAGGGCCTATCACCGGGCCAAATATACATCTCGTCAAAGCCTGTTATATGATATGACATCTAGATCTAAATTGGGTAATCAACAGACGATTAGATTTGTAACTACCTTTAGCTCTCAGTCCAATAGGGTTCGTTCTGTTCTTCAGAAGGCATGGCCAATATTAAGGGTCGATCCGATTATTAATAGTCTTATTGCAGCTCAGCCCTCTATGTCCTTTAGACGGGCGAGAAATCTGAGGGACCATTTGGTCTCCAGCCATTATGTTGGGAGGGAGACTCGCACGTTTTTGGATGAATTTCGATGTAGGGTTGGTTGTAGTCCTTGTGGCAGATGTGTCGCCTGCCCCAATCTGGACCGATGTGATTCCTTTTCGAATTCAGATGACACAAGGACATATAAGATTAGACGACACATTACCTGTACGACAAGATATGTCATTTATTATGCCACGTGCCCTTGTGGCCTTATCTATGTTGGGTTAACTACTCGACAACTCAAGGTCCGCATCAGGGAACACGTCCTTGGGATACAGGCGGCACTCTGCCATGATGATGTAACCACCCTAAAAACCATCCCACGACACTTTAAAGAATTCCATAATTGTGACAGCTCTTGTCTGAGAGTGCGTGGTATTGATGCACTCACAATTAACATTAGAGGGGGAGGTTTATCCAAGCATCTGGGTAGGCTGGAGACTAAATGGATATGGCTCCTCAAAACGGTGCAGCCCCTTGGCCTTAATGAATGCCTGTCATTTGCTCCGTTTCTTTAGGTCTCTTTCTGCTGTGTATTTATGCGTGCACCCTTTCCGCATTATCTTTGTTTTTATATGGTTTTAACAACAATTCTCTTTGTATTTTAGTAATCCTGAATTGCCTTCATTGCCAGGATGAGTGACCTTATTGGATGAAGTATGTTCCTTTGCCCTGAAGTGATCTCCACATCATTACCATTTACATCTCTATGATACTTTGGTTGATATGTACATTTCTATGTGGCTACATGTGGGTTCTTCCATAATTTTTGCGAATGTGCTCCATGTCATTATATGTGATCTCTGCATATGTGTTTATTATGTACATTTTTGCACCGCTGTTATTATTTTTTATTTTTTATTCTTTATTTCTTTATTGTTTATTTGTATATTATCTTTTTTTGATTAATAATATTTATTTTTATTATTATGGCTACAACTGTGCTGTTATTGATTATGTATGCTATTTTTCATTATGTCTTTGGTGCTTCCTATGTAGTTTCTTGCGGTCCAATTATGTACTTTATGAAGGATATGCCTCTCAATTTGTTAGCTTTACATATATGCATGTTAAATTATGTTCTGAACATGGTCTGTATATTTTTGTACTTTTGCCCACTAATGATATGGCCACAATATAGATTTTTGTATACCCTGTTGCCACTTCCGCCCTCTCCTCCACATTCGCCCACCTCTGACGTTTGATCACATGGGGCCCCATGTGGATGCTCGTCAGTGGTGAGGTTGCTTTGTGGTGGGAGGAGCAATCTGGCTAGCGCTTGTATCGCATCACTTCCGACTATGTAACTATTTATACTGCCTTGGTCTTTTACCTGGCGTGCCCCCTGAGGAAGGAACTTCCGAAACGCGCGTTGGGGTGGGCGGGAGACGCTGCAAACACCCGGTATGTACTGCCATCGTTTACCTAGGCGCTGATATGAGATGCATTGTCATTTTATCAGCATAGTGTGTATTATGTTGTGGGCAGTTTAAACGCTGTGGTATATACATTTGTACATGCTATTAAACATACTTATGCCTGCATTCATATATGCCTGCTATTCATACTATGCATGATCTCTCTGGATGTTGCCGCTGTTCTCCACTGCCTGGGCTCATGCGGATCATGTGTGTCACGTTTTAGCCTTCTTGTTATCCCCCTTGCCTTGTCCCAATTTGATATGTATTAATAAAGTATTTTTTTGCTTTATTTGTTGACATTGCACTGATTTTTTGCGGCTTGTTATCTAAGACCTCCTGGTGGGACAGTCCCTCAAGAGCAGAAATTCTCCATTCCACTGGGGTAAAGAACAGGCTGAAGCATTCAAGGAAATGAAGGAGATCCTGACAGGTGACGAGATCCTAGCCTACCCTGACTACAGCCAACCGTTCCTGCTGTATACTGACGCCAGCAATGAAGGATTGGGAGCTGTCCTCAGTCAGAAGCAAAATGGCCTGGAGAAAGTCATCGCCTATGCAAGCAGGAAGCTCTGCCCGACTGAGAGGAACCCAGAGAACTACAGTAGCTTCAAGTTGGAGTTTCTGGCACTGGTCTGGGCCATCACGGAGATGTTTAAGCACTACCTAGCCTCCAGCAAGTTCACTGCCCACACTGATAACAACCCCTTGACGCATCTTGAAACAGCTAAGCTGGGAGCCATGGAACAACGCTGGATGGCTCGGCTGTCAAACTACCAATTCACAATCAAGTACAGAGCGGGCCGCAAGAATGGCAACGCTGATGCCCTATCCAGAATGCCTCATGAATCGGACACAGAAGAAGAAGTGGATGATCTGGAAGAGATTGAACTACCTGCCTTTCACAGGAATGGGATGATCCACGAGCAACAAGCCTGCAGGATGCGTGGTAAGACGTTAAATCCTTTACCTCACCACAGCTGGAAGGAGACTCAGGACAGTGATCCAGTTGTCAGCCGTATCAAGGAGCTGATAACTCAGGAAGGTTCCTCCTTGGAGAAGGATGCGTCTCCGCAAGCAAAGCAGCTGTGGAATGAGAGAAGCCAGCTGTTCATCTACCATGAGAAGCTGTGCCGGAGGTACGTCAACCCAAAGACCCATGAGATGGTATGGCAGATAGTTGTTCCCAGAGCAGACATCCAGATGGTGTTGGAAGCCTACCACAATCAAGCGGGACACTTTGGCTGGAAGAAGCTGGAGACCCTGTTGAAGTGTCGTTTCTACTGGGTGGGAATGCGCAGCTCCATCGAGAGGTGGTGCCAGAACTGTTGACCCTGTGGCCTCAGAAGAAAAGACTACGGCAGCCAGAAGGCACCACTGCAACCCATCAAGACGACTCGTCCCTTGGAGATCGTGGCCCTGGACCATGTCAAGATGTAACCCAGCCGGTCAGGATACTCCTATGCCCTGACCATGGTGGATCACTACTCCAGGTTCCTGGCGGTCGCCCCTGTCAAAGATCTGACGGCAGAGACAGCAGCAAAGACATTTCAAGCGTATTTATGCAGACCACACGGATACCCTGAGCAGGTGTTAACTGACCAAGGCCCAGCCTTCTAGGCCAAATTGTTCAAAGAGTTCTGTCACTTGTACGGATTTAAGAAGATAAGAACCACACCGTACCACCCCCAAACCAATGGTCTCTGTGAAAAGATGAATCACATCGTCATTGACCTGTTGAAGACTGTACCACTCGAAGAGAGGAATCGGTGGCCAGACTTACTACCTGATCTGGTAGATCTGTACAATCACATACCTGTGAGTTCCACCAATTGCACCCCAGCCTATCTCATGCGAGCAAGACCAGGAAAGCTGCCCATGGATCTGGAGCTTGGTGTTGTAGAACCAGAAACTGATGTAACTACTGAAGACTGGGACACAAACAGACTGGAACAGTACAGAAAAGTACAGGCCTGCATTGAAGATAGTCTCAATCGAGTAAGGGATAAACAAGAAGATCACTACAACAAAAGTGTGCCAGCTGAACCTTTCGCATCTGGTGAAGTCGTACTGAAAAGAAAAAGGAGGATACACAAACTCGATGATCAATGGGAAAGAGAGCCCTACGTTGTACAGAATCCGAGGTTTGACAACAAGAAAACGTGTATAATCAGCAAAGATGGAGGAAGAACGACTACAACTGTATCCAGAGATCACCTAAAGTTGTGTCCGGATCCGTTAAAGCTTCAGGAGGAAGAACCTGTTGTCAATAAAGAAGAGCGTGATGAAGCAGTCATACATACAGACTTAGGAGATTTCCCCGCGGATTGGCCCAGAATTGGAGAAGCCGTAATCATTCCCGTAGTCCAATTCTATCAACCACAAGGAGAACCTCTACATCCAGTTACACCGGCTGTTGCAGTAGAGTCAGTTCCAGAGGAACCTGCTCCAGTGGAATCCCAAGAAGCAGATTCTCAAGAAGCTGAATCTCAGGAAGAAGGGTCCCTTGTCGAGACAGAACCGGTTCACCCAGCTGGAAGTATACTTGCCAGATCCCTAGAGAGGTTAAGGCAGTACTAAAACCTACCTGCACGCAGGACAAACAGGGTAACTGACACCTCACCTGCCACTACACCACGTAGGTCAGTACGCATAACAAGGGGGCAATTACCTGTTAGGTACAGAGAGTAGACCTAACAAATGTAAATAATTATCTAGAATCACTGTATATAAATGTATATATTGTAGCTTATAATATTCCTTAACCCCTCTCTGCCATCAGACGTACTATTCCGTCCATGTGACCCTGGACCTAATTCCCATGGACGGAATAGTACGTTATAGGCGATCAGCTGCGCTCCCGGGGGAGCGTAGCTGATCGCCGCCGGGTGTCAGCTGTATATCACAGCTGACGCCCAGCACTATGTGTCAGGAGCGGTCACGGACCGCTCCCGGCACATTAACCCCTAGCACACCGCGATCAAACATGATCGCGGTGTGCCCGGGGCACAGGGGAGGATCGCGCAGGCAGGGGGCTCCCTGCGCGCCCCCCTGAGACCCTCAGAGCAGCGCGATGTGTCGCGCTGTTCCGAGGGTCCGTCCTCCCTCCAGGTCCCCGGATCCAAGATGGCGCCGGGGTCCTGCAGGGAGGCGGCTTCCTCAGTGCCTGCTGAGAGCAGGCGCAGAGGAAGCCTGCAGCGATGCCAGAGCGATCGCTGGTGTGACAGAGTGCTGTGCACACTGTCACACCAGCGATCTGCTAAAATACTGTGATGTCCCACCCTGGGACAAAGTAAAAAAGTAAAAAAAATAAAAATAAAAAGTGGTAAAAAAAATCATAAAAAAAAAAAAAAATATTCCCCAATAAATTCATTTCTTCCTGTAAATAAAAAAAACAAAACAATAAAAGTACACATATTTGGTATCACCGCGTCCATAACGACCCCCCCTATAAAACTGTCCCACTAGTTAACCCCTTTAGTGAACCCCTTAAAAAAAAAAAAAAAAAACTAAGCAAAAAATCAATGCTTTATCATCATACCGCCGAACAAAAAGTGGAATAATACGCGATCAAAAAGACAGATATAAATAAACATGGTACCGCTGAAAACGTCATCTTGTCCCGCAAAAAATGAGCCATCATACAGCATCATCAGCAAAAAAATAAAAAAGTTATAGCTCGCAGAATGAAGCTATGCAAAAATAATGATTTTTTATATAAAATTGTTTTTATTCTATAAAAGCGCCAAAACATAAAAAAATGATATAAATGAGGTATCGCCATAATCGTACTGACCCGAAGAATAAAACTGCTTTATCAATTTTACCACACGCGGAACGGTATAAACGCCTCCCCCAAAAGAAATTCATGAATTGCTGATTTTTGTTCATTCTAACCTCCCAAAAATCGAAATAAAAAGCGATCAAAAAAATGTCACGTGCTCAAAAATGGTACCAATAAAAACGTCACCTCGTCCCGCAAAAAATAAGACCTCACATGACTCTGTGGGCCAAAATATGCAAAAATTATAGCTCTCAAAATGTGGTGATGCAAAAAACTACTTTTTGCAATAAAAAGCGTCTTTTAGCGTGACAGCTGCCAATCACAAAAACCCCCTTAGTTAGGGAAAAATAATAAAATTAAAAAAATGTATTTATTTCCATTTTCCCATTAGGGTTAGTGTTGCGGCTAAAGTTAGGGTTAGGATTGGCGCTAAAGTTAGTATTAGGGTTATGGTTGGGATTAGGGTTAGGGGTGTGTTAGGGTTAGGTTTGTGGTTAGGGTTGGGACTAGGGTTAGGGGTATGTTGGGGTTAGGGTTGGAGTTAGAATTGGGGGGTTTCTGCTGTTTAGGCACATCAGGGGCTCTCCAAATGTGACATGGCGTCTGATCTCAATTCCCGCCAATTCTGCGTTGAAAAAGTCAAACGGTGCTCCTTCACTTCTGAGCTCTGCCATGCGCCCAAACAGTAGTTTACCCCCGCATATGGGGTATCAGAGTACTCTGTACCCCAAGAGTTATTGTGCAATTTGTCCTATTTCTTCTGTTACCCTTGGGAAAATAAAAAACTGGGGGCGACAAAATAATTTTTGTAAAAAAAAAATGATTTTTTTGTTTTTACGGCTGTATGTTATAAATTTTCTGTGAAGCACTTGGGGCTTCATAGCGCTCACCACACTTCTAGATAAGTTCCTTGTGGGGTCTATTTTCCAAAATGGGGTCACTTGTGGGGGGTTTCCACTGTTTAGGCGCATCAGGGGCTCTCCAAATGTGACATGACGCCCCCAGACCATTCCATCAAAGTCTGCAATCCAAAACGTCACTACTTCCCTTCCGAGCCCAGACGTGCACCCATACAGTCGTTTTCTCACACATGTTGGGTATCAGCGTACTCAGGACAAATTGGACAACAACTTTTGGGGTCCAATTTCTCCTGTTACCCTTGTGAAAATAAAATATTGGGGGCGAAAAAATCATTTTTGTAAAAAAAAAAAAGGATTTTTTATTTTTACGGCTGTACGTTATAAACTTCTGGGAAGCACTTCGGGGTTCAAAGTGCTCACCACACATCTAGATAAGTTCCTTGTGGGGTCTATTTTCCAAAATGGGGTCACTTGTGGGGGGTTTCCACTGTTTAGGCACATCAGGGGCTCTCCAAATGCGACATGACGCCCCCAGACCATTCCATCAAAGTACGTTATAAACTTGTGTGAAGCACTTGGGGTTCAAATTGCTCACCAAAGATCTAGATAAGTTCCTTAGGGGGTCTAGTTTCCCAAATGGGGTCACTTGTGGGGGGTTTCCACTGTTTAGGCACATCAGGGACTCTCCAAATGCAACATGGCGTCCAATCTCAATTCCAGCCAATTTTGGTTGGAAACAGTCAAATGGTGCTACTTCCATTCCGAGCTCTGCCATGCGCCCAAACAGTG
The DNA here is from genome assembly GCA_033576555.1 of Oophaga sylvatica. Classification (NCBI taxonomy): domain Eukaryota; kingdom Metazoa; phylum Chordata; class Amphibia; order Anura; family Dendrobatidae; genus Oophaga; species Oophaga sylvatica. The sequence continues at coordinate 526,574,636 of JARQOD010000001.1, forward strand.
GTTCCCCCCCACATATGGGGTATAAACGTACTCAGGACAAATTGGACAACAACTTTTGAGGTCCAATTTCTCCTGTTACCTATGGGAAAATAAAAAATTAGTGACTAAGAGATAATTTTTGTGGGAAAAAAATAGGATTTTTTATTTTCATGCCCGGGCATTATAAACTTGTGTGAAGCACTTGGGGGTTCAAAGTGCTCACCAAAGATCTAGATAAGTTCCTTAGGGGGTCTAGCTTCCAAAATGGGGTCACTTGTGGGGGGTTTCCACTGTTTAGGCTCATCTGGGGCACTACAAACGGAACATGACCCCATCAATGTTTGCATTCCAAAACGTTACTGCTTCCTTTCCAAGCCCTGCCGTGCGCCCAAACAGTGGTTCCCCCCCACATATGGGGTATCAGCGTACTCAGGACAAATTGGACAACAACTTTTGGGGTCCAATTTCCTTGGGAAAAATCAAAAATTTGGGACTAAAAAATCATTTTTGTGGAAAATTGTTTTTTTTTTTTTTCACACCCAGGCATTATAAACTTTTGTGAAACACTTTGGGGCTCAAAGTGCTCACAACAGATCCAGATAAGTTCCTTAGGGGGTCTAGTTTCCAAAATGGTGTCACTTGTGGGGGGTTTCCACTGTTTAGGCGCATCAGTGGCTCTCCAAACACGACATGGCGTCCAATCTCAACTCCAGCCAATTTTAGCTTGAAAAAGTCAAACGGCGCTCCTTCCCTCACGAGTTCTGCCGTGTGCCCAAACAGTGGTTTTCCCCCACATATAGGGTATTGGCTACTCAGGAGAAATTGCACAACAACTTTATCTGCCCATTTTCTCCTTTTACCCTTGTCAAAATAAAAAAAAAGTTTGTAAAAGATCATTTTTGTGGCTAAAAAGTTAAATATTAATTTTTTCCTTCCACGTTGCTTCAGCTCCTGTGAAGCACCTGAAGGGTTAATAAACTTCTTGAATGTGGTTTTGAGTACCTTGAGGGGTGAAGTTTTTAGAATGGTGTCACTTTTTGGTATTTTCTGCTATATAGACCCGTCAAAGTGACTTCAAATGTGAGGTGGTCCCTAAAAAAATGGCTTTGTAAATTTTGTTGTAAAAATGAGAAATCACTGGTCAACTTTTAACCCTTATAATTTCCGAACAAAAAAAAATTTTGGTTCCAAAATTGTGCTGATGTAAAGTAGACATGTGGGAAATGTTATTTCTTAACTATTTTGTGTGACATATTTCTCTGTTTTAAGGGAAAAAAAATTCAAAGTTTGAAAATTGCAAAATTTTAAAAATTTTCGCCATATTTGTGTTTTTTTCAAAAATAAACGCAAGTTATATCGAAGAAATTATACTTCTAACGTGAAGTACAATATGTCACGAGAAAAGAATCTCAGAATCGCGAAGATCCGTTGAAGCATTCCAGAGTTATAACCTCATAAAGAGACAGTGGTCAGAATTGTAAAAATTGGCCCGGTCATTAACGCGCAAACCACCCTTGGGGGTGAAGGGGTTAATATACCGTTATTTATTATTCTGTTTTTTCCTTTTGATATTGAAACAAGTGAATGGACATTATTTTTACTTGTTCCCCCTATCCTTTGAGCATCCTTCTTCCAAAAGAGACTGGGACTTTTATGGTTGCTCATTTTCTCATTGTTGTTCTAATGTATATAGTTATTCATTCATCTGTTATGCAACAGTTCAAGAGTGCCTTACCTCCCGCAAGGGAAGAGTTAATTATACAATGTTTTATTGTTCTTTGTTTTGTATTTCAGCCCCGGAGTGCTGAGTTCTACTAGGGGGGAATGTGGAGCCCAGCTGCGACTGGATTCATATCTCCCAGAACGGTGCACTGAAGGAAGACACCACTAGAGGTCCAACATATACATTCACACACCTTCACCCAACCCTAGAGCCACCAGAGGGAGCTATATAGATACATATAAAGGAGGGTGAAGTGAAAAGCAGACAGTCTAGTCTAGAGGTGTCTAGCTTAGAGTGTGTGCAGTCTGGCACACGGAGCAGAGCTCAAAGAAGAGTGCAGCTGTTAGCTGAGGAGTCTGAAGTCTGTAGCTTGAAGCTTAGTTCAAACGAGTGGAGGCTAGTAAAAGTGGAAGAGAAACCACTCCAGCCTAGTCAGAGCTGAGGCAAATGAGTGCAGCTCAGTAAGAAAGCGTGCTGATTAGGGTTGAGCATTCCGATATTGCAAATATCGGGTATCGGCCGATATTGGCTGTATCGGAATTCCGAGTTCCGATATTTTCGTCTTATCGCATACCGGAATCGGGATTGTCACTGTCACTGTCAGTGTCCGTCGGTCGGGTCTGTCAGGAGTCAGCGGCACTTACCTGGCAGAAGATCTCCGGCGGTCACGTCCTGGACTGCTTGATGGCCGCAATCTTCTTTCCCCGGCGGTCACATGCAGTTTCTCGCGATAACTGCAGTGACTGCTGGGTAATCCCGGCCGTAAAGCAGTCAGTCCGATGACGTCACCGCCGGGGAAGCAGGTAATCAGCTGTGCTGCGTTGCGATGACAGGCTCTGCCTGTCATTGCGATGTAGCAGAGTTGGATCGTCGTGGGACTGTCGTTATGGACTGCGTCGGACAGGTGGTATACTGTTGGTTTTTTTTTTTTTTCTTTTTTACAGGAGATCGATGGCGTCGCAGGAATGAGAGTACAATAAAATTAATGAAAACTGTGTTGTCTCTTTTATTTCATTAAAATACTTTTTTCTTGCTGTGTTTTTTTTTTACACATTTAATAACTTTGGGATTAATAATGGATCGGTGTCTTATTGACACCTCTCCATTATTAACCGGGCTTATTGTCACCGTGCAATCAACGGTGACATTAACCCCTTATTACCCCGCTTGCCACCGCTACAGGGCAGTGGGAAGAGCCGGGTAAAGTGCCACAATTGGCACATCTTTTGATGCGCCAAATGTGGGGCTGCTGTAGCCTGGTATTATCAGGCTGTTGAGGGCCAAAATCCATGGGCCTTGACAGTCTTTTAATACCAGGCCGCAGCAGTCTGCATTTTACTTGGCTGGTTAACAAAAATAGGGGGACCCCTACGCCGTTTTTTTTTCGAGGGGATCCCCTATTTTTGTTAACCAGCCAAGCTAAGCAGACTGCTGTGGCCTGGTATTATCAGGCTGGCAAGGTCCATGGATATTGGATCCTTACCAGCCTGAAAAACCAGGCCTCAGCGGTCTGCTTCATCTGGCTGGTTAACAAAAATAGGGGGGACCCCACGCCAATTTTTTTCGAGGGGATCCCCCTATTTTTGTTAATCAGCCAAGATATGCAGACTGCTGTGGCCTGGTATTATCAGGCTGGCAAGGTCCATGGATCTTGGCTCCTTAACAGCCTGAAAATCCAGGCCTCAGCGGTCTGCTTCATCTGGCTGGTTAACAAAAATAGGGGGGACCCCACGCCAATTTTTTTCGAGGGGATCCCCTATTTTTGTTAATCAGCCAAGATATGCAGACTGCTGTGGCCTGGTATTATCAGGCTGGCAAGGTCCATGGATCTTGGCTCCTTAACAGCCTGAAAATCCAGGCCTCAGCGGTCTGCTTCATCTGGCTGGTTAACAAAAATAGGGGGGACCCCACGCCAATTTTTTTCGAGGGGATCCCCTATTTTTGTTAATCAGCCAAGATATGCAGACTGCTGTGGCCTAGTATTATCAGGCTGGCAAGGTCCATGGATCTTGGCTCCTTAACAGCCTGAAAATCCAGGCCTCAGCGGTCTGCTTCATCTGGCTGGTTAACAAAAATAGGGGGGACCCCACGCCATTTTTTTTTCGAAGGGAACCCCTATTTTTGTTAATCAGTTCCCTCTGACGTCACTGATTGTGTCCCTGGCTGACCTGAAGTGAAAGTGGAAAGCAATCAATTAAGCTTTCCACTTAAGGGCCCGTCTCACATAGCGATATCGCTACCGAGATCGCTGCTGAGTCACTAGTTTTGTAACGCAGCAGCGAGCTCACCAGCGATATCGCTGTGTGTGACATTCAGCGACGATCAGCCCCCCTGCCGGGTATCGCTGATCGTCGCTGAAATGTCAGGACCTTTTTTTGATCGCTGGTTTCCCGCTGACAGGCACACATCGCTGCGTGTGACAGGCGGGAGACCAGCGATCCGCTGGTAACCAAGGTACACAGCGGGTTTCCAGGCGCGGGGCTGTGCCTAGAAACCCGCTGTGTACCTTGGATACCAGCGCCCTGATGCAGGGAGCTGGTATCCAAGGTACACAGCGGGTTTCCAAGCGCTGCGCGGTGCCTGGAAACCCGCTGTGTACCTTGGTTACCAGCGGATCGCTGGTCTCCCGCCTGTCACACGCAGCGATGCGTGCCTGTCAGCGGGAGACCAGCGATCAAAAAAAGGTCCTGACATTTCTGCGACGATCAGCGATACCCGGCAGGGGGGCTGATCGTCGCTGAATGTCACACACAGCGATATCGCTGGTGAGCTCGCTGCTGCGTCACAAAACTAGTGACTCAGCAGCGATCTCGGTAGCGATATCGCTATGTGAGACGGGCCCTTAAGCGATGTTACCCGCAGTGTCGCTGTCCCAGATCGCTGCCTGAGCTGCCTGTTTGGCAGCTCAGCAGCGATCATGTAGCGATACACCAGCGATCCTGACAAGTGCATATCGTTGTCGGGATCGCTGGTGTATCGTTATGTGACACCCAGCCTTTACTCTCCTGTCAGGCAGGAGAGGAACTCATTCATTTGGGGTTTACTGTGAGGCTGCAGCATTAGCTGCGGTCCCTGCAGTAAACATTAACCCTTTCTGAAGGATTACACCGTGGGACCTGACTGTGCATGGGATAGGTAAGAATAATTTTGCTTTTTTATTTTATTTTTATTACAGGAAATGGTTTTTGCAGTAAAATAAAAGATGGTCAAAAACATGTGTCTTTATTTCATTAAAATGATTTTTAATTAAAGTGTGTGTGTTTTATTTTTATTTCATGCAATAGGATTAATAATTGATAGTTGTCTAATTGACAGCTCTCAATTATTAACCTGGCTTAAGGTCACCTTTCAATAGCAAGGTGGCTTTAACCCCATATTAACCCATTCGCCACCGCTACAGGGCAATGGGAATAGACGGGCAAAGTGCCAGAAAGGGCGAATCTAATTATAGATTTGTCTTTCCTGGGGTGTCTGGGGGCAGATGTTAGTAGCCGGGGGGGGGCAAAAATAATGGTCCCTCTCTGGGCTATTATTATCTGCCCCCACTCACTGGCTTTGTCTGTCTGGTTGCGAAAATAGGGCGGGAGCCCACGCATTTTTTTTCAGCAATTTTACACCTCTATATATATATATACATGTCATTGAATTTGTGACACATATATATATATATTTATATTTGTAGTTCATACACTTCTACATAGTATAATAGCGCTAATTCAATTGCCGGCTTTTGTGAAAATGCAGAACCCGACATGAAATGACACTTGGTGTACATAGGGTTAACCATGTCTTTTCATGTCCTTTGCTATCTAATTTGCACAAACAATTAAATCAGTCTATGTGTGCAAAATTTCACACCTGTAGAGGTTAATTAAAGGTGTAAATTCGTAGCAAAAAAGTCCGTTTTTTTTACAACGAATTTACACCTTTAATTAACCCCTACAGGTGTGAAATTTTGCACACATAGACTGATTTAATTGTTTGTGCAAATTATGACCCGACATGAAATGACACTTGGTGTACATAGGGTTAACCATGTCTTTTCATGTCCTTTGCTATCTAATTTGCACAAACAATTAAATCAGACTATGTGTGCAAAATTTCACACCTGTAGGGGTTAATTAAAGGTGTAAATTCGTAGCAAAAAAGTCCGTTTTTTTTACAACAAATTTACACCTTTAATTAACCCCTACAGGTGTGAAATTTTGCACACATAGACTGATTTAATTGTTTGTGCAAATCAGATAGCAAACGACATGAAAAGACATGGTTAACCCTATGTACACCAAGTGTCATTTCATGTCGGGTGCTTCTGTCTTTTCACTGAAGCCGGCTTTACCCGGCAATTGAATCAGAGGATATTTTACTATGTAGAAGTGTATAAACTATACATATATGTATATATATATGTCACAATGACATGTATATATATATATATATATATGTATTCTATGTGTGTATATTTAGTGTTTACAAGGAAAGAATGGGGTTTTTTTAGTTGCGATATTTTGTTCCCATAGACTTACATGGGACTTCCGGTATCGGTATCGGGTATCGCCGATATTTTAGTGATATCGGCGATACCATTCCGATTCCGATACTTTAGGATATCGGAAAGTATCGCTCAACTCTAGTGCCGATGCTTAAAGAGCGGTGAAGAGGCAGCCCACCAACTGCCAGTGTGTGATCGTGTGAGGGCCCGAGTAGGACGAAAGGCGAGTGGAGCAAGTGAGGGATATAGGAGCTTAAACAGCTCATCCCAATTATTCAACCGGACACCGGGGTCCGAGCCTATAGGGATCTCCACAACCCATTAGGAGAACACCGGAGTTCCTGGAGGACTATAAGTCCCAGGAGTACCACAGAGCTGATACGTAACCGGGCCAGGAGGACGGAGTCCAGCAAGCAGGTACCTGCAAGTGGAGATTATACTTCCAGAGAAGACCCAATCGCAAGGTCAGCCAGGTGCAAGACTTAGACCAAGTTAGGCTCAGCTACAAGCGGGCCAGGACTTTATCACAAGAAAGACAAGGGACAGGAGGCCAAACACCTACTCAGTGGAGGAATCTGGATGTGCACCCTTCACCCTACAGTGCTCCGGGGAGTGCCTGCAACATCTTCAGTAAAGGTACAGAAAGAGACTTATGTGTGTGTGTCCATCTTATTATTCCTACCGTCGGATCCTCCTCCGCTCTGTACCCTTACATCCTATCTACCCTGAAGGACCCAGCCTTACCTGTGGAAGGCTTAACACCTTGCTGCCCAATACCAACCCTTCAGCGGATCCGCATAGCAGCGCTGGTCACCCTGACCAGGCACCACAGGTGGTGTCACGAATCCCCATTCCAATATTCCATTCACCTGTAAATATCCTACATTAAAGGATGAGCACCAGAGCCACAGACTGAGCTGTGTCGCCGTGACATCCCCCCATTGTAGTCTATAGGCTCAGATCTGAGTTCCCATTGCTCTGAAGGGCGACTCATCTTTAATTTGGCGTCACGAACAGGATCTCGTGCCCTGCAGCAATGGAGTAACTTGTGCCTGTTGCCACCGGGTACTGTGTGCCTTAGTAAAGATTGTGTTTTGTATGTGGTGAATATTTCCCGCCATTTTCCCTCCATTGCCCGCTATTTACAGCGCCACGTCGCGAAAAACTAGTGGGTGTACCTGCAAAAGCACGCTGATTCCCGGAAACGCCCCCAACGCTGACGCGGCGGCAGGTCCTGTGGAGAGCTTCAGTGAACGCTCTGACGTCAGAGCGCCGGCGACGCAGGTCCTTCTCACAACTGTGACCAGGAGGAAGCTGCGGCCTACAGGAGAAGGTAGGCCACGCTTAACTAGGGGGGTGCAGAGATGTCACAGCAGCAAGCTGACAGCGCGGCCCAGGCCAACCGCCCCAATGACTTACCCATCGGCACTGCAGCGCAGGATGGAAACGCTGGCCCCTCACCTGGTCATGTGGCCCCGATAGTACCGCTGACGCTGCCATACATGCCTGGAGCAAAGTGGCTCCCTCAGTACAGCGGTAAGCCAGACACCCTGTCAGGGTTCAAGCGCAAAATATGCAGTATAATGGACATGTACCCTATGTCAGAAAAGCAGAGAGCTGCAGTGGTAGTGGGACAATTGACTGGTGCTGCAGAGAGAGAAGTAGAGACATGGTCAGCTGCAGACCAGGAATCAGTACTTGCAATTTTCTTAAAGCTACAGACTATCTTTGAGGACCGCACTGAAACAGATCTATGGATGAGGTTTTACCAATGCTCCCAGAAACGAGGTGATAGCATTAGGGACTATGCCTGCCGATTACAGGGGGCCCTGCGAGCTCTCAAACAGGTTAACCCCATAAGTGTCACCAATGAAAATAAAATGTTGAAAGAACAATTTGTACGGGGACTGAGGTCTCAAGCTGAAAGCAGAACTGTGCACTGGTGGTCCTTGGATCATCCTGACGCTACCTTTGATGCCCTTAAGGATATGGCTATAAAAGGACTGCGACCCTGGAAACACCCGAGATGGCAACCCAGTGTCACCCGGGTGAAGCTACTGTAAAGCCAGCAGCATCCACTTTTTCCCCGCTGGTTGCGGAAGCCAAAACGCAGGTGGCGCCCCCTACTGAGCTGGACTGTCTGCGCTCAGAAGTGCGCCAGCTGACCAAAAACCTGGCCACTGTAATGAGTGCCCTGCAACTGTCGACGGAGGAAGAAGGAAAGATCCTGCTAGCTGACTGCCCAAAGGATGTCCCTTGGATGAGCCGGAGGAGAAAGAGGACGTCGCCCCACCGGAGGAGGACAACGCCACCCCCTGGAAGGACCCGCGACCAGCATCATCCTCGCCGAGAGATCGTCTGCTACCGCTGCTACAGAGAAGGTCATCCAGCACGTCGGTGCCCTTTAAACGAGCAAATCCTGGGTCCGAGGGCCAACACCCAGGAATATACTCTTCAGGTCCCTCAGACTGGAACCGCAGGTTTGTGGGAGGAAGACCATACCTGTCCATCATACTGGACGGGATCGCAATCCCTGCCCTGCTGGACACTGGATCTCAGGTAACCATCATACCTGATGTTCTTTACAATAGATACTGGTCCATGGACGTTCTCCAACCCCCAAACCCTGACTTTGCCGTATACGCCTCTAATGGCCTCCCTCTTGACTTATTGGGGGCTAAAAACGTAGACGTAAAGGTGGGGCGAGTGGAGCTAAAGGATCAGGGACTTCTTGTATAAATACTGTTAATGAGGAAAATGGGTTGAATGTGGTTCTAGGCACTAACATAATTAGTAACTGTTTGGAGGAGGTTGTGTTTTTACTCCAACAGCTTGCCGATGTTGCCAGACCAAAGCAAAAGGGAGTGATCCAGAAGGAGATCCGGGCCCTGATGTGCCAGCAGCAAGTGAAACTGACCGGTGGTGAGATTGGTAATGTACGGGTAACAGACCCGAACCCCATTGTGATACCCCCAATGAGTGAAATGCTTATAATGGTGTAGAGCAGCAATAAGTCTGAGAGGATAGAACTACCAAGCAGTAGTAGAGGCCCATTGTTCAGAGCACAGACCTACACTCCTGACTGCCAGAGGGTAGTGGAGGTACATAATGGAAGGGTGCCAGTGCGTCTTCTCAATTGGGTAGAGGACGAAGTCAAATAACCACGTTACGCCACTGTTGCTAAGTTACCGTATATACTCATGTATAAGCCGACCCGTGTATAAGCCGACCCCCCTAATTCTGCCACAAAAAACTGGGAAAACTTATTGACTCACGTATAAGCCTAGGGTGAAAAATGATTATGCCCCCATATGATGCTCCACAGATTATGCCCCCATATGCTCCACAGATTATGCCCAATATGCTCCACAGATTATGCCCCCATATGCTCCAGATTATGCCCCCATATATTCCACAGATTATGCCCCTGTATGATCCACAGATTATGCCCCCATATGCTCCAGATTATGCCCCATATGTTCCACAGATTATGCCCCCATATGCTCCAGATTATGCCCCATATGTTCCACAGATTATGCCCACATATGCTCCATATTATGCCCCATATGTTCCACAGATTATGCCCCCATATGCTCCATATTATGCCCCATATGCTCCATATTATGCCCCCATATGCTCCAGATTATGCCCCATATGTTCCACAGTTTATGCCCCCATATGCTCCATATTATGCCCCATATGTTCCACAGTTTATGCCCCCATATGCTCCATATTATGCCCCCATGTGCTCCAGATTATGCCCCATATGTTCCACAGTTTATGCCCCCATATGCTCCATATTATGCCCCCATATGCTCCAGATTATGCCCCATATGTTCCACAGTTTATGCCCCCATATGCTCCATATTATGCCCCCATATGCTCCAGATTATGCCCCATATGTTCCACAGCTTATGCCCCCATATGCTCCATATTATGCCCCCATATGCTCCAGATTATGCCCCCATATGCTGCACAATTATGCCCCATAGTATAGGCCTCATATGCTGCTGCTGAAAAAAAAAAAAATGACATACTCACCTCTCGTCGCTGGGGGCCAGGTGCCGGTGTCCTGAGCAGGCGGGGGGTGTCACCGCTCGCTCAGGACCCCGGCACCTGAGATATTTACCTGTCCCTCGGTCCACCGCAGCGCACTAATCCCTGGGTCCGACTCCTCTGTGTGTGAATGATCAGGCAGGGGGCAGGGCGCACACTAACGACGTCATCGCGCCCTCTGCCTCATCATTCACACACAGAGGAGTCGGACCCAGGGATTAGTGCGCTGCGGTGGACCGAGGGACAGGTAAATATCGCTATACTCACCCCTCCGCCGCGCGTCCCTGCAGCCTCTCCTCTTCTCCCGGCGCTCTCCGCAGCGCTTCTGTCCTGCAGCGGTCACGTGCTACCGCTCATTAAAGTCATGAATATGTGCATATTCATGACTTCAATGAGCGGTGCCATGTGACCGCTGCAGGAAGGAGCCGGAGATCGTGGGAGAAGCAGGGGGGCTGCAGAGACCGCGGCCACGGAGAGGTGAGTATAATCCGACACCCCACTCCCCCTCCCCCGCCGACCCCCGTATATGACCCGCGTATAAGCCGAGAGGGGGACTTTCAGCCCTAAAAAATGGGCTGAAAATCTCGGCTTATACATGGGTATATACGGTACATGCTGTGGATAATGGTGTACAATAATAAATTATATTGTGGTACCGTGTTAGCCAGAAAAATCGATGTGAATACTTTTCCGTCAAATTATGACAAGAGCATTTTTAAAGTGATACCTTTATTGGCTAACCAGAAAATTATATGTTCGCAAGCTTTCAGAGCTCAAAGGCTCCTTCTTCAGGCAAGATTACATTTCGAATAATAAGAAAGACACATTAGATGCTTACTATAGTAGGAAATTTGTTCAAGACCTGGGAGGTGTGATGCCTTCAAAAGATAAGCAAAGGAAATCAAATTAGCATTTTCTTACAAATGGAGAGCTAGTGGGAATGTGTTCTTAGCTATCTGGAGTCCTTCTGGTGAAGGTGTGAACTGTGTCTATGTAGTGAGTCATAAAACCAGGTGTTAAGTTGAGTCCTAGTGTCAAAGTATTGAACATCCTAATAAGTTTGAATTCCCATATTTTTCTCTCCCTGTCATCCTTAAAATGACCTTATAGTATTAAGATTTTTAAGTCTGTCATACAATGTCCAGTTCCAGAGAAATGTTTTCCCACAGGCGTGTCCATTTCATAATAATAACTCCATTCACACGACGGAGCCCTTAACCTCCCCACAACCAATGGAGGATAACGGCCCGACCACCAAGGTGGAGGATTGGTGTCAACAGCTCCATGTCGGGACGGACACCACTCCAGCTCCAGTTTTTCATTTTTCCACCAGAAACAAGGAGTATATTGAGTAGTTCAGGAGTACGCACAGGTATTCAGCAAACACCCACTCGACTTTGGAAAAATTAAAGGGGTCCAACATCACATCCCCACAGGCAATCATCCTCCCATTAAAGAATGGTACAGGCCTATACCACCAGCACACTACCAGAAAGCCAAGGAGATGTTGCGTGATATGAAGGAGGCAGGGGTGATAAGGGATAGTTGTAGTCCCTGGGCAACACCTCTAGTCCTAGTCAGGAAAAAGGATGGAAGCATGAGAATATGTGTAGATTACAGACAAGTAAATCGCATTACACATAAAGATGCATACCCTTTACCACGCATTGAGGAATCCCTAGCTGCCTTAAAGACTGCTAATTACTTTTCCACCCTTGACCTCACTAGTGGGTACTGGCAAGTAGCTGTGGCTGAGGAGGATCGGGAGAAGATGGCTTTCACCACCCCGATGGGACTCTGTGAGTTCGACAGAATGCCGTTTGGACTCAGCAGTGCCCCTTGAACATTCCAGAGAGTGATGGAGAGTTGCCTGGGACATCTCAACTTCGAAACTGTGTTACTGTACCTGGACGACGTAATTGTGTATTCCAAGATGTATGAAGATCATCTGAAGCACCTGGCGGAGGTATTCGAGTCACTGTCCAAGTATGGGATGAAACTGAAGCCTTTAAAGTGCCATCTGCTCAAACAAAAGGTACAGTATCTGGGACATATTGTCAGCTCAGAAGGAGTAGCGCCATACCCCGAGAAGGTCACCGCCATCCAGAAATGGCCAGAGCCGAAGAACCTCAAGGAGGTGCAACAGTTTCTGGGACTGACAGGATACTACCGGAGGTTTGTAAAGGACTACACCAAGAAAGCAGCGCCTCTGCAAGACCTCCTGGTGGGACAGTCCCTCAAGAGCAGAAATTCTCCATTCCACTGGGGTAAAGAACAGGCTGAAGCATTCAAGGAAATGAAGGAGATCCTGACAGGTGACGAGATCCTAGCCTACCCTGACTACAGCCAACCGTTCTTGCTGTATACTGACGCCAGCAATGAAGGATTGGGAGCTGTCCTCAGTCAGAAGCAAAATGGCCTGGAGAACGTCATCGCCTATGCAAGCAGGAAGCTCCGCCTGACTGAGAGGAACCCAGAGAACTACAGTAGCTTCAAGTTGGAGTTCCTGGCACTGGTCTGGGCCATCACGGAGAGGTTTAAGCACTACCTAGCCTCCAGCAAGTTCACTGCCTACACTGATAACAACCCCTTGACGCATCTTGAAACAGCTAAGCTGGGAGCCATGGAACAACGCTGGATGGCTCGGCTGTCAAACTACCAATTCACAATCAAGTACAGAGCGGGCCGCAAGAATGGCAACGCTGATGCCCTATCCAGAATGCCTCATGAATCGGACACAGAAGAAGAAGTGGATGATCTGGAAGAGATTGAACTACCTGCCTTTCACAGGAATGGGATGATCCACGAGCAACAAGCCTGCAGGATGCGTGGTAAGACGTTAAATCCTTTACCTCACCACAGCTGGAAGGAGACTCAGGACAGTGATCCAGTTGTCAGCCGTATCAAGGAGCTGATAACTCAGGAAGGTTCCTCCTTGGAGAAGGATGCGTCTCCGCAAGCAAAGCAGCTGTGGAATGAGAGAAGCCGGCTGTTCATCTACCATGAGAAGCTGTGCCGGAGGTACGTCAACCCAAAGACCCATGAGATGGTATGGCAGATAGTTGTCCCCAGAGCAGACATCCAGATGGTGTTGGAAGCCTACCACGATCAAGCGGGACACTTTGGCTGGAAGAAGCTGGAGACCCTGTTGAAGTGTCGTTTCTACTGGGTGGGAATGCGCAGATCCATCGAGAGGTGGTGCCAGAACTGTTGACCCTGTGGCCTCAGAAGAAAAGACTACGGCAGCCAGAAGGCACCACTGCAACCCATCAAGACGACTCGTCCCTTGGAGATCGTGGCCCTGGACCATGTCAAGTTGTCACCCAGCCGGTCAGGATACTCCTATGCCCTGACCATGGTGGATCACTACTCCAGGTTCCTGGCGGCCGCCCCTGTCAAAGATCTGACGGCAGAGACAGCAGCAAAGACATTTCAAGCGTATTTATGCAGACCACACGGATACCCTGAGCAGGTGTTAACTGACCAAGGCCCAGCCTTCGAGGCCAAATTGTTCAAAGAGTTCTGTCACTTGTACGGATTTAAGAAGATAAGAACCACACCATACCACCCCCAAACCAATGGTCTCTGTGAAAAGATGAATCACATCGTCATTGATCTGTTGAAGACTGTACCACTCGAAGAGAGGAATCGGTGGCCAGACTTACTACCTGATCTGGTAGATCTGTACAATCACATACCTGTGAGTTCCACCAATTGCACCCCAGCCTATCTCATGCGAGCAAGACCAGGAAAGCTGCCCATGGATCTGGAGCTTGGTGTTGTAGAACCAGAAACTGATGTAACTACTGAAGACTGGGACACAAACAGACTGGAACAGTACAGAAAAGTACAGGCCTGCATTGAAGATAGTCTCAATCGAGTAAGGGATAAACAAGAAGATCACTACAACAAAAGTGTGCCAGCTGAACCTTTCGCATCTGGTGAAGTCGTACTGAAAAGAAAAAGGAGGATACACAAACTCGATGATTAATGGGAAAGAGAGCCCTACGTTGTACAGAATCCGAGGTTTGACAACAAGAAAACGTGTATAATCAGCAAAGATGGAGGAAGAACGACTACAACTGTATTCAGAGATCACCTAAAGTTGTGTCCGGATCCGTTAAAGCTTCAGGAGGAAGAACCTGTTGTCAATAAAGAAGAGCGTGATGAAGCAGTCATACATACAGACTTAGGAGATTTCCCCGCGGATTGGCCCAGAATTGGAGAAGCCGTAATCATTCCCGTAGTCCAATTCTATCAACCACAAGGAGAACCTCTACATCCAGTTACACCGGCTGTTGCAGTAGAGTCAGTTCCAGAGGAACCTGCTCCAGTGGAATCCCAAGAAGCAGATTCTCAAGAAGCTGAATCTCAGGAAGAAGGGTCCCCTGTCGAGACAGAACCGGTTCACCCAGCTGGAAGTATACTTGCCAGATCCCTAGAGAGGTTAAGGCAGTACTACAACCTACCTGCACGCAGGACAAACAGGGTAACTGACACCTCACCTGCCACTACACCACGTAGGTCAGTACGCATAACAAGGGGGCAATTACCTGTTAGGTACAGAGAGTAGACCTAACAAATGTAAATAATTATCTAGAATCACTGTATATAAATGTATATATTGTTGCTTATAATATTCCTTAATATACCGTTAATTATTATTCTGTTTTTTCCTTTTGATATTGAAACAAGTGAATGGACATTATTTTTACTTGTTCCCCCTATCCTTTGAGCATCCTTCTTCCAAAAGAGACTGGGACTTTTATGGTTGCTCATTTTCTCATTGTTGTGCTAATGTATATAGTTATTCATTCATCTGTTATGCAACAGTTCAAGAGTGCCTTACCTCCCGTTTTATGTTTTATTGTTCTTTGTTTTGTATTTCAGCCCCGGAGTGCTGAGTTCTACTAGGGGGGAATGTGGAGCCCAGCTGCGACTGGATTCATATCTCCCAGAAGGGTGCACTGAAGGAAGACACCACTAGAGGTCCAACATATACATTCACACACCTTCACCCATCCCTAGAGCCACCAGAGGGAGCTATATAGATACATATAAAGGAGGGTGAAGTGAAAAGCAGACAGTCTAGTCTAGAGGAGTCTAGCTTAGAGTGTGTGCAGTCTAGCACACGGAGCAGAGCTCAAAGAAGAGTGCAGCTGTTAGCTGAGGAGTCTGAAGTCTGTAGCTTGAAGCTTAGTTCAAACGAGTGGAGGCTAGTAAAAGTGGAACGGAAACCACTCCAGCCTAGTCAGAGCTGAGGCAAGTGAGTGCAGCTCAGTAAGAAAGTGTGCCGACTCTTAAAGAGCGGTGAAGAGGCAGTCCACCAACTGCCAATGTGTGATCGTGTGAGGGCCCGAGTAGGACGAAAGGCGAGTGGAGCAAGTGAGGGATATAGGAGCCTAAACAGCTCATCCCAATTATTCAACCGGACACCGGGGTCCAAGCCTATAGGGATCTCCACGACCCATTAGGAGAACACCGGAGTTCCTGGAGGACTATAAGTCCCAGGAGAACCACAGAGCTGATACGTAACCGGGCCAGGAGGACGGAGTCCAGCAAGAAGGTACCTGCAAGTGGAGACTGTGTACTTCCAGAGAAGACCCAATCACAAGGTCAGCCAGGTGCAAGACTTAGACCAAGTTAGGCTCAGCTACAAGCGGGCCAGGACTTTATCACAAGAAAGACAAGGGACAGGAGGCCACACACCTACTCAGTGGAGGAATCTGGATGTGCACCCTTCACCCTACAGTGCTCCGGGGAGTGCCTGCAACATCTTCAGTAAAGGTACAGAAAGAGACTTATGTGTGTGTGTCCATCTTATTATTCCTACCGTCGGATCCTCCTCCGCTCTGTACCCTTACATCCTATCTACCCTGAAGGACCCAGCCTTACCTGTGGAAGGCTTAACACCTTGCTGCCCAATACCAACCCTTCAGCGGATCCGCATAGGAGCGCTGGTCACCCTGACCAGGCACCACAGGTGGCGTCACGAATCCCCATTCCAATATTCCATTCACCTGTAAATATCCCACATTAAAGGATGAGCACCAGAGCCACGGACTGAGCTGTGTCGCCGTGACATCCCCCCATTGTAGTCTATAGGCTCAGATCTGAGTTCCCATTGCTCTGGAGGGAGACTCATGAGCACGACAGGCACGGCTGTTATGCTCACGCCCTGCCTGGTGGGCGTGAGTCAGGGGGTTGTGACTCCACTGTGCCACAAACAAGACTACCCTGGAAGAGTCGTGACTAAGACAGCTGCCTCGGTTTTCACTGGAGCCTCTGATGGTGAGGTCAGGCTTGTGTGGCAGGCAGCTGCCAGGTGCCACTCCAGGGTGGTGTCCGGCTGTGGCTGCTGATCCCACTTGGGGAGGCTGTGGCACGGATGAGACAAAGGGCAGGTTGGCACAGATGAGACACAGGACAGGCTGGCACGGATGAGACACAGGGCAGGCTGGCACGGATGAGACACAGGGCAGGCTGGCACGGATGAGACACAGCAAATGCAGTTACAGGAACTGACTGGAAGGAATGGTGTATGGAGGAACTGGTAGAGACCTGGTCACACAGCAAATGTAGATACTGGGACTGACTAGAAGGAATGGTATATGGAGGGACAGTTAGAGAACTGTTCACACAGCAGGTACCGGTACTGGTACAGGCAGAAAGGAATGGAGTATGGAGGAACAGGTAGAGACTTGTTCACACTGGAGGAGAGCCGCAAGGCTGCAGAGAAAGGCTGTAGAGCCGCAAGAGATACTGCAGAGGCAGGAGTAAAGCAGAGCAAAACCGCAAGATATACGGAGAGGAGCTGCAGCAAGAGATTGCTGCAGCGACAGGAGCAAAGCAGAGCGGAACCGCAAGATATGCTGAGAGGAGCTGTAGCAAGAGATTGCTGCTGCGACAGGAGTGAAGCAGAGTGGAACCGCAAGATATGCGGAGAGGAGCTGCAGCGAGAGATTGCTGCAGCGGCAGGAGCAAAGCAAAGCGGAACCTGTTGTGAACGTATTGGAGACGACTTCAGAGCTGAAGCTCCCTCTGGTGGTTGCTGAGGGTATTGAACTCATGTTGAACACCAAGAGTCCTACAACTGCAGTGGACGAGTGGTTGTCAGGTGGTACTGACTGGCCTGATATAAGTGAGCTGACCTCCCATGATCCTCGCCGATAATCATTTGTTCTTCCTGGTCTAGGTTGGAATTCAGCTTGCTTTTCTGCTGTCTCCTGCTTGCATTCAGATAAGTCTCTTTCAGTTTTTTTTTACTGTGGCTTGAATTCCTTACTTTTTGCTGCATTGCTTTTTGTCTTCAGCTGGGTCCCCTTTGGGGGGCTTTGGCTGGTCTCCGTTCGTTTTTTGTATTTGTTCATTTGCTCAGTTCTTGTGATATTTTACTGCTGGATTGCTACGTATCCACACCAGAGATCTGATATCGGCGGTTGAGACCGTGTGGTCTCAGTATTTTTGAATTCAGAAGTGTTGGAGTTTTTCCTACGGTTTTTCTGGGTTACAGACAGTATTCTCTCCTGTGCTGTCCTATCTAGACAGTTTTGGGCCCCAGCGTTTGCTCAATCTTTTTTCTGTCTGTGTTCGTATTTTCATCTTGTCTAACTGCCATTATATGTCTGGGGGCTTCCTATTCTTTTGGGGTATACGGCGGGGCAGTTAGCTTTCCTCTCTCCATCTTCAGGGATAGCAATCTCTCCGGCTGTGACGAGGCATCTAGGTCACCGTAGGAACGTCCCACAGTTGCTTCTAGTTGTGCAGTTAGTTTAGGGGTCTGCAACCTATTAGTTTCCAACTTCTCTGGTGTTAGGCTGAATATGCGTTTTTTTGCTACTGCCTCCTCAGCTACCTAAACATAACAGAATTTCCGGCCATACTGAAAATTCTATGGTACTCAATAGAAGGGAAAAATAGTAAAGGAAAAAAAAAAGGTGTCAGAGTTGTCAGAAATTTTTTTTTTCTGTTTGTTACATTTTTTCCCTCTTTTTCTCTGGGGGGATGAGGAGGAATTTTTTTTTTCTGCTCAATGGAGGTCAAGCTTTTGTCCGATCGTGTGGAGCACCTTGCTGCTGAAGTTCGGAGTATTGCTATCTATCTTGCTGGGTTGCCTGCTGTGGAACCTAGGATCCCTCTGCCGGATTTATTTTAGGGGGATCGGTCTAAGTTTTTGAATTTTAAAAATAACTGTAAGTTGTTTTTTGCTTTGAAGCCTAAATCCTCAGGGAACACAACGCAGCAGGTTCAAATTGTCATCTCCCTGTTGCGCGGTGACCCTCAGGATTGGGCATTTTCCCTGACACCTGGGGATCCTGTTTTGAATGATGTTGATGTGTTTTTCAGGCTCTGGGGTTATTGTACAATGAACCTAATGTTACTGATCATGCTGAAAAAACCTTGTTGGCATTGAATCAGGGTCATGAAGCAGTTGAGCTGTATTGTCAGAAATTCAGAAAGTGGGCAGTCCTTACTAAATGGAATGATGATGCTCTGGCAGCTCTTTTTTGGAAGGGTCTGACAGAGACTGTAAAGGATGTTATGGTGGGATTCCCTGTCCCCTCTGGTCTCAATGACTCTATGTCATTAGCTATTCAAGTTGACAGACGCCTGCACGAGCGTAGAAAAATGCGTGAGATTGTGATGCCTTGCGGGCCAGCCCCTGAGCCCGTGCAGTGTGATGGAGTTACTTCTGGGACACAGCGTCATGAATTTCATAAGCGTAATAAGTTGTTCTACTATTGTGGTGACGCTTCTCATGCTATTTCCGTCTGCCCCAAGGGGGAAGACGTTTTGCGCGCTCAGTTGTTTTGGGTAGTGTTCAGACTAAATTTCTGTTGACTGTTACCTTGATTTGCTCCATGTCCACATTTTCAGCTCAGGCTTTTGTTGATTCAGGGGAAGCTATAAACCTGATGGATTTTGATTTTGCCAAACATTGTGGTTTCCCTATGATACCCCTGCGTAAGTCTATTCCTTTGCTGGGCATTGATTCTACGCCCTTGGCGGAGAAAAAACCCCAGTTTTCTACACAGGTGATAATGCGGGTTGACCCGCACCACCAAGAGAATTGCAAATTTTTGGTGTTACATAATTTACATGACATTGTTGTACTGGGTTTTCCTTGGTTAAAGACTCACAATCCTGTTTTGGATTGGAAATCTGTGTCTGTGACCAGTTAGGGTTGTCAATGTGTTCATGCTGACACTCCTGTTTTTTCTGCCCCCCCCAGTCTCAAGATGTTTTTTCTGCCTCCCCCCAGTCTCTAGATGACCCTGACTATTTGACTGATTTTTCTGATGTGTTTAGTGAGAGTAAGTCTGCATCCTTACCTCCTCATAGGAGTTATGATTGCGCTATTGAGTTAGTGCCTGGTGGTAAATTTCCTAAGGGTCGCCTTTTTAACTTATCTGTACCTCAGCATGAGGCTATGCGATCTTACTGTATATCAAAGAGTCTTTAGAGAAGGGTCATATCAGACCATCCTCTTCACCCTTGGGTGTCGGCTTTTTCTTTGTGGCCAAGAAGGATGGTTCATTGAGGCCGTGTATTGATTATCGTCTCCTGAATAAGATCACTGTTAAATATCATCATCCGTTACCCTTGATTTCTGACCTACTTTCCAGAGTGAAGGGTGCTTGTTGGTTTACCAAGCTTGACCTCAGGGGGGCGTATAATCTTATTCGCATCAAGCACGGAGATGAATGGAAGACGGCGTTTAATACCCCAGAGGGGCATTTTGAGTACGTAGTGATGCCTTTTGGGCTTATTAATGCCCCTTCCGTCTTCCAATCCTTTATGAACTATATTTTCAGGGATTTTGTGGATAAATTTCTGATAGTTTATTTGGACGATATCTTGATTTTTTTCCAATGACTGGGATTCTCATGTGGAACATGTTCGGACTGTATTCCGGATTTTGAGAGAAAACGCATTGTATGCGAAGGGATCAAAATGACTTTTTTGGCGTACAGAAGGTTTAATTTCTGGGATTCATTTTGTCTCCGTCTGTTATTGAAATGGACCCGGTCAAAGTTCAGGCCATTTGTGATTGGGTTCAACCCACTACATTGAAGGCTCTTCAGAGATTTTTGGGTTTTGCTAATTTTTGTAGTAAATTTATAGCTAATTTTCTGGTATTGTGAAACCACTGACTGATTTGACCAAGAAGGGTTCTGATGTAGTGAATTGGTCTCCTGAGGCAGTTTCTGCATTTCAGGAGCTTAAATGGAGATTCACTTCTGCTCCTGTTCTGCGCCAACCTGATGTTTCTCTACCATTTAAGGTGGAGGTTGATGCTTCTGAGATTGGTGCAGGAGCCGTTTTGTCTTAAAGGGATCCGGAGACCTCTAAGGCCGGCGTCACACTGGCGACAGAATCGGACGACTGCAATACGATGAAATATCGCATTGCAGTCGGACCTCTGTTAATCTATGGAGCAGCTCCCAGTATCCGATTTTTTTGTGGTCCGTTTTAATCGTCCGAGTGCAATCGCAGCATGCTGCGATTGTCACCGATTGTGGGTCGACTATCGCCAATGCAAGTCTATGGGAGCGATGAAAAATCGGATTACAAACGGACCGCACGTGTGACTTCCGATTAAATCGCACCACTATCCCAGGTGCCAGGAAATTGCATCAGGATAATTGCCAGGAAGGGCTGACATGCTAATTAGGCTACGAAAATTCAAACCCAAACAGGAAACCGCCTCCACGGAGTCCAGAACCATGGCCAGTCATATCAATGTTGAGATGTTGATCGTTCTGGTCCAGGAGAGACCAGAACTTTGGGACCAGCGGGATCCCAATTATTCCAACCGGTCGCGGAAGGACGCGGCTTGGCGGAGAATATGTGTACAGATGTTTCCTGATTTTGGCGACAGGTCTAGGGAGGACCAAGAACGCATCAGTAAGTAACGTATTGAAAACGCTTACAATACTGTATGACTACTCAGTATCTACCAACAACAATGTGTTATAATGTCCCTCTAGCCTTATATGTGAAACAGAAATGTGTCCAAAACAACAGTTATGACTGTTGAACCCCCAGTGCTATGTCAGTACTCCAAGCACATTCTAATATTTAGCTCCAACTGCAACGGTCGCCTACTTAACCTTAAAAATGTTTATATATGCAATAAATGTGTAGGTGAAGTACTTAATATGTGTCCCTTTTGGTAATGCCATCGCTGTGTCCTAAATAAATGCTCATTATTGTGACACATATCTCATAGAGCTTTGTATGTATGAACCCTTGTAATATTAACTTGTTATATTAGCTACATACAATTTGTAGTGCTGTTGTGTACCCCTAACATGCCAAAAAATGATAATATTGCTGGTGTACGGTACTTCTGTTTTTACTACATTACAAGGGCAGATAAGTATAATTTTGGATTGTATCCGTTACTTTTTCAGTGTCAGATGTTACAAGGCGTTGGCGCAGCTGTAGGGACTGCTACAGGCAAGAGAGACAGCTGAGGGGGCGCAGTGGGGCAGCAGCAAGCAGCAAAAGAAAATATGTCTATTATGATAGACTGAATTTTCTGGCTCCAGCTATGGATTTGCGACCGTAAGTTAATGTCTGTACAAAGTGTATTGCTATATTTTCGTATAAATTGTAATCAAATTTTTTTCTTCTCTAGCACCGAGTCAAACCTTACAGAGAGAGAGCCAGCTTCTGACTCAGAGGCAGTGATCGACCCCGTGGGGGATGTTGAGGAGGCTGGGCCATCATCAGCAGCAAGTGCAGCAGCAGCATCACCACCACCACCACCCGCAGTGGAGTCAGAGAGCTTGCCTCTAGAGTCCCAAGACCCTCCCCTCAGCAGCAGCCCTGGTAGGCCCCAGGATGTGGCTTCGCCTCCTGCAGTTGTGTCACGGCGAGCCAGGCGTAGAAGAGGAGTTGGTTCTGGCACAAGGAGGCAGGTGGACAGAGGAGTTCTTGACTACTTGTCCACTGTTGCCCATGATGATGGGGAGGAGGCATTTGGACGCAGTCTGGCTCGGTACCTCAGGGCCATTCCCTGTCAGCACAGACTGCGGATCAGAGCTGGGGTACAAATTGTGCTGGATGCAGGAACCCCACCAAATGATCCCAACAACTTCCTAGATTTACTGGAAAGGTGCCAACGTTCCAGTGAAAATCTCCTTCGTTTGTTGGGAACCCAGCAAGGGGAGTCTGCATCAGCCTCTGATCAGCCTCCTCCTCATCATCATGCTCCTCCTCCACCTCCTCCTTGTGGACCACAGAGACCAACTCCTCCTCCTCTAAGTGAGTCCTACCAAAGTGTCACACAACATGTACCACACATGGGACACAGTGGCCATTCTCAATATGCCCACTCGACCATACCCAATGTTCAATGCTGGCCACAACATGGGTATGGTCGACATGGGCATTTTGGGGGCTACAGTGTAAGTGGGCAGTCATATTATGACTACCCACAACAGTTCCCAACCTTCCCTTACCCAAACCCCCATCCAGAGCAAGCAACAAGCAGCCAGCAAAGTGCACACTCAGCCACCACTCATGGTGACACAGTGGCTGGAGAGCAGTCTAGGCAGCCCTCACAATCTGGCCCTCCACCTACACCACCCCACACCTACCACCAGTTATAGGTGTAATGTATTTTTTTGTTATTTGTTTGAACTTATTAACATTCTACTTTGTTTTACTGCTGCAAGTTTCTCAGGAAATATGTTGAAAAAAATATATGACACATTAGTCATTTTTCATTATGTTTACAGCGACAAAACATGACCTAATACATAAAAAAATGTTTTGAGTCGCATTGATTGAATGTGATTATTTCAACATGTAGCTGTTTATTTAAATATGTGATGGTCTGCCTAAAGGTACTGCCACACTAAACAATCCCGCTAGCGATAGCGATAAAGACGCATACTAATGCGATCGCTAGCGGGATTGTTTCTATATCGCTAAGTGCGGCTTAACTTAGCGATATAGTTAACGACGCTATCGCGGTTAGCGATCTTCTTAACGACTTTAGCGGTACAAAAGTACCGCTAAATCGCTAAGAAAAGGTGCCACACAGCGATATATACTTACCTGCGGGGCGCCGACGATCTAAATAGGGTCCGGAACGATGTCAGCGACGAGCGAGATCACAGCAGGGGCCTCGTCGCTGACAGATGCCGCACACAACAACATCGCTAACGGGATCGCTAAATAGTGACGTTTTTTAGCGATCCCGTTAGCGATGTTGTTTAGTGTGGCATACCCTTAACTTACACACAATATGACACCAAAACCAACACAACATATACAATTAAGTGAGCCTAAATATCATTATGACAGAGCAACATAGGCACACTACATGTGTAATAATGCCTCCTCTTGCCAGGCAGTAGCACCCTCAGGGGACACAAAATATTGAGTGAACACATCACGTACTTTTAGGCCTGAAGGTGAACGACGGGGATGGATGGGTGGTGACATAGCCATAGACACATTCACAGAGGCTAACTCACCCACATGTTGTGAGGAGCATTCATGGATTCTACAAAAATTATGTAGGACCACACATGCTTTGAGGACCACATTAACATTGTCTTCACTGAGTTGAACTGCAGATTGAAGTACCCGCCATTTAGCACTAAGAATTCCAAATGTGCACTCCACCAGCCGCCGAGCACGTGACAGGCGACAATTAAATATTCTACGCCGATGGGTGAGATAGCGACGGGGATATGGCCTCATTACATTACCAGTTAATTGAAATGCCTCATCTGCAACTATAACATAAGGCACATGTTCTGGAATAGAGTCTGTAAGTTGACTTGCTGGTGGTAGGTCCAGTTGGTTATTGCGTATCCGCCTACCCATTATGGAAGTATTGAAGACTCTTGAGTCTCCAGTCCTTCCATAGGCCCCAATGTCTACAATTATAAACCTGTAGTTTGTGTCGACCAAGGCCAACAAAACTACGGAAAAATATTGTTTGTAATTGAAGAATTGGGAGCCTGAGTTAGGAGGTTTACGAACACGTATGTACTTGCCATCCAGGGCTCCTATACAGTGTGGAAACTGGCAATTTTCGGCAAAACCCTGTGGTATCCTCAACCAGTCACTCATTTTTGGCTCAGGCATGACGTCTTCATGTAGTCTGGTCCAAATTTCCACACAAGTTGACCGCACAATGCCTGAAATTGTTGATCGCCCTATTAAGAACTCTAAGTGCAGAGCAGCGTAGGACATGCCAGTAGAAAGGAACCTGTAACACACATAGAACATAGAACATGGAGAAATCAGCACCAAAAACAACAAACAAAGCATGCACAACACTTACAATGCTTTAGTTTCTTAGAGCACACATGCTGGAAATTAGATTACAAGCCATGCCTTCTGTGGAATACACCAAAGGCAATAATTTAGATAGATAAGCTTGAGAAATACATTACTCACATTATAAGTTTCCAAGAAGTGTGCTACAACACTTGCAAACTGACTATGTCGAGGCAAACATCATCAACATATCGTTGACACACATACCTTATTGTTAGGAGAAGGTGTTCCTCTGCAGAAATTGCTTTTCTCATCCTGGTGTCCTGAAATGTGATCCCAGGGTGCACAATGTCAAGCAACGTATCAAAGGTAGCTATGCTCATTCGACAATATTGGAAAAACTTATCTCCATGCCTACGCAGTGACAAATATAGGCGGTGAAAATGGCCTTTAGTTATCCTTCTTGTCAAAAGTGGATGTACCCAAATTCTTCTGCGTCTTCTGGGATCTGCTATTACAGGATATAGCTCCCCAAAACGTCTGGATATAATCCAATGGAACAGCACACGCTCAGTGGGAGTAAATCTGAGTGTGTCGCTCATGTTTGAATAAAGCAGCTAGAAAGAACTAAGCACAAGGAACAAAATGACACCAGTTCAAAGGTGGGAGGGTCACACCTGTAGCAGAGCACTTAAATATAGCTCTGCCTGATGATTTAAATGAGTATCAGGCCTAAAAACCGTTATTGGTCCTTTTTGGTAAGCTGCAACAAAAAAACGGTGGTCGGATGAAAATCGAATGTTACAAGGTACACACATGCGACTAAATCGCATCTTTGAAGGAAAATCGGATGCCAGGCGGATGTGTGATGTTTACATTTTGCTCCGATAATCGACCGACTAAAACGGTCCGATTTTTTGTAGTTGTGTGTGACGCCGGCCTAAGAGTAACCCTTGTAGCTTTTTCTCTCTAAAATTTTCCCCAACGGAACGTAACTATGATGTGGGTAATCGGGAGTTATTGGCCATGAAGTGGGATTTTGAGGAGTGGAGACATTGGCTGGAAGGAGCCAAGCATCAGGTGGTGGTCCTCACGCATCATAAGAACCTGGTTTATCTTGAATCAGCCAAGCGACTTAATCCTAGACAGGCCAGGTGGGGCTTGTTTTTCACACGTGTTGATTTTGTGGTCTCTTTTCTCGCAGGCACTAAAAATGTTAAGGCGGATGCCCTCTTGAGGAGTTTCTTCCTGGATTCTCCTGAGGTAACTGAGCCTGTGTGATTCTGAAGGAGGGTGTGGTTCTTTCCGCTATCTCGCCCAATTTGAGACTGGCTTTGGAGAAATTTCAGGAGGATAAACCTGAACGTTGCCCTGCTGGGAAATTGCTTGTCCCAGACCAGTGGAGAAGAAACAGATGATATATGTCACAATAATACTAGAATGTCTCAAAATAATAAAAATTGGTATATATAAATAAAATAGTGACAATACCACCAAACGTATGGATGGCAGACCATCCGGAAATGTGAAAGAAAATTCCAGGAAGGGGAGAGGGCAATAGGAAGGAAATAGATTTCCGAAACGCGCGTCGGGGCGCGTTCTTCCGAGGTTTCCATCCGTGGTATTAAGCTCCCAGGTATTTGCCCCCTATTTGGTGGCACTTGTATTATTATTTTTCTATTCACTTTTTGTGGCGTATGGTATTTTTCTGCTGGTAGTTTTGCACTCATTGGTTGTTGCACAGGGCACATTTAATTTTTAATGTGACTGTATATGCTCACCATTTTTCTTTTCTTTTATCATTGCTGATCTGCATATATATAAACATTTTTTTGTGTGTGGATACTTATATATATATACACACATTTATTGCATGTTTAGTTGTAGTTTCTTTTGCACTCCAGCACCATTGTTTTTTCACTTCCAGTGCATTTATATAGGGGCATTACCTGGTTTTTTGGACTGAGCATATTATTTTTCAGTTTTTGTATACAGTTACATATTTATGTTATTTCATATTAGTATAGTCTAACATATATGTATACATCGATTTGCTCACTTCATTCTATGTAGCTCTCCATATTTTAGTGGATTTTACCTCTGGTTATCGTATAATACACTCATTTTAATAGAGTATGATTAAAAATAAAATAATTTTTTAAATACATAATGGTGTAATGTTATGCATATATTTTACATTTTGATCAAATAAAAAATTCTATTTTATCAGTTACACTGTGTCACCTTGGATTTTTCGTTACTGTTCTGTCACTGGTGCCCTCTCCCCCTTCCTGGAATTTCCTTTCCAGACCAGTGGAGGAAGAATGTGATGTCTGAGATTGTTGCTCCACGTTGGTTGGCCATCCTGGTATTTTTGGTACCAGAGATTTGGTGAGTCGGTCCTTTTTGTGGCCCACTTTGTCTCGTGACGTCAGGGACTTTGTGCAGTCCTGTGGAACTTGTTCTTGGTCCAAACCTTGCTCTCGCTCTAGTGGTTTGTTAATGTCATTGCCTGTGCCCAAGAGGCCATGGACCCATATCTCTATGGATTTTATTTCCGACCTCCCTGTCCGTCAGAGAATGACCGTTATTTGGGTGATCTGTGATAGGTTTACCAAGATGATACATCTTGTGCCACTACCTAAGTTGCCATCCTCCTCTGAGTTGGTGCCCTTATTTTTTCAACAGGTGGTTCGGTTGCACGGCATTCCAGAGAACATTGTGTCTGACAGAGGAGTCCAGTTTGTGTCCAGATTTTGGAGGACATTTTGTTCCAAACTGGTAGTTCAGCTGTATTTTTCCTCTGCGTTCCACCCTCAGACCAATGGACAGACTGAGAGAACAAACCAGACCTTGGAGACTTATTTGAGATGTTTTGTGTCTGCTGATCAAGATGACTGGGTCTCCATTTTGCCCATGGCTGAGTTTGCTTTGAATAATAGGGCTAGTTCTGCGTCCTTGATGTCTCCATTTTTCTGCAATTTCGGGTTTCATCGTCGATTTTCTTCAGGGCAGGTGGAGGCTTCTGTCTGTCCTGGTGTTGACTCTATTGTGGAGAGAATGCAGCAGATTTGGGATCAAGTAGTGGATAAGTTGTCCCTCTCTCAGGAGAAGGCCCAGCGGTTTGCCAATCGACATAGGACTGATGGTCGATTTAAAGTGGAAAGGCTATGGTCAGGAGGACAATTCTTGGGTGTTTGCTTCTGACATTAATGCTGAAAAACTCGTCCGTGCCTATCACCGAGCTCATCCTGATCGTCCTGGTGGCACAAGTGAGGGTTCGGTGACCCCTCCTCAAGGGGGGGGTACTGTTGTGAACATATTGGAGACAACTTCGGAGCTGAAGCTCCCTCTGGTGGTTGCTGAGTGTATTGAACCTATGTTGAACACCAAGAGTCCTACACCTGCAGTGGACGAGTGGTTGTCAGATGGTACTGACTGGCCTGATATAAGTGAGATGACCTCCCATGATCCTCTCCGGTAATCAATTGTTCTTCCTGGTCTAGGTTGGAATTCAGCTTGCTTTTCTGCTGTCTCCTGCTTGCATTCAGATAAGTCTCTTTCAGTTTTTTTTACTGTGGTTTAAATTCCTTGCTTTTTGCTGCATTGCTTTTTGTCTTCAGCCGGGTCCCCTTTGGGGGGCTTTGGCTGGTCACCCTTCGTTTTTTGTATTTGTTCATTTGCTCAGTTCTTGTGATATTTTACTGCTGGGTTGCTACGTGTCCACACCAGAGATCTGATATAAGTGGTCGAGACCGTGTGGTCTCAGTATTTTTGGATTCAGAAGTGTTGGAGTTTTTCCTAGGGTTTTTCTGGGTTGCAGACAGTATTCTCTCCTGTGCTGTCCTATCTAGACAGTTTTGGGCCCCAGCATTTGCTCAATCTATTTTCTGTCTGTGTTCGTATTTTCATCTTGTCTAACTGCCATTATATGTCTGGGGGCTTCCTATTCTTTTGGGGAATACTCCGGAGCAGTTAGCTTTCCTCTTTCCATCTTCAGGGATAGCAATCTCTTCGGCTGTGACGAGGGGTCTAGGGCACCGAAGGAACGTCCCACGGCTGCTTCTAGTTGTGTGGTTAGTTTAGGGGTCTGCAACCTATTAGTTTCCACCTCTTTGGTGTTAGGCTGCCTATGCGGTTTTTTGCTCCTGCTTCCTCAGCTACCTAAACATAACAGGAACCGCAAGATATGCGGAGAGGAGCTGCAGCAAGAGATTGCTGCAGCTGCAGGAGCAAAGCAATGCGGAACCGCAAGATATGCGGAGAGGAACTGCAGCAAGTGATTGAGATTGCTGCAGCTGCAGGAGTGAAGCAGAGCAGAACCATAAGATATGCAGAGAGGAGCTGCAGCAAGATATTGCTGCAGCGTCAGGAGTGAGGCAGAACGGAACCACAAGAAATGCTGCAAGAGGTTGCTGCAGTTGCAGTAGTGAAGCAGAGCAGAACCACAGGAGTGCGGGCAAAGGGTCGAGAGAGATACAGAGAGACCACAAGGCAAGACACAGCAGGGAATAAACCACAGACAAGGAGACCAAGAGACAAACGTAGGACAGAGTTCAGACAAGGTAATGACATGAGACAAGGTTCAGGGACAAAGACACTGGGACCAGGATATTATGCCTCCTGGAGGTCGGACAAACAGGTGCAAGGCACTAAGAGTGAAGCCTCCAAGATGGAGGAACACAAAGCAAGACCTGGCAGCTCAGCAGCAAGACACTAACTGAGTTAACACATTGCACAGGCAAGATCCACAGGGTGGAGCTGCCTTACATACTAGAGGAGTAATGGTAATTGGTCAGTCAGGTGCACCCTGACTCCATAAGAACCAAAGAGTTCTGGCACTGCCCTCCTATGTACACAGTCAGGAGACATGCAGAGAGCAGATAGGAGACAAGAGGTACAGAGCCTGGAGCTGGCAGCAAACAGAAATCACAGCATGACCTGGAGCAGTGAACAAGTAGGTGTGTGAGGGATGGGAGGCCATGCAGTGATGCCAGCAGGGTTGTTACAGTACCCCTCCTTTATGGCCCCTCTTCTTCAAGCCTGCCAGAATGACCTGTAGAAGGAGTATGGGACCACACACAGTCTAAGTTGACCGACATCCTTCAGGTAAGGTGACGTGGGCGTGCCAGCAGGAATCACAGAATGCCTGGTTTCTTGGTGCCCAACGACGTCAACCTCCACAATGACCTGGACCTCCTCCTGTAGAGTGTTGGAAAGCAGAGAGGAGCACATTTCTGTCTTGGGATCTTCACCCAATGACCACGTGGAAGTGGGAGCCATACATACAGGAAGCATCTTCAGCCTGGTACCCTGAAAAAACTGGACCATCTCTTCCGGAATAGAGGGTGCGTAAAGCTCTGTCCTGGAATCTTCACCCACTGGCCACAGAGGAGCTGAAGTTATATACTCAGAATCCATCTACAGCCATTTAACCAGGGGAAGACAAACAAGAGGCGGGGATGCTCCTGGGAGTGGATCACTGATATAGACGCTGAAGACGTGTGAAGAGAATGCCACCGCTTCCCCCTCTTTGGAGACATCATCACACCTTGATTCGGCGACTAGCAGACCAGAAGAAGAAGACGACATGGCTGACTGACTCTGATGCAAGGGAACCAGACACCTCTTGTCACTTGGTTGTCTCCAGCGAAGCACCTTGCTGGGTCTCCAGACATAAATGGGTACAAGAATCTCTGGCACAGAATGACCCATGGGCATACCAGACAGCAAATGGAAGACGAACTTCTTCATATAGAATGCTCCGACCTGGAGCTGAAGTTGTATTTGCAGGACTAGACTCTTCTCGAATAGGGCTCGGCCAACTCTAGACAACGCCCAAACCTGTTTCAGGAGCTTCAACAGAGAGACCACACGCCGACTCCGTATGGCTGGCGGCTTAACCACACCAAAGCTGCCTTAATGCATAGAAACAGTCATTGACTTTATTGAAGAGAAAGTACTCTCACCCAGGACAGTCTCTTCTACTGGCCCAGGGTTTTGGAGTATAGGCTTCACAGGGCAGAGACCGTCAGGACGTTCCTTCTCAGGACTAGACTCCGGCTGCAGCTTTGCCAACCCCTTTTTATTAGACCTCTTGGATCTTGCATGGGAGGCCCTCTTGGCAGGCTGTGGAACAGGTGAATCATGGACGGTCATGGACAAACGAGACGATTCTCTCACAGGTCTTTTTTGTCTGGTCTGTTTCTGGAAGCTTGGGGGGGAAGATTTTTCATGAGATGCTGTACTAGGCCTATTGAAGGCTTTGCAAAAGGCCACCATGAAGGACGGAAGATTCAAAGTGATGGGGTCCCTAGCTTCCCAGAGAGGGTTAAACCACTCCAAAGCATCTCCAGACAGGTAGGACATAAGGAATCCTACCTTCACCAGATCAGAGGCAAAATAGGGAGCATGCCATTTGAAAAATCGTAGACACCGCTCTAAGAACATATGGCACTGCTTTGGATCCCCATCGTAATATGGCGGATCTGCTGGGGGTTCAGCTTTAGGAGCACATGCCTCAAGATGACTAAATAGTTCATTTGAGATTATGATGGTGGGTGGTGCAACGAAAGTCTGAACTTCAGATCGGGAAAGAACTCACTTCACTGATCCAAGAGGACATGGGACTCAGCGGGGACCATGGCTTGTGCAAACTGTTATGCTCACGCCCTGACTGGTGGGTGTGAGACAGGGGGTTGTGGCCCCACTGTGCCACAAACCAGACTATCCTGGAAGGGGCGTGACTAAGACAGCTGCCTCGGTCTTCAATGGAGCCCCTGATGGTGAGGTCAGCTGCCAGGTGCCACTCCAGGGTGGTGTCTGGCTGTGGCTGCTGATCCCACTTGGGGAGACGGTGGCACAGATCAGACACAGGGCAGGCTGGCACGGATGAGACACAGGGTAGGCTGGCACGGATGAGACACAGAGCAGGCTGGAACAGATGAGACACAGGGCAGGCTGGCACGGATGAGACACAGCAAATGCAGATACTGGAACTGACTGGAAGGAATGGTGTATGGAGGAACCGGGAGAGACCTGGTCACAGCAAATGTAGATACTGGGACTGACTAGAAGGAATGGTATATGGAGGGACAGGTCTCTACCTGTTCACACAGCATGTACCGGTACTGGTATTGAATGGAGTATGGAGGAACAGGTAGAGACCTGTTCATACTGGAGGAGAACCGCAAGGCTGCGGAGAAAGGCTGTAGAGCTGCAAGAGATACTACAGATGCAGGAGCAAAGCAGAGCAAAACAGCATGATATACAGAGAGGAGCTGCAGCAAGAGATTGCTGCAGCGACAGGAGTGAAGCAGAGCGGAACCGCAAGATATGCGGAGAAGAGGTGCAGCAAGAGATTGCTGCAGCGACAGGAGCGAAGCAGAACGGAACCGCAAGATATGCGGAGAGGAGCTGCAGCAAGAGATTGCTGCGGCGACAGGAGTGAAGCAGAGCGGAACCGCAAGATATGCGGAGAAGAGGTGCAGCAAGAGATTGTTGCAGCGACAGGAGCGAAGCAGAGCGGAACCGCAAGATATGCGGAGAGGAGCTGCAGCAAGAGATTGCTGCGGCGATAGGAGTGAAGCATAGCGGAACCGCAAGATATGCGGAGAAGAGGTGCAGCAAGAGATTGCTGCAGCGACAGGAGCGAAGCAGAGCGGAGCCGCAAGATATGCGGAGAGGAGCTGCAGCAAGAGATTGCTGCAGTGGCAGGAGCAAAGCAGAACCGCAAGATATGCGGAGAGGAGCTGCAGCAAGAGATTGCTGCAGGAGTGAAGCAGAGCAGAACCAAAAGATATGCAGAGAGGAGCTGCAGCAAGAGATTGCTGCAGCGGCAGGAGTGAAGCAGAGCGGAACCGCAAGATATGCAGAGAGGAGCAGCAGCAAGAGATTGCTGCAGGGGCAGGAGCGAGGCAGAGCAGAACCACAAGATATGCGGAGAGGAGCTGCAGAAAGAGATTGCTGCAGCTGCAGTAGTGAAGCAGAGCGGAACCGCAAGATATGCGGAGAGGAGCTGCAGTAAGAGATTGCTGCAGCTGCAGTAGCAAAGCAGAGCAGAACCTCAAGAGTATGGGCAAGGGGCCGAGAGAGATACAGAGAGACCACAAGGCAAGACACAGCAGGGAAGAAACCACAGACAAGGAGACCAAGAGACAAAGGTAGGACAGAGTTCAGACAAGGTAATGACACGAGACAAGGTACAGGGACAAAGACACTGGGACCAGGATACTCTGCCTCCTGGAGGGCGGACAAACAGGTAGAAGGCAAAGCTAGGAGTGAAGCCTCCAAGATGGAGGAACACAAAGCAAGACCTGGCAGCTCAGCAGCAAGACACTAACTGAGTTAACACATTGCACAGGCAAGATCCACAGGGTGGAGCTGCCTTAAATACTAGAGGACTAATGGTAATTGGTCACTCAGGTGCACTCTGACTCCATAAGAACCAGAGAGTTCTGGCGCTGCCCTCCTATGGACACAGCCAGAAGACATGCAGAGCACTGATAGAAAGCCAGAGGTACAGAGCCTGGAGCTGGCAGCAAACAGAAATCACAGCATGACCTGGAGCAGTGAACAAGTAGGTGTGTGAGGGATGGGAGGCCATGCAGTGATGCCAGCAGGGTTGTTACAACGGCTGGTACTCTGGCAGTCGGTTATGGCTGAGATACAGGCAGGCAGGCATGGCTGGGACATTGGCTGGCTGGCAAAACTGAGACACTGGCAGGCGGACACGGCTAGGACACTGGCAGGTGGGCACAGCTAGGACACTGGCAGGTGGGCACTGCTAGGACACTGGCAGGTGGGCACTGCTAGGACACTGGGAGGCAGGCATGGCTGAGACACTGGCAGGTAGGCACAGCTGAGACACTGGCAGGCAGGCACGGCTGAGACACTGGCAAGCAGGCATGGCTGAGACACAGGAACACGAGCAGGCAGGAGTGGTGTATGGAATAGGTAGAGACCTGTTCACACAGGAGATGCAGGTACTGGTACTCTCAGGAAGGAGTGATGCATGAAGCTACAGGTTTGGACCTGTTCACACTGGAGATGCAGGTACTGGTTCTGGCAGGAAGGAGTGGTGTATGAAGGAACTGGTTTGAACCTGTACATACTGGAGGTGCAGGTACTGGCACGGGAAGGATGGAAATATAGATGGGAATGAAGGAACAGGTTTGGACCTGTTCACACTGGAGAGAACCACGAGGCTTGTGAGAGGAGCTGCAGTTGGCAGCAAGAGGTTCAGCAGAAGCAGAACTGCAGGAGTGCAGAGCAGAGGCAGAAAGTGGTTCAACAGCAGCAGGAGCAGAACAAAGTGGAACAGTAAGATAAGCAGAGAGAAGCTGCAGCAAGAGGTTCTGCAGCAGCATGAGCAAAGCAAAGCGGAACCACAAGGTATGCGGAGAGGAGCAGCAGCAAAAGCGAAGCAAAGTGAAACCGCGAGGTATGCGGAGAGGAGCTGCAGCAAGAGGTTCTGCAGCAGCAGGAGCGAAGCAAAGCAGAACCGCAAGGTATGCGGAGAGGAGCTGCAGCAAGAGGTTTTTCAGCAGTAAGAGCAAAGCAAAGCGGAACCGCAAGGTATGCGGAGAGGAGCTGCAGCAAGAGGTTCTGCAGCAGGAAAGACAGAGGGAGTAAACACAAAGCTAAGCAGGGCAGGGAGGGAAAGGCCACAGACACAGGCATAGGACAAAGTACAAGCAGGGAAAGGAATGAGGCAAGGCACAGGAACAAAGACACAGAGACCATGATTTACTGCCTCCTGGAGGGCAGAACGAGAAATGCACAAGGCACAGAGACAAGATACAGAGACCTGGCAACTCAGCAGCAAGACACTAAGTGAGTAAAGGCATTGCTCAGGCAGTTACCACCGGGTGGAGCTGCCTTAAATACCAAAGGCCCCTTGGCAATTGGCCAGGGACACATTAGGCAGGTGCACACTGATTCCATAAGAACCAGAGAGTGCCGGCGCCGCCCCCTATGCACACAGTCAGGAAGCATGCAGAGAGCAGGCAGGAAGTAAGAGATACTGTAACAACCCTACTGGCATCACTGCATGGCTTCCCATCCCTCACACACCTACTTGCTCACTGCTCCAGGTCATGCTGTGATTTCTGTCTGCTGCCATCACCAGGCTCTGTTGTTGTGAATGTGTTAGAAATGAATTCTGAGCAGAAGCTCCCTCTTGTGGTTACAAACAGTACTGAACCATTCAATGAAGATTGTGAAGATTGGCAATCAGGAGTTACAGACTGGTCTTATATAAGGGAGGTTCCCTCCCATCAAGGTTGCCAGTGATCAATTGTTCTTGTCTCAACTTTGGTTCCTGGTTCACTTGGAAGCTTTCTGAGTCTTGCCTGCATCTTCTGCTAACAGATAAGATATTTTCTGCTTTTATTTTTGTGCTTGCTTTTTGCATTTTTCCCTGCACTTCTGTGGAGGTCAGCCAGGTCCCCTCCGGGGGCTTGTGCTCCTCTCAGTTTATCTGAGCCACTGTTATTTGTTCATTTGCCTTTTCCAGTTTTTTCAGTGGCTGCGGCTTAGTTTTGTTACACCAGAGAACTAATTTAGGTGGTAGAGGTCGTGTGATCTCAGGTGTTTTTGAAATTAGTAGAGTTGGTATTTTTTTAGGGTTTTTTGGATTGCAGTAAGTGTCCTTCCTATCCTTTTCTTTCTAGGAAGATTGGGCCCCAACGTTTGCTCATACTATTTTCTGTCTGTGTCTGTATTTCTTCTTGTCTAACCGCCATTACATGTTTGGGGGCTTTCTATGTTCTTTGGGGATCTGCTCTGGGGCAGATAGCTTTCCTCTTTCTATCTTTAGGTGTAGTTAACCTCTCAGGCTGTGACGAGGCGTCTAGGACCAACGTAGGAACGCTCCACGGCTGCCTTTAGTTGTGGTGGTTAGTCAGGGTACTGCAATCCAGTAGATTCCAACCTCTCTGGTGTATTGCCCTTTTTGCCTGCTCTCCTCAGCTACCAAATCATAACAGTATCACCGGCCTAACTGAAAATTATATGGTACTCACAGAAGGGAAAAATAGTGTGGAAAAAAAAAAAAGTTGTCAGAGATTTTTTTTTTTTTTTCTGTTTGTTGCATTTTTTTTCCCTCTTTTTCTCTGGGTGCTGAGGATTTTTTTTTCTCTCAATGGAGTTTGCACAGTTGTCTGGCCATGTGGATCAGCTTGCCACTGAAGTTCGGAGTATTGCTACCTATCTTGCAGGGTTGCCTGTTGTGGAACCTAGGATCCCCATGCCAGATTTGTTTTTAGGGGATCGAGCTAAATTTCTGAATTTCAAAAATAACTGTAAGTTGTTTTTTGCCTTAAAACCTAAGTCCTCAGGGAATGCAGCACAGCAGGTTCAAATTGTCATCTCTCTCCTGAGCGGCGATCCTCAGGATTGGGCTTTTTCCCTGACACCTGGGGACCCTGTTTTCAGTAATGTTGATGCATTTTTTCTGGCTCTGGGGTTATTGTACGATGAACCTAATGTCACTGATCAAGCTGAAAAAACCTTGTTGGCATTAAATCAGGGGCTTGAGGACGCTGAGTTATACTGTCAGAAATTTCGAAAGTGGGCAGTCCTGACCAAATGGAATGATGATGCTTTGGCAGCCCTTTTTCGGAAGGGTCTGTCAGAGAATGTAAAAGATGTTATGGTGGGTTTCCCTGCTCCCTCTGGTCTCAATGATTCTATGTCATTAGCGATTCAAATTGACAGACGTTTGCGTGAGAGTAGAGGTATGCGTGGAATAGGTTTGCCTTGTGAACCAGCTTCTGAACCCATGCAGTGTGATAGAGTGGCTTCTGGGGCACAGCGTCATGAGTTTTGAAAACGCAATGGGTTATGTTTCTACTGTGGTGACGCCTCTCATGCTATTTCAGTCTGCCCTAAGCGGGGAAGACGTTTTGCACGCTCAGTTGTCTTGGGTAGTGTTCAGACTAAATTTCTGTTGACTGTTACCCTGATTTGCTCCCTGTCCATATTTTCTGCTCAGGCTTTTGTTGATACGGGAGCAGCTATTAACCTGATCGACTTTGATTTTGCTAAACGTTGTGGGTTTCCCTTGATACCCCTACGGAAGACTATTCCCCTACTGGGGATTGATTCTACCCCTTTGGCTGAGAATAAACCCCAGTTCTCTACTCAGGTGATAATGAGGGTTGAACCTGATCATCAGGAGAGTTGCAAATTTTTGGTGCTGTATAATCTGCATGACATTATTGTACTTGGTTTCCCTTGGTTACAGTCTCATAATCCTGTTTTGGATTGGAAATCTGTGTCTGTAACCAGTTGGGGCTGCCAATGTGTTAATGCCAACACTCCTGTTTTTTCTGCCTCTCCCCAGGCTCAGGATGTTCCTGACTTTTTGACTGATTTTTCTGATGTGTTTAGCGAAAGTAAATCTGCATCCTTGCCCCCCCATAGGAGCTATGACTGCGCTATTGAATTAGTGCCTGATAGTAAATTCCCTAAAGGTCGCCTTTTTAACTTGTCTGTACCTGAACATGACGCTATGCGGTCTTATATCAAGGAGTCATTGGAGAAGGGTCATATCAGACCATCCTCTTCACCCTTGGGTGCCGGTTTTTTCTTTATGGCCAAAAAGGATGGTTCATTAAGGCCGTGTATTGATTATCGTCTCTTGAACAATATCACTGTGAAATATCAATATCCGTTACCCTTGATTTCTGACCTGTTTTCCAGGGTGAAAAGTGCTACTTGGTTTACCAAGCTTGACCTCAGGGGGGCGTATAACCTTATTCGCATTAAGCACGGGGATGAATGGAAGACAGCATTTCATACCCCAGGGGGGCATTTTGAGTACCTAGTGATGCCCTTTGGGCTCACTAATGCTCCTTCCGTCTTCCAGTCCTTCATGAATGACATTTTCAGGGATTTTGTGGATTAATTTCTGATTGTTTATTTGGATGATATCTTGATTTTTTCCAATGACTGGGACTCTCATGTGAAAAATGTTCGGACTGTGTTCCAGATTTTGAGAGAGAATGCTCTGTATGTGAAGGGATCAAAGTGTCTTTTTGGCGTACAGAGGATCTCATTTCTGGGATTCATTTTGTCCCCATCTGTTATTGAAATGGACCCAGTCAAGGTTCAGGCAATCTGTGATTGGGTCCAACCTACTTCATTAAAGGCTCTTCAGAGATTCTTGGGTTTTGCCAATTTTTATCGTAAATTTATTGGTAATTTCTCTGTTATTGTTAAACCATTGACTGATTTGACCAAAAAGGGTTCTGATGTGGTGAATTTGCCTCCTGAGGCAGTCTCTGCGTTTCAGGAACTTAAGCAGAGATTCACTTCTGCTCCTGTTCTACGGTAGCCTGATGTTTCTCTGAAATTTCAGGTGGAGGTTGATGCCTCTGAAATTGGGGCAGGTGCCGTTTTTTCCCAAAGAGAACCAGAGACCTCTAAAAGTAACCCTCGTGCCTTTTTCTCTCGAAAATTTTCTCCAACTGAACGTAATTATGACGTGGGTAATCGGGAGTTATTGGCCATGAAGTGGGCTTTTGAAGAGTGGAGACATTGGCTGGAGGGAGCCAAACATCAGGTGGTGGTCCTCATGGACCATAAGAATCTGGTTTATCTGGAATCAGCCAAGCGACTTAATCCTAGACAGGCCAGGTGGGCCTTGTTTTTCACACGTTTTAATTTTGTGGTTTCCTTTCTTCCTGGCACTAAGAATGTTAAGGCAGATGCCTTCTCGAGGAGTTTCCTTGCGGACTCTCCTGAGTTATCTGATCCTGCTGTTATTTTGAAAGAGGGTGTAGTTCTTTCCGCCATCTCGCCCAATTTGAGACTGGCTCTGGAGGGGTGTCGGGAGGATAAACCCGAGCGCTGCCCTATTGGGAAGTTGTTTGTCCCAGACCGGTGGAAAAAGAGTGTTATGTCTGAGATTCATTGTTCCGCGTTGGCCGGTCATCCCAGAATTTTTGGTACCAGAGACTTGGTTAGTCGGTCCTTTTGGTGGCCTACTTTGTCTCGTGACGTCAGGGAATTTGTGCAGTCCTGCGGGACTTGCTCTCGCTCCAAGCCTTGCTCTCGCTCTAGTGGTTTGTTGATGCCATTGCCTGTGCCCAAGAGACCATGGACCCATATCTCTATGGATTTCATTTCCGACCTCCCTGTTTCTCAGAGAATGACCGTTATCTGGGTGATTTGTGATAGGTTTTCCAAAATGATACATCTTGTGCCATTACCTAAGTTGCCTTCCTCCTCCGAATTGGTGCCCTTGTTCCTTCAGCACGTGGTTCGGTTACACGGCATTCCTGAGAACATTGTGTCTGACAGTGGAGTCCAGTTTGTTTCCAGATTTTGGAGGACTTTTTGTTCTAAACTTGGTGTTCAATTGTCTTTCTCCTCGGCTTTTCATCCTCAGACCAATGGACAAACTGAGAGAACAAACCAGACATTGGAGACTTATCTGAGATGCTTTGTGTCTGCTGATCAAGATGACTGGGTCTCTTTTTTGCCTTTGGCTGAGTTTGCTCTTAATAATAGGGCAAGCTCTGCCACTTTGATGTCTCCATTTTTCTGCAATTTTGGGTTTCACCCTCGATTTTCTTCGGGACAGACGGAGGCTTCTGTCTGTCCGGGTGTTGACTCTGTTGTGGAGCGTATGCAGCAGATTTGGGAACAGGTGGTGGAGAGGTTGTCCCTCTCTCAGGAGAGGGCCCAGCGGTTTGCCAACCGGCATAGGACTGATGGTCCTCGGTTTGAAGTGGGGACTTGGTCTGGTTGTCCTCAAGAAATATCCCTATGAGAGTTGCATCTCCTAAGTTTAAGCCTATGTTCATTGGACCTTATAAGATCATGGAGATTCTTAATCCTGTTTCCTTTCGTTTACTTCTTCCAGGGACATTTAAGATCCATAACGTGTTCCACAAGTCCTTATTGAAGAGGTTTGTCGAGCCAGTGGTTCCTATGGCTGCGCCTCCTGACCCTGTTTTGGTTGAGGGCAATCTAGAGTATGTGGTTGAGAAAATATTGGATTCTCGTTTTTCTAGACGGAAACTCCAGTATTTGGTTAAGTGGAGAGGTTATGGTCAGGAGGACAATTCTTGGGTGTTTGCTTCGGACATCCATGCTAGGAGACTGATCCGTGCGTATCACAGAGCTCATCCTGACCGACCTGGTTGCCCAAATGAGGGTTCGGTGACCCCTCCTCAAGAGGGGTACTGTTGTGAATGTGTTAGAAATGAATTCTGAGCAGAAGCTCCCTCTTGTGGTTACAAACAGTACTGAACCATTCAATGAAGATTGTGAAGATTGGCAATCAGGAGTTACAGACTGTTCTTATATAAGGGAGGTTCCCTCCCATCAGGGTTGCCGGTGATCAATTGTTCTTGTCTCAACTTTGGTTCCTGGTTCACTTGGAAGCTTACTGAGTCTTGCCTGCATCTTCTGCTAACAGATAAGATATTTTCTGCTTTTATTTTTGTGCTTGCTTTTTGCATTTTTTCCTGCACTTTTGTGGAGGTCAGCCAGGTCCCCTCCGGGGGCTTGTGCTCCTCTCAGTTTATCTGAGCCACTGTTATTTGTTCATTTGCCTTTTCCAGTTTTTTCAGTGGCTGCGGCTTAGTTTTGTTACACCAGAGAACTAATTTAGGTGGTAGAGGTCGTGTGATCTCAGGTGTTTTTGCAATTAGCAGAGTTGGTATTTTTTTAGGGTTTTTTGGATTGCAGTAAGTGTCCTTCCTATCCTTTTCTTTCTAGGAAGATTGGGCCCCAACGTTTGCTCATACTATTTTCTGTCTGTGTCTGTATTTCCTCTTGTCTAACCGCCTGTCACGCTGTCTCTGCGTACAGGAGGTCAGGGGCCTAAGCTGACCCTAAGCTGGGGCCCTGACTAATCCCTCTACCTGGAGGTACTGTTAAAGGTACAGAGGTCCAGACCACCAGCGTAACCCCTACCTCCTGAGGATCCCTGAACATCAGTAATCTAGTCCTGAGAAGGACCCCGATCACAACAACAGGAGACAGGATAATATAAGCCAACACACAGTACTAGACGAACGAGACAGTACAAGGGGAAAACCAAAAACCACCTTGCATACAAAAACTCACACCACAACAACAGAGGGAACACCAACGGGTAAGGAGATAAATGATAAAGCGAGGAAGGGAAAAACCACACCAAGTACACTTCACTCCAAACTCCAAAATACCACGAGCCGCTCTGTTTGTCTGCAAGGAATGCTTTCACCGACAACTTCCCTAACAGACCGGCAGGTATTTGAAGGAGTCCCACTACTGCAGCATTGACTGCAGCTGGGCGAGGCTGGGCCTCATCTAGCACAGGGAGAGAGAGAATTAACTCCCTCACTGCCGAAAAACACAAAGCACCAAAAACTCAGCTGCGAGAATCGTGTGTAATCGTGACGAACTTCGTGGCGACACACCCGTGACACCGCCATTACATGTTTGGGGGCTTTCTATGTTCTTTGGGGATCTGCTCCGGGGCAGATAGCTTTCCTCTTTCTATCTTTAGGTGTAGTTAACCTCTCAGGCTGTGACGAGACGTCTAGGACCAACGTAGGAACACGCCACGGCTGCCTTTAGTTGTGGTGATTAGTCAGGGTACTGCAATCCAGTAGATTCCAACCTCTCTGGTTTATTGCCGCTTTTGCCTGCTCTCCTCAGCTACCAAATCATAACACTCTGTACCTCTGGCTTTCTATCTGTGCTCTGCATGTCTCCTGGCTGTGTCCATAGGGGGACGGCGCCAGAACTCTCTGGTTCTTATGGAGTCAGGGTGCATCTGACTGACCA
The DNA here is from genome assembly GCA_033576555.1 of Oophaga sylvatica. Classification (NCBI taxonomy): domain Eukaryota; kingdom Metazoa; phylum Chordata; class Amphibia; order Anura; family Dendrobatidae; genus Oophaga; species Oophaga sylvatica. The sequence goes on from JARQOD010000001.1 coordinate 526,615,921, forward strand.
ATTACCATTACTCCTCTAGTATTTAAGGCAGCTCCACCTTGTGGATCTTGCCTGTGCAATGTGCAAACTCAGGTAGTGTATAGTTACTGAGCTGCCAGGTCTTGCTTTGCGTTCCTCCATCATGGACGCTTCACTCCTAGCTTTGCCTTGTACCTGTTTGTCCGCCCTCCAGGAGGCAGAATATCCTGGTCTCTGTGCGATTGTTCCTGACCCTATCTTGTACCTGTTTGTCCACCCTCCAGGAGGCAGAATATCTGGGTCCCTGTGTCTTTGTCCCTATACCTTGTCTTGTGTCATTACCTTGTCTGAACTCTGTCCTACCTTTGTCTCTTGGTCTCCTTGTCTGTGGTTTCTTCCCTGCTGTGTCTTGCGTTGTGGTCTCTCTGTATCTCTGCCTCTTGTCCGCACTCCTGCAGTTCTGCTCTGCTTTGCTACTGCAGCTGCAGCAATCTCTTGCTGCAGCTTCTCTACACATATCTTGCGGTTCCGCTCTGCTTCACTACTGCATCTGCAGCAATCTCTTGCTGCAGCTCCTCTCTGCATATCTTGCGGTTCCGCTCTGCTTTGCTCTTTCTGTTGCAGCAATCTCTTGCTGCAGCTCCTCTCCGCATATCTTATGGTTCCGCTCTGCTTTACTCCTGCAGCTGCAGCAATCTCTTGCTGCAGCTCCTCTCCGCATATCTTGCGGTTTCGCTCTGCTTTGCTCTTTCTGTTGCAGCAATCTCTTGCTGCAGCTCCTCTCCGCATATCTTATGGTTCCGCTCTGCTTTACTCCTGCAGCTGCAGCAATCTCTTGCTGCAGCTCCTCTCCGCATATCTTGCGGTTTCGCTCTGCTTTGCTCTTTCTGTTGCAGCAATCTCTTGCTGCAGCTCCTCTCCGCATATCTTATGGTTCCGCTCTGCTTTACTCCTGCAGCTGCAGCAATCTCTTGCTGCAGCTCCTCTCCGCATATCTTGCGGTTTCGCTCTGCTTTGCTCTTTCTGTTGCAGCAATCTCTTGCTGCAGCTCCTCTCCGCATATACTGCGGTTCCCCTTTGCTCTGCTTCTGCCGCTGCAAGAACCTCTTGCTGCTCTACATCCCTCCTCCGCAGCCTTGCGGTTCTCCTCCTGTGTGAACAGGTCTCTACCTTTTCCTCCATACACCATTCTTCCAGTCAGTATCAGTTACTGCATTTGTTGTGTGAACAGGGCCCAGCCCTGTGTTTCATCTGTGCCTGCCAGCCCTGTGTCTCTTCCGTGCCTGCCAGCCCCTGCCAGCCCTGTGTCTCATCTGTGCCTGCCAGCCCTGTGACTCATCCGTGCCTGCCAGCCCTGTGAGTCATCCGTGTCTGCCAGCCCTGTGTCTCATCCATGACTGCCAGCCCTGTGTCTCATCTGTGCCTGCCAGCCCTGTGACTCATCCGTGCCTGCCAGCCCTGTGTCTCATCCGTGACTGCCAGCCCTGTCTCATCCGTGCCTGCCAGCCCTGTGTCTCAGCCGTGGCATTGTCTCCCCAAGTGGGATCAGCAGCCACAACCAGACACCACCCTGGAGTTGTACCTGGCAGCTGCCTGCTGCACAAGCCTGACCTCACCATCAGAGGCTCCAGTGAAGACCGGGGCAGCTGTCCTAGTCACGCCCCTTCCAGGGTAGTCTGGTTTGTGGCACAGTGGGGCCATAACCCCCTGTCTCACGCCCACCAGTCAGGGCGTGAGCGTGACAGGCACATAGCATGGAGCCTGCAGCAGACTTAATTCACAGCATGGCCTTTAGAAGTGAGTAAGTTGTGTGGGGGATGGGAGGCCATGCAGTGATGTCGGCAGAGTTGTTGCATAAGGCATGGCTAGCCTCTAAGAATATTAGATGAAGATGCCCTCGCTGAAGTTGGGTCCTAGATTCATTGGTCCGAATGAAATTCTGGAGGTGGTCAATCCAGTTGCCTTTCGGTCCTTCTGTATTCCTAATGTGTTCCACAAGTCGTTGAAGGAGTTTATTTCCCCTGTTCTGTCTTCTCACCCACATTTCCTCTGGTGTCTATTGAGGGAAGCTTGGAATATGAATATGTACAAAGGATCATTGTTTCCCGAATGGTCCGGAATTCCCTTCAATATCTGGTACATTGGAAGAGGTATGTGTCATGATCCAGGACGTGGTTTGTTTCATGCTATACTCTCCCTGGTCTGGTCATGCGAAGGTTAACCTTCTCTGTCTCATTTTGGGTTCTTTGGGATTATTTCAGTCTGCAGTGGCCTGCTGACCAATGTCAGTGATAGTTCATGCTTCCAGGTTAGAGCAGCTGACCCCTTGATACTGTGTCTTGTCCACTGCCTGTTTGTTCTGTTCCCATGACTTCCCTTTCCTGACACCCTGCTTGTCTTAGTGTTCGCTCCCTGTGCTTGGACCCTTGGTATGTGACCGGCTTGTCTTCTGACCCGTTTTACTGTCTCTCGTCTCAGTTATTTCTGCTCCCATCTGGCTCTGACTTTTGGCTTGTATTTGACCACGTGTATTGTGACCTCTGGTACTTCTTGTCCTGACTGTTTCTGACTCGGCTCGTCTCACCACTCTTTCGCCACCGGGTGGCGCTTGTGCTACTGCTCGGTGGTGTTTCGCTGTATGGGCAACCTCTTTTCCCTCACCAGCATTCCTTGGTGGAGGTTGCGCTACACAGCACTGCAGCAGCACTACATTATCACTGACCCATACATTTAAAAGGGGATTTTTCAGTTTTTTTCTCTGGTCATGGATCCGCTTTGTAACTTGGGAGATCAGGTGTCCAAGTTTGACACAGATGACGCAGAATTTATTGGTGGAACATCGGACCCTAGCCACGTCCTATACTTAATTACAAAAAGAGTTGATGGAGACTGTTAAGATCATGCAGAGAACCACCCTTCATGCTGTTAGTCGACCTGGTGATTCTGTAGATGTCGCTTTGCACTCTCCTGAACCCTCTGTTAATCTTCCTGAGGTCCGTCGATGGTCCACTGAGGTGTCCTGGGATGACTCTGCGCTGAGATGTCAGTTCTGGAGAGGACTGTTGGATCACCTGAAGGACGCTATGGCTCTCCATCCACCACCCAGCTCATTGGAGGAGGCTATGACTCAGGCTATCCGTATGGATCGGAGGCTGCAGGAGAGAGGTATTACACAGTGAGAGGTTCTGTTGCTCCCTGCTAATCCTGTTGTTTTGCCACCGTCTGAACCTATGGAGGTGGGGGACATCAACCTCTAGGAGAAGGATAGGAGAAGGCAACATGAAGGAATGCTGTGTTTTTACTGCGGAGATCCCGGACAATGGAAAAAGGACTGTCCCTCCTGCCCATCGACTAACAAGCTGCTGAGTCTGGGTGACTGTCGAGAAGGTCACCCAGACTCTCAGGTACCTTTTTCCTCATCCTCTAAAGTATTATTGGAAATGGAACTTAGTTGTGGTAGTTGCTTTACGCCAACTTCTGCTTTCGTGGACTGCGGGTCATCTATGAACTTTATTGACTCTAACTTGGTGACCAAGTTTAAGTTAGGGACAGTTAGGCTGGAGACTCCTATTCATATTGTTGCCATTGACAAAACACCTCTGGCTAAGAATGTCATTAAGATTGTCTCGGAGGAGTTTCTCCTTAAAGTGTGTTCCTTGCACCAGGAACGTATTTCATGTTTTGTGCTAGACAATCTGCCAGCAGGATTGGTGTTGGGGTTCCCCTGGTTACTTATACATAACCCGGTCATTGATTAGGAAGCTCGGGACATTGTGAACTGGGGTCCCAATTGTGCTAAGAAATGCCTTGTCTCTGTATCTGTGTCATCAGTCAGTCTGGAGGGTATTCCGGAGTACAAGAAGGACTTTGAGGATGTGCTCTCCGAAAAGGAGGCTGAGGTTCTACCACCACACCGCCCATTTGATTGTGCGGTTCATCTTGTTTCTGGTTGCAAATTGCCCAAGGCCCGTCTGTACAATCTCTCCGGCCCTGAGCGGGCTGCTATGAAGAAGTATATCTCTTATAACCTTTGTAAAGGGCACATTCGGCCATCTGTTTCCCCCGTGGCGGCGGGGTTCTTTTTGTTAAGAAAAAGGATGGTGGGTTATGGCCATGCCTCGATTTTCAAGAGCTGAATAAAATCACTTTAAGGAACACTTATCCCCTCCCACTTATACCTGATTTATACAATCAATTGGGGGCTAAGTGGTTCTCTAAGCTGGACCTCAGGGGATATGTAATCTCATCCGTATGCAGGAGGGGGATGAGAGGAAAATGGCACCTCTGAGGGGTTGTTTGAAAATTTGGTTATGCCTGACTAACACGCCAGCAGTATTTCAGAATTTCATTAATCATGTTTTCTCAGATTTTATTGGGTGCTTCATGGTAGTTTATCTGGATGATATCCTTATATATTCTTCAGATAAACAGAGTCATATGGGTCACCTCTGTGCTGTTCTCCAGAGGCTCAGAGAGAAATTACTCTTTGCTAAACTGGAGAAGTGTTCATTTTTTGCTCAAGAATTGTCCTTTCTAGGGGTCATTTTGTCTGCTGAGGGGTTTCGTATGGACCCTAGAAAGGTACAGGCTAATGTGGATAAGGTGCAACCCAGAGATCTCAAGGGTCGTCAGCGCTTTCTGCGTTTCGCTAATTACTATAGAAAATTCATTAAGAGGTTTTCCCAGGTGGTCAAACCCCTCACCGATTTAACTGGTAAGGGGGTCGATCTCAAAAACCGGTCAGCACCAGCTTTGGCGACATTTTCTTAATTAAAAAACTGTTTTATGTCCGCCCCCGTGCTGATTCAACCTGATTTGTCTAAACCGTTTATCATGGAGGTGGACACCTCGGAGGTGAGAGTGGGAGTGGTGTTGTCCCAGGGGCCCACCACGTTAAGTAATTTGAGACCCTGTGCCTTCTTTTCAAAAAAATTTTCCTCTGCAGAAAGGATTCATGATGTGGGTAATCGGGAGTTATTGGCCATTAAATTGGCGTTTGAAGAATGGAGGCATTTTTTGGAGGGAGCTGTCCATCGAATCACTGTCATTACGGACCACAATAACCTGTCTTACATCGAGTCCGCCAAACGTTTAACCCCAAGACAGGCGAGGTGGTCATTTTTTTTTTCTCGATTTCAGTTTTCTATCACTTTCAGGCCGGGGTCCAAGAATTTGAAGGCTGATGCCTTGTTTCGCAGCCTAGATCCAATATCACCTTCTGAACCTCCTTTCTTCATTCTTCAGCATGGAGTGCTGGTGGCTGCGGTTTCCTCGGCATTGGAGATTCATGAGGACCAATCTCTTGCTCATCCATCCGTACCTAATAATAAGTTCTTCGTGCATGTCCAGTATCGGTTAAAGGTGCTTCAGGAGTTCTATAACTCGGCTCTGAGTGGACATCCTGGAATCTCGGCCACTTGTAAAGCCATCACTATGCTGTTTTGGTGGCCCTTGTTGGCTTCTGACATCACTGGTTTTGTGTCCTCAATGCAAAACTTGTGTCCGCACTAAAACCATTACCGGCCGGCTGGGGGAATTGGAGCCACTGCCAATTCCAGATAGACAGTGGACTCATCTGTCCATGGATTTTATCACTGATCTTTCCCCTATAATGGCAAAACCATTATCTGGGTAGTTGTTGATAGGTTCAGTAAACAGGCGCATTTTGTACCATTGGCGGGTCTTCCTAATGCTGAGACTCTATCAAAACTATTAATTGAGCATGTGGTCCAATTGCATGGTATGCCTGTCAGTGTGTTGTCTGATAGAGGAGTGCAATTTGTGTCGAAATTCTGGAGGGCTTTTTGTAAAAGGCTGGGTATCAGTCTGACCTTTTCGTCGGCCTATCATCCTGAGACCAACGGTCAGACTGAAAGGACCAATCAGTCTTTAGAGCAGATATTGTGATGTCTAGACAGGATGATTGGTGCTCTTCGGTACCCATGGCAGAATTCACTTTCAACAATCGTGTCAATCAATCCACTGGTACTTCCCTGTTCTTTTGCAGCTATGGGTTTCACCCTCACTTTGTTGAGTTTTCCCGGCTGGATTCGGGGTGTCCAGGGGAGGATTCTGCCTTTTAGTGGATGGGGGAGGTCTGGAGGGAGGTTCAGATAAACATTGGGGAGTCTCAGGTCAAGTACAAATTTTTTGCGGACAAACGACATTTAGGGGAGCGAGCTTTCCAGGTGGGGAATAAGATATGGTTATCCACCAAGAATATAAGGTTGAGGATTCCTTTGGCTAAGTTGGATCCAAAGTTTATTGAGATTAAGTTTAATGAAATTTTAGAGGTGGTTAATCCGGTGGCCTTTCGCCTGCGCCGGCCTCCGTCGTTTGCGAATCCCCAATGTGTTCCATAAGGCGCTTCTGAAGCCGTCGGTTTACACAATAAAGAAGACCAAGCGCACCACTATATATATAAATAATAACAAAAACAGTAGTGAATGGAAACATAATGCAAAAAAAAAGGGAAAGGCACAACTGCAAATAATGCACACCACAAAGGTCTTTATATAAATGTAATACAAAACTGTTTTATTGACACAAAACAAAAATATAAAACATAATTAAAACCAAAAACCAGAATCATATCCACTCAGAGAGAATAATGTAATGCCCAATATACATAATATGCATGGATTAACCCTATTCTAAACCTTCTGGCTCATGAGGCAAAAAATAATGCAACCATAGGAAGATATATTATTCACAAAATTATTTTACCTATTTAAACATCAGTTTCTGTTTTATAGAAACATCACAAAAGAGAAAAAGAAGCTATACGATCATAAAAATTATGTTTTATTGAAGTAAAATTTAAAACATACCACAAAATTGGATAAAAATGGAGGCAAACCAATGCAAAAGAAAGGAACACTGCAGGAAAACGATAGTAAAAAAATATTCATATAGGTAGGTGGTGTATATATATTAATTGTACCAAATGGAATAACAATATTGAATTACACCTATATATCAGAATATATATGAAATAAGTCAGCCTATACAAATCTTGAACAATCTCTATGCATGAAATATTTTTGCAAAGTGCAATAAGTATTTTAAGAGCTTTAGAAAAAGCTTCTATATATATACATCAAACATGCCATTGAAAAGATGGAATATCTCTATCAAAGTAAAGTGCAAAAATAGTGCAATAATAGTACAGGACAATCCTGCTTCTATATAAATGTAGGGATAAATAGAATGGCCATAAATAGAAATGGACTAACTGTGGGTCATTGTTATTAGGGACAAACGTCCTCATAAATTCAACCTGACATGTGGCCAAAAAAGGAAGCAAGAGAGAGTGAATAGGAATGGCGTGCACGCTCCCTTTTGAAGAAGCCTACGCGAAACGCGCGTCAGGGGTGCCGGGGTTCATTGCAGGTAACATCCATCAGCCATTCCTATTCACTCTCTCTTGCTTCCTTTTTTGGCCACATGTCAGGTTGAATTTATGAGGACGTTTGTCCCTAATAACAATGACCCACAGTTAGTCCATTTCTATTTATGGCCATTCTATTTATCCCTACATTTACATAGAAGCAGGGTTGTCCTGTACTATGTTTGCACTATTTTTGCACTTTGCTTTGATAGAGATATTCCATCTTTTCAATGGCATGTTTGATGTATATATATAGAAGCTTTTTCTAAAGCTCTTAAAATACTTATTGCACTTTGCAAAAATATTGCATGCATAGAGATTGTTCAAGATTTGTATAGGCTGACTTATTTCATATATATTCTGATATATAGGCGTAATTCAATATTGTTATTCCATTTGGTACAATTAATATATATACCTATATGAATATTTTTTTACTATCGTTTTCCTGCAGTGTCCCTTTCTTTTGCATTGGTTTGCCTCCATTTTTTATCCAATTTTGTGGTATGTTTTAAATTTTACTTCAATAAAACATAATTTTTATGATCGTATAGCTTCTTTTTCTCTTTTGTGATGTTTTCATAGGAAGATATAGATGGAGACATGGGCCGCCCCACACAATCAAAGACAGGACCCCACATGATAAAAAAAAGGTCCAAGATATCCAGCCCAATAGTGATGGCTAAAGCAAAGCCCCAAGTACATCTAAGCAATGGGGCAAAAGCCCCATCGACGCTAGGGAAAAATGACAGGTTAAATTACCCAATGCTCAGCATTAGAGTTGAGCGAAAACAGGTCGGTCAGATTCAAAAGTCGCTGACTTTATCCAAAGTCGAGTTTCGTCAACCAAAACACGACCATAGCGTGAGGTCGGCCATGCAGTCGTTGAAACGAGCGCCAAAGTCGTATTTCCCAGAATGCTTGCAGGCGCCTTTTTTCAGCCAATGAGCAAGGACGTACACTGTGGGCAACAAGATGACATGTGCAGTGTCCACCACCATCGTAGAGAAGGGCATTGCAGTGATCGACTTGCTTTGGGGGGCGTCAAAGTGTCTATAAAAGCCCTGACCGCCGACCTCCATTTTACTTCTGCCGATCTTAACAGTAGGGAGAGGTTGCTGTTTATCAGTAGGGAAAGAGTTAGGGCTGGAAAGATAGAAGAAGTTCTTCTGTGCTTGTGCTGATAGCAATTGTGCTGTACAGTTAGTGTGCAGTGACAGGGGAGGATTTTCTTGTGTGCAGCAGCGCTGGTTATTAGGCTGCCTGATATCTGTATTGCTGTGTGTACACTGCTGTGCAGACTGCTTTTTACACAGCACTAATACTTTTATTCTTTTTTTCTGCACAGTTACCGACCGTTCATTTTTTCCCACACCGTATAGAGCTGCACACTCCTCACACACTACCGTGTACCGGCTGGTATCACGGACAAATACATGCTGACTATCTGTGTGTGACTCCGGAAATAAATAGGGAGATTTAAATTTTCCCCTACACCATATACAGCTGTATGCTTCTCATACAGTACCATATATCTTCTGTTTGCATTACGGTCAAATCCATACTGAGAGAGCGTCTGTGTGTGACTCCGGAAATAAATACGGAGATTTAAATTTTCCCCTACACCGTATCCAGCTGTACGCTCCTCATACAGTACCGTATATCTGCTGGTATTACGGTCAAATCCATACTGAGTGAGCATCTGTGTGTGACTCTGGAAATACGGAGATTTAAATTTTCCCCAAAACCGTATACAGCTGTCCGCTTCTGATACAGTACCATATATCTGCTCTTTGTATTACGGTCAAATCCATACTGAGTGTGCGTCTGTGTCTGACTCCGGAAATATATAAAAGGAGATTTAAATTTTCCCCAAAACCGTATACAGCTGTCCGCTTCTGATACAGTACTGTATATCTGCTCTTTGTATTAGGGTCAAATCCATACTGAGTGAGCGTCTGTGTCTGACTCCGGAAATATATACGGAGATTTAAATTTTCCCCAAAACCGTATACAGCTGTACGTTTCTGATACAGTACCGTATATCTGCTCTTTGTATTACGGTCAAATCCATACTGAGTGAGCGTCTGTGTCTGACTCCGGAAATATATACAGAGATTTAAATTTTCCCCAAAACCATATACAGCTGTCCGCTTCTGATACAGTACCCAATATCTGCTCTTTGTATTATGATCAAATCCATACTGAGTGAGCGTCTGTATGTGACTCCGGAAATATATACGGAGATTGAAATTTTCCCCTACACCATATACAGCTGTACGCTCCTCACACAGTACCATATATCTGCTGGTATTTTTGGTACATTTTAACAAACATGAGGAAGTATGGTGGAAGAGGCCACAGACGTGGGTGGGGGGGGCCAGCTGGTACTGATGGTGGTGGTGGTGCATCTGCTGGTAGCGCCAAAAGCATAATAGCACCTAAGGCAGGAGGTGTTGAGCCTGCATCATCGTCTGGCTCCAGAAGGTCTGGAAGGCTCCCTTTTCTGGGAGTAGGTAGACCGCTTTTAAAGCCGGAGCATCAGGAACAGGTTTTGGCTTACATTGCCGAAACAGCCTCCAGCTCCATCGCCTCCTCTTCTGAAGTTTCAAAAATGCAAGCACTGAGTCGTCAGTGCAGGCTCCTGGTCAGGAACAACACCTTTCCTTGTGTCCTTCACCCCCACCAAAAGTGAAGGATGTGGCAGGCCACACTTCAGATTACACCCTGGAGCTCTTTTCACATACCATGCCTGGGTTATCAAGTGAAATCCTGAATTCCCCAGTCCAAGATGAATATGACATGGAGTGCACTGATGCACAGCCACTGCTATATGATTCTGCTGGTACATTCACCCAGAGCATTGCATTGCCCTCGCAGTCTACTGAGCCTGATTCTGACCCTGATGAAACCCAGGTGCCCCCTCCAGCATACTCTACCACCTTACATGGTGACACAGAGGAAGGTGCAGATGAAATTGAAGAGGAGGTGATGGATGACCCAGTTGTGGACCCGGATTGGCATCCATTGGGGGAAGAGGGTGCTGCTGGCAATAGCTCAGAAGAGGAGGAGGATCCGCAGCAGGCATCGACATCGCAGCTGCGGTTATCTGGCAGGCCCGTAGCAGTCCAAAAACGTGTTAAAAAGCAAAAAGGTTGCAGGACAGCTTGGCCAGATGGTCAAATTAGCACAGCGTGCAAGCCCTGAAAAGTTTTCCCATAGTAGGAAGAGTGCAGTGTGGCACTTTTTTGACCAAAATCCTATTGATGAGGCAAAGGTTATCTTTAAGAAGTACGGAAGGACTTTTAGCCGACGGAAAAATCTCGGAAATTTGAATACCAGTTGCATGCTTAGACATGTAAACACCATGCACTTGCAAGCGTGGACAGACTACAAAACCTCAGTGGCTTTGAACGCCTACATTGCCAAACTGATCTCATTAAAGATGATGCCCTTCCGTTTGGTTGAAAGCGCATCATTCCGAGAGCTCATGGCCTACGCTGTCCCATGCTATGACCTACCCAGTCGGCACTTCTTTTCAAGAAAAGCCATCCCTGCCCTCCACCTGCATGTGAAAGACCGCACTGTCCATACACTCAATCAGTGAGTGGAAAGGTGCACCTCACAACAGATGCATGGGCCAGTAGGCATGGCCAGGGCCGTTACGTGTCCATCAATGCGCACTGGGTTAATGTGGTGGATGCAGGGTACACAGGGGACAGCGGCGGTGGGACAGTGCTGCCTAGCCCGCGGTATAGGCAACAGTTGGCTGTAGGCGTTCGACCCTTCTCCTCCTCCTCCAGAAGCAAAAGCTCGTCGACAGAGCGCAGTCGCACGAGCACTCCATCTGCAGCTGCCAGTGTTGCACAGGAGGTGTCCCATTATCAAACAGCTAGTGGTAAGCGTCAGCAGGCTGTTTAATAGATGATATCTTTGGGCGACAACAGACACACCGCGGAGGTGCTGGCCGACTACTTGCAGCGAGAAACTGAGTCACGGCTGGGCAGTCTACATCTTGAGCCAGGCAAGGTAGTCAGTGATAACGGCCGTAATTTTGTCGCGGCCATAGCCCTGGCAAAACTCAGACTCATACCTTGCCTGGCTCACACCTTGAACCTGGTGGTGCAGTGCTTCATAAATAATTATCCGGAGTTACCAGCCCTGCTCCATAAGGTGCGAAGACTGTGCTCGCACATCCGTCGCTCGCCTGTAGACTCCAGTCGTATGCAGAGGCTGCAGCGATCACTCCACCTCCCCAAGCACAGCCGAATCATAGACGTTGCAACAAGGTGGAACTCCACCATGCACATGGTTGAGAGGCTGTGTGAACAGAGGCAGGCTGTAATGCATTTGTGGGAGGATACACGGGCAGGCAGTTTGAGGGCAGACATGGAGTTGTCAGGTGTCCAGTGGTCAAAGATGAAAGACCTCTGTAAAGTCCTTCAGTGCTTTGAGGAATGCACACGGCTGGTAAGCGCAGCAAACAACGCCATCATAAGCATGAGCATACCACTTATGCGTCTGCTAATGCAAACTTTGACGCACATTAAGGATCAGGCGTGTGCAGCAGAGGAGGAGGAGGGAAGCCTTGATGACAGTTAGCCATTGTCTGCTCAGGGAACTGTCCTGGACCAGGTGGAGGAAGAAGAGTAAGAGGAGGAGGATGAGGGGGATGATTATTTTGGGGATTAGGATGCTTCTCAGGGGCAAGAGAAAATGTTGGCTTGCCAAGGTCAGGTACAGGGTTTGTGCGTGACTGGAGGGATGTGGATTTGGCAGAAAGTGCTCCTCCACCCACCACTGTCAGTGCATCATTGACACCTGGAACATTGGCCCACATGTATGATTATGTCTTGCGAATCCTAAAAAGGGACCCCCGCATTGCCAAAATTATGAAGGATGACAACTACTGGTTGGCCAGCATCCTCGATCCACGCTATAAAGGCAAATTACAGAACATCATGCCACAGGAGAACCTAGAGCTAATATTGGCGAACAAACAAGCAACTCTGGTAAACCGTTTGTTAGAGGTATTCCCAGCACACAGTAGCGGTGAAGGTTCTACCACGAGCAGTTCTGGGCAATATGAAAGAGGTGTTCATGGTGCACACAGCCGAAGTGGCCTTGGAGACAGGGGTTTCATGACCATGTTGTGGACCGATTTCTCTAGGACCCCTCACACGACTGGTAATACTGAATCGATTGCAACAGACAGGAGACAGCAGTTGTCAACTATGGTTCAAAATTACCTCTCCTCCCCTATCGATGTTCTCCCTCACAGTTCATTCCTCTTTGACTACTGGGTCTGTAAACTGGACACCTGGCCTGAATTGGCACAATATGCCTTACAGGAGCTCGCTTGCCCTGCTGGTAGTGTGCTATCAGAAAGAGTATTCAGTGCTGCTGGATCAATCCTGACAGAAAGAAGGACCCGGCTGTCGACCCAAAATGTTGGTGATCTCACCTTCATTAAAATAACCCATGCGTGGGTTTAAAAATATTTTGTCCCACCTTCCCCTGATGACACATAGGTTGCCAGCAAAATGGCTCGCTTTGTCCTCCTCTTCCTCCGACTTCTCCAATTCCTCCATTTGCAGCTGCTGAACGTCCAGCCTACACCTCAACATATGCCAGTTTTTCCACCTCCCTTACTGGGCTGTACCCCCCCCAGGGCCGGTGTCAGCACCTGGCGCACCTGGGCAAGTGCCGGTGCCCTGAGCAGGTGAGGGGGCCCAGTCGCCGTCAGAGACACCGGCGTACTGTGCGGGGCCCTGTGCCAGTGCCGGCGCCCACGAGTGCCCCCCCCTGCTTGCTCATGGCCCCAGCACTTGCAATACTTACCTCTCGCTGCTCCACCGCTGTGAGGTCTTCCGCGTTTCCTGACAGTGACATTCAGTTCAGAGAGCGCGATGATGTCACGTCTGTGCGCCCTCTGCCTGAACAGTCACAGTGCAGAGAGATGGAAGATGGCGACGCTGAGGAGTCCAGAGTAGAGCAGTGCCCAGCGAGGAGAGGTATTTCATTTTTTTCAATGTTTGGAGCAATATATGGGGAGCATTATACACTGGAGAATTATATATGGGGCCCATCATACACTTGAGCATCATAGATAGGGCCCATTATACACTGGCACATTATATATGGGGCCCATCATACACTGGAGCATCATATGGGGCCCATTATATATGGCACATCATATGGGGCACATTACATATGGAGCATCACATGGAGCCCATTATATATGGAGCATTATATGAGGCTTATCATACACTCGAGCGTCATATATGGGGCCCATCATATACTAGAGCATCATATGGGGTTCATTATTTATGGGGCATCATATAGGGCCCTTTATATATGGAGCATCAGATGGAGCACATATGGGGCATATTCTGTATGGAGCATTATATGGAGCCCATTCTATATAGAGCAATATATGGGGCTCATTATTCTGTATGGCGCACTATGTGGTGGCCATAATACTGAATGGAGGACTATACTGTCCGGTTTTTGAGCTATTGTAGAATTTAAAATATATATCAGTTATGTAATGTAAGAAGTGAAGTATTTGTCATTGTACTATACCTATATTTCTCTGCCGTATCGGAGCATCATGAATTGTGGTATGTGTTAAAGGGGCCCACTGAGACTCTTTGGCCCGGGGACCACGAAAACCTGGAGCCAGCCCTGCCCCCCCCCACAACTTTAGCCAAATAACCCCCAGTTTTCTATGCGTTACTATTATTATAAAGTAAATTAAGGTTGACAAGCTTAAGTAATAAGAATTGATGTTGTTGGCATTGAAATGGGCACTGTAGATATGTTTACTGTCCTCCACTCACTGGCAACTTTTATTCTCCATTGACTCGACTGTTTCCGTTAGTCAACTGACTTCGTTCGACTTGACTTTTGTAAAAGTCGAGTCTGCCGAAACCCGATTCGACCCTCCCGCAGACAAAGTCGCTCAACTCTACTCGGCATATAAAAGGGCAAGCCCCCCGAATCCAGATCCTGAGTGGAATGGAAAACGTGGCCCCACGTGTATCGCCCAAGCAAGTAGGGCTTTGTCAGGGGAAGTAATGAAGTACATGCCAACATGTGATTAAATAGTCATAAATAAATAGTCATAAGACAAATTACCTAAAAAGCAGCCGATGTGAGCTGAAGGAACAGCCAAAACACAAATGCCGGGGTGTGTAAACCACGTATGACAGCTGGGTGCAGAGAGAGACAGACCACACCTGTGTGACATGGAAAGTAAGCCAACTCCGTGCGCCTGCGCAAATTGAAATGCTGACGTCTCAGCCGAAAAATATGGAATTGCGCATACGCCCAAGGGCAAATAACCAATGTGAGCACATCCGTACAGAGCAAACTCTAACATATACACAGCGCTCACCCCGACATATTAATTCAATAAAAACACTACAGCAAGACAGCCCCTGGGGGTGAACAAACAGCCATAACATCACACACCCACAAGCATAAGGAATCTGCAAAAAAAAGGGGGTCATATGTTGATAAAGATATAAAGTAAATATATATACAAAGATAAGAACAATCTTTATTCATAGAAAAATTAGTACATGAAATATGATAAATTCAAGTACATAAATATATATATATATATATATATATATATATTAGAAAATATAATATATATGTTCACAGAGGACTTGTAGAATTTTTATAAGTCCTATAGGATAACCTAGTCCAAGGACTCAGGAACCTGACCAGCATATAGAGAATAGGAATAGGACCTATAATAAGGCCAAAAATAGGCACATGTGCAAAAAGCACAGAGCTCAAAATATAGCCATCCAACGGCCAATAAGCCTGTCCAGCATATAGCCTCATGAGCCATAGTATAAGAAAAAGGCCCTACCCCATGAGCCAGATATAAACCTGAACCTAGACAAAAACCTCATAAAGGGGAACCCAACATACTATCATAAAATCTGAAGCCTCAGATGAGTCTCCCTCACACCCGCCACCTATCTTGGTAGATGGCCAGACCGAGTATGAGGTGAAACGGGTTGTGGATTCTCAGATGCTCCGCTGTTCTCTTCAGTATTTGGTCCATCGAAAGGGTTACGGTCCTGAGGACCAGTCATGGGTACCGGCGCGTTCGGTACATGCAGATCGCTTGGTCCGGGCCTTTCATGCTCATTATCCAGGTAAACCTGGGGGTCCGGTGGACTCCATTGAGAGAGGGGTACTGTCATGATCCAGGACGGTGTTGGTTTCATATTATTCTCTCCCCGGTCTGGTCATGCGAGGGTTAACCTTCTCTGCCTCATTTTGGGTTCTTTGGGATTATTTCAGTCTGCAGAGCCTGCTGACCAATGTCAGTGATAGTTCATGCTTCCAGGCTAGAGCAGCTGACCCCTTGATACCGTGTCTTCTCCTCTGCCCATTTGCTCTGTTCCCGTGACTTCCATTTCCTGACACGCTGCTTGTCTTAGCGTTCGCTCCCTGTGCTTGGACTCCTGGTATGTGACCCGGCTTGTCTTCTGACCTGTTTTACTGTCTTTCATCTCGGTTATTTCTGCTCCCATCTGGCTCTGACTTTTGGCTTGTATTTGACCACGTGTATTGCTGTGACTTCTGGTATTTCTTGTCCTGACTGTTTCTGACTCGGCTCATCTGACCACTCTTTTGCCACTGGGTGGCGCTTGTGCTGCTGCTCAGTGGTGTTTCACTGTATGTGCAACCTCTCTTCCCTCACCAGCATCCACTGGTGGAGGTTGCGCTATACTGCACTGCAGCAGCATTACAGTATGGACCTGTGGAACAGTCCTGGGTCCCATTTCATTCTGTAAGGGCTGGTTGATTTGTTCAGGCCTTTCATCGGAGGAATCCTTGGAAACCTGAGGGTCCAGTGGCCCCCCTTGAAGAGGGGCGTGAGGAAGGAACAGCCACCATCTTGGATATGGCCTGTTCCAGCCGTCATTTTGTCTGAATTCACAGATTCACAGCAGCTAACTGCTGTAATTCCCCATGGCCTTAGGCATATTCAATACAACAGGGTTTAGTGTCCACTGTGAATAAAAAGGTCTATTAGTATGCGCAGTAGATCCGGCTCAAAACAGGATTTACTGTTTCAATGTTGAATAGCAAGGTCTGTTAGTATGATAATGAGATAAGGCCAAAACAAGGCTTCAATTAGATTATACCTGCCAGCTAGACACAGAAAACAACTCCATTGTATTTCCCAAACCCAACAGCTCTGTTCTAGGATTATGAATTATGAGCACATCTTTCTAGGTACAGACTCATAAAAAATATCTGCGTGATCCTGCGGACCTCGGGCATCTGACAGTGCAACTCCCGAGTCGGTGATGGCTCGGGGGCCTGAGATATAGAGATTGGCCCTTCACAGAGGCCAAATCGGGCCAGGTTTGATCTCCACGCGACAGGCAAAACATACTGCATCAGCTGGTACCTCTCGGGTCCTGATCCGATCGTCCTGGAGAAAGTTAACCCCTTTGTTAGATATTGGGAACAAATTCTGCAGGGAGCTAAGGGTGGAGATTATCAGCCCACCCTCGGTCACCGAGGGGAGGGACCTAGCATGTTTAAGAACTGTGAGCGGACGGCAGACTCTAGCTATTCTCACAGAAGCCAAGACGATGAAGATCTAAGAAGGAACAAGGGACAGATCTGCCAAGGAAGCAGCGGCACACGTTTTGGGGGACTGTCGAGCAACTAAGATTCTCACCTGTGGATCGCAGAGCTCCCTGCCTGCACATGCAACCTACAACCAGGTAATATTGACCTCTAGCTAATACCGCTAAGCCTTGTACCATTATTGTTGTATTTTACTCTGACTGCAAATCCACTGTAATTCCGTTGTATAGCTTACTGTATATTTCTGTAATTATCTAGTGCGCCCTTAAGGCAATTAAACCATAAAATTAATTTTGGGCTGATACTTTTACTCTGATCACGAATCTTAGAATACCCAGTGGGTAACAGGACACCCTCACCGGCGACCATTTGCTCTAGGTGCAGTTCCCTTATTAACCTGAGAGACAAAGGGGGTGCTGGAGAGTTGTGCCTGTGTAGTACGTCACATTGGTGATGTGGAAGGAAGGGGGCTTCCTTCACAAGGGGGTAATGTCACGATCTACACTCTGTTCCTGTCTGATTTGTTACTTTGTGTAGGGGCTGTCAGTCTGTTTTGGTTGTGCTTGGCCTGTGCTGCAATCATCTGTGTTCATATCCCTTGATTAGTCTACTATTCAAGTATGCTAGCTCCTTCACCCGGTGTCAATCATACACTTGCCTGTCTGTGTAAGACTGATCTCTCTGTGCTCTGTGCCTGACCCAGCTTGACTTGATATCCTACCCGGACTTGGACCCTTTGCTTGTGACCTGACTTTTCTTGTGCCTGATCCCTGAAAACTGTCTTGTCTTTCTGGCTTTCCTGACCTTGGCTCGTGAATTGGATTTTGTCTCTAACTTCCCCTTGTTACTGCACCATTTCCTGGACCTGACCTCAGAATGTTTGACCTCCCGTTACTTATTCTGTAAGTAGTATATATTTTTACTATCTGATATTGTTGTCTTTCTTTCCACTTCTGGGACTAATACTTACTATAGTGACTCGCGTCACACCCTGCCTGTCAGAGTGGTGGAGGTGCAGTAATAGTAGAGAATGTTTTCTTTGCTCCTCTAATCTTGCTGGTGGAAGTTTGACAATTTGGATTATCTCAGCATTAGGATTGTTACTCCTTTCATGGTTGCTCTTTTATCTATGGCAGAAGAACAGTGCTCCATGGCACAAGAATATATAGTCTTGGATGACTACCAGGAGTTCATGAGATCCTATTCTTATTGATCACGCAGTGACAAGGCGAAACACTCAGAGCACGTCTGTCCCTCCACCTAATGAGCTTGTCTGCATGGGCCAATATTTGGGATGAACAAGCTGAACATCTAGTGGTATCTATCCACTCAGACTCTCGGCGGTTTGTTGTGACAAAGGATCAATGCTCTACTTAGACAGGAGGCCCTGATAATAGAGTCAGTCAGTGCAGATTTATCAGGTCACTATCATTTGGGGTTAGGGATGGGTACATGATGGACACTAGGTCCCGTGCGCTCCGTGCACCTGATAGGAGTTATCGCCACCTGATCCCCTCTCACTGTCCTGACCTCATTCCTCTATGAATGCTGCATTGTGAATCATTCACATGTGAAACTGTATCCATGCCAGAGTCCTGTCACCAGCCATTGCCCTCATAACTATTCAGCGAGAGCCCCAACTCTGTTCTGTCTCCTACATTTTGTGAGAGACCTGCCCCTCAATATGATCATCAAGGTATGAGTTTCAAAATTAGGAGAGAATATTATGTGTTAGGAAGTATCAGGAGACTAAGGCAGAGATGTATGAAGAGGACAGGTTATATACTGGAGATTATGTGTGGGGAGATATCAGGAGATTAGGGCAGAGATGTATGGAGATGACAGTTTATATACTGGAGATTATGTGTGGGGAGATATCAGGAGATTAGTGCAGAGATGTATGGAGAAGACAGGTTATATACTGGAGATTATGTGTGCGGAGGTATCAGGACATTAGGGAAGAGATGTATGGAAAGGAGAGGTTAAATGCTGGGGATTATGTGTGCAGCGGTATCAAGAGATTAGAGCAGAGATGTATGGAGAGGACAGGTTACATATTACTGAGGATTATGTGAATAAGATATCAGGAGACTAAGGCAGAGATGTATGGGGAGGACAGGTTACATACTGAAGATTATGTGAAGAAGGTATCAGAAGATTAGGGCAGAGATGTATGGAGAGGAAATGTTATATACTGGAGATAATGCGTGTTAAGATATCAGGAGATTTGGAAAGAGCTGTATGGAGATTATGTGTGGGGGAGGTATCAGGAGATTAGGGCAGAGATGTATGGAGAGGACAGGTTATACACTAGAGATAACGTAGGGAAGTATCAGGAGAATAGGGTAGAAATGTATGGAGAGGACACGTTTATGCTGGAGATTATATGTGGGGAGGTATCAGGAGATTAAAACAGAGATGTATGAAGAGGACAGGTTATATACTGAAGATTATGTGTGCGGAGGTATAAGGAAATTAGGGAAGAGATATATGAAAAGGACAGGTCACATACTGAGGATTATGTGAAGAAAGTATCAAGAGATTAGAGCAGAGATGTATGGAGAGGACAGGTTACATATTACTGAGGATTATGTGAATAAGATATCAGGAGACTTAAGGGTATGCCACACTAAACAACATCGCTAACGGGATCGCTAAAAAACGTCACTATTTAGCGATCCCGTTAGCGATGTTGTTGTGTGCGGCATCTACCAGCGACGTGGCCCCTGCTGTGATCTCGTTCATCACAGCGATCGTTCCGGACCCTATTTTTATCGCTGGCGTCCCGCTGGTATCGCTATATCGCTGAGTGTGGCACCTTTTTTTAGCGATTTAGCGGTACAAAAGTACCGCTAAAGTCGTTAAGGAGATCGCTAACCGCGATAGCGTCCTTAACGACATCGCTAAATTAGGCCACTACTAGCGATATTAAAACGATCCCGCTAGCGATCTCATTAGTATGCGATGTTAACGAGATCGCTAGCGGGATTGTTTAGTGTGGCATACCCTTAAGGCAGAGATGTATGGGGAGGACAGGTTACATACTGAAGATTATGTGAAGACGGTATCAGAAGATTAGGACAGGGATGTATGGAGAGGAAATGTTATATACTGGAGATAATGTGTGGGAAGATATCAGGAGTCTAGGAAAGACATGTATGGAGAGGACAGGTTATATACTGGAGATTATCTGTAGGGTGATATCAGGAGATTAGGGCAGAGATGTATGGAGAGGACAGGTTATATACTGGAGATTATGTGTGTGGAGGTATCAGGAAATTGAGGCAGAGATGTATGGAAAGGACAGGTTATATACTGGGGATTATGTGAGCGGAGGTATCAAGAGATTAGAGCAGAGATGTATCGAGAGAACAGGTTACATACTAAGGATTATGTATAGAAGGTATCAGGAGGTTAGGGAAGAGATGTATGGAGAGGAAATGTTATATACTGGAGATAATGTGTGGGAAGCTATCAGGAGATTAGGAAAGAGATGTATGGAGAGGACAGGTTATATATGGAGATAGTGTGTGGGGAGGTATAATGAGATTAGGGTAGAAATGTATGGAGAGGACAGGTGAAATACTGGAGATTATGAGTGCGGAGGTATAAGCAGATTGAGGTAGAAATTTAAGGGAAGGACGGGTTATATACTGGAGATTGTGTGGGGAGGTATCAGGAGATTATGGCAGAGATGTATGGAGAGGACAGGTGAAATACTGGAGATTATGTATGGGGTGATATCAGGAGATTAGGCTAGAGATGTACGGAGAGGACAAGTTACATACTGGAGATTATGTGTGGGGAGGAATCAGGAGATAGGGGCAGAGGTTTATGGAGGGGACAGGTCATATACTGCATATTATGTAAGGGGAGGCATCAGGTGAATAGAGGAGAGCTGTATGGAGAGGACAGTTTATATACTGGAGATTATGTATGGGGTGATATCAGGAGATGAGGGCAGAAGTGTATTTTAGAGGATAGCTAATACAGTGAACATTATCTGTGAGGAGGTTTCAGTGTATTAAGGAGAAGATGAATGGAGAGGACAGTTTATATACTGGAGATTATGTGTGTTGAGGTATGAGGAGATTAAAGTTGAGGTTTATGGGGAATACAGATGATATATTGATGATTATATGTGGGGAAGTATCAGATGATTAGAGCAGAGATGTATGGAGAGGACAGGTTATATACTGGAGTTTATGTGTGAGGAGATATCAGGAGATTAGGGGAGAGATGTATGTAGAGGACAGGTTATATACTGGGGATTTTATTTTGGGAGGTATCAGGAGATTAGGGAAAAGATGTATGGAGACGACAGGTTATATATTGGAGATTATGTGGGGAAGTATCAGTAGATTGGGGCAGAGATGTGTGGGGATGACAGGTTATATACTGGAAATTATGTGGGAGGAGTTATCAGGAGATTAGGGCAAAGATGTATGGAGAGACAGGTTATATACTGGAGATTATGAGTGCGGAGGTATAAGCAGATTGAGGTAGAAATTTAAGGGAAGGACGGGTTATATACTGGAGATTGTGTGGGGAGGTATCAGGAGATTATGGCAGAGATGTATGGAGAGGACAGGGGAAATACTGGAGATTATGTATGGGGTGATATCAGGAGATTAGGCCAGAGATGTACGGAGAGGACAAGTTATATACTGGAGATTATGTGTGGGGAGGGATCAGGAGATAGGGGCAGAGGTTTATGGAGGGGACAGGTCATATACTGCATATTATGTATGGGGAGGCATCAGGTGAATAGAGCAGAGATGTATAGAGAGGACAGTTTATATACTGGAGATTATGTATGGGGTGATATCAGGAGATGAGGGCAGAAATGTATTTTAGAGGATAGCTAATACAGTGACTATTATTTGTGGGGAGGTTTCAGTGGATTAAGGCAGAGATATATGGAGAAGACAGGTAATATACTGGAGATTGTGTGTGGGGAGGTATTAGGAGATTAAAGTTGAGGTTTATGTGGAATAGAGATGATATATTGAAGATTATGTGTGGGGAAGTATCAGATGATTAGGGCAGAGATGTATGGAGAGGACAGGTTATATACTGGGGATTTTATTTTGGGAGGTATCAGGAGATTAGGGAAAAGATGTATGGAGAGGACAGGTTATATATTGGAGATTATGTGGGGAAGTATCAGTAGATTGGGGCAGAGATGTATGGGGATGACAGGTTTTATACTGGAAATTATGTGGGAGGAGTAATCAGGATGGAGAGAACAAGTTATATACTGGAGATTATGTGTGGGGAGGGATCAGGATTAGAGTTGAGCGAAACAGGTCGGTCAGATTCATAAGTCGCCGACTTTCGCCAAAGTCGGGTTTAGCCGAGCGAAACCCGACCATAGCGTGAAGTTGGCCATGCGTTCGGCTAAATGATCGCCAAAGTCGGTTTTGCCATAATGCTTGCCTTTTTTCAGCCAATGAGCAAGGACGTACACTGTGGGCAACGAGATGACATGGGCAGTGTCCGCCACCATCTTAGAGAAGGGCATTGCAGTGATTGGCTTGCTTTAGGGGGCGTCATAGTGTCTATAAAAGCCCTGACCGCAGAACTCCATTTTACTTTAACAGTAGGGAGAAGTTGCTGACACTGTTTATCAGTAGGGAGAAAGTTAGGGCAGGAAAGAGATGTTCTTCTTTTGCTTGTGCTGATAGTAATTGTGCTGTACAGTTAGTGTGCAGTGACAGGGGAGGATTTTCTTGTGTGCAGCAGTGCTGGTTATTAGGCTGCCTGATAGCTGTATTGCTGTGTGTACACTGCTGTGCAGACTGCTTTTTACACAGCACTAATACTTTTATTCTTTTTTTCCGCACAGTTACCGAGCGTTCATTTTTTCCCACACCATATAGAGCTGAAAGCTACTCACACACTACCGTGTACCGGCTGGTATCACGGACAAATACATGCTGACTATCTGTGTGTGACTCCAGAAATATATACGGAAATTTAAATTTTCCCCTACACTGTAAAGAGCTGTACGCTTCTGATACAGTACCGTTTTTTTGCTTTTTGTATTCTGGTCAAATTCATACAGAGTGAGCGTCTATGTGTGACTCCGGAAATATATACGGAGATTTAAATTTTCCCCTACACTGTATACAGCGGTACGCTTCTGATACAGTACCGTTTTTCTGTCTTTTGTATTACGGTCAAATCCATACTGAGATAGCGTCTGTGTGTGTCTCTGGAAATATGCTAATTATGCAAATTGTCTCTTCAGAGAGGAAGAGAGCTAGAACTCTAGTGCCACCTTTTGGAAGGTAGCAATCCTACAAGTCAATGTCGACCCTTTAACGAGCCTTATCACATGACCTAGGATAATAGTCAAACCAGAATCTCAATTTGCAGACACTGTGTTTCGGGGTTCAGCCCCTCGTCAGTGCAAAGCGGAGATCTGGTTTGGCTGTGTGAGAGGCGTCAGACCATTGTCCAAGAAATATCGTCACTCCTTGCGGAGATCAACATGCTAAGCATGCAGATGAGGAGACTTAAAGCCGCAATGCTCCTCTGGGAAATATGCTAATTATGCAAATTGTCTCTTCAGAGAGGAAGAGAGCTAGAACTCTAGTGCCACCTTTTGGAAGGTAGCAATCCTACAAGTCAATGTCGACCTTTAAGAGCCTTATCACATGACCTAGGATAATAGTCAAACCAGAATTGCAAAAAGTCTCCTCATCTGCATGCTTAGCATGTTGATCTCCGCAAGGAGTGACGATATTTCTTGGACAATGGTCTGACGCCTCTCACACAGCCAAACCAGATCTCCGCTTTGCACTGACGAGGGGCTGAACCCCGAAACAACAGTGTCTGCAAATTGAGATTCTGGTTTGACTATTATCCTAGGTCATGTGATAAGGCTCGTTAAAGGGTCGACATTGACTTGTAGGATTGCTACCTTCCAAAAGGTGGCACTAGAGTTCTAGCTCTCTTCCTCTCTGAAGAGACAATTTGCATAATTAGCATATTTCCAGAGGAGCATTGCGGCTTTAAGTCTCCTCATCTGCATGCTTAGCATGTTGATCTCCGCAAGGAGTGACGATATTTCTTGGACAATGGTCTGACGCCTCTCACACAGCCAAACCAGATCTCCGCTTTGCACTGACGAGGGCTGAACCCCGAAACACAGTGTCTGCAAATTGAGATTCTGGTTTGACTATTATCCTAGTATGGTGATAAGCCGCAAAAGTCCTTTGGAATATGCTAATTGCAATTTCTCTTCAAAGGAGGAGCTAGAATCTATGCCCCTTTTGGAAGTAGCATACAAGTAATTGACCTTTAACGAGCTTTCACATGACTAGGAATAGTCAACCCGAATTGCAAAGTCTCCTCATCTGCATGCTTAGCATGTTGATCTCCGCAAGGAGTGACGATATTTCTTGGACAATGGTCTGACGCCTCTCACACAGCCAAACCAGATCTCCGCTTTGCACTGACGAGGTGCAAAGTGTCCTGGATACCTTGAGTGCTGTCTCTTGGCCTTCCGGCATCGCCACTTCGGTGGCTTAAGCCGGTTGCTGCTTTAGGGAGATAGCCAGGAGGATTCAGGGAGAAGATCCTTGGAGTTGTGGACGATGGGAGTCCGACTTCAATTCTCTGGGACCGGTGATAGCCGGGTCAAAAATGGATTCCGGATTGAAATCGCTGAAGATAAGAAGTTGCATTTTTCCCTGGGATATTTGGTCAACATGGTGTTTTATGACATCCTGAAGATTCGGAAGTCCGATATAATATGCCTGCAGGAGTTCAGAAGGGAAGGCAGGTATGTGCTGGTGCTATCTTCTATGGCGGCTTGCCAGAATTTGTTTACTGCCCTGAAAAATGGAGTGGCAAATCCTTTGCTGGAAGGACTTACCTTTACTGTGTTATACTCCAAGGGGGATATCCCACTTGTGGTTTTCATGCACAACCCTTTTGTTTCCCTGGAGGACATTACTTTATTTTTGAAAAGACATTGCATTTATGTTCAGTACTCCCACAGGGTCCTGAATGGAGAAGGGCTCTGGACCGGGAAGTACAAATTTTTTGTGAGATTTGGGATGGATCCCCAAGGCCCGGGAGGCATCCATTACCCCCCTCTTAATTTTTCAATTGGGAAAAATAGTGTTTTTTTGTTTTTTCCAGATGCCCCACTGTATTGCAGGAGGTGTAAAAATTTCGGGCATACCCAGGATAGTTGCAAGGACATGCCAACTTGTAGGAATTGCAATGGTTCCGGCCATATGGCAAAAGACTGCACAAATCCTGTTATGTGTAATGCTTGTGGTGAGGAGGGCCATAAGTATCGGGATTGTAAGGCCAGGATCAGTCCTAGGTCTTACGCTGAGGTCACAGGTGGGGCAGCTGCGCCCCCTGCTGCTGTTGTTGACATTCCACAGGTTACAGACCCGGATCTTATTGAGGAACCTGAAATCATGGATGCACATGAGGAGGCCCTGCCCGAAACGGAGACTCCCAGCCCAGAGGTGGCAGGTTTGGAACTTGCTGAGGTTGAATGTGAGCTCCCTCATCAGTCTGATGTCTGTGGGGAGGGGGAGTTGGAGAGTTCTCTTGGTAATACCCCCAGTATATCTTGGTTAGCTACTGAGGAGGAGTTGACCAGTTGTGGAGATCAAGGTGACTTCACTCTTGCAAGGCCCTCTGAGGAGGAGGAGGAGCCTGGAACTTCCTGTAAAAAGCCCAGAACGGATTGGGCGGACGCCGGTGAAGATTGTTTAAGTCCGGTGAGTGAACGTAGTTACCCTCAGAATGTCTTCTCTCCTGACACCAATGTTTTTTTAGGCATTCCCGCAGACGTAAACAGATTCGGGGAGTTGCAGTTCCAGATGGAAGACGAAAACGGCTGAAGAAGAAGTGGCCTGTTTGTCGTCATGTAAATAACACCATCATGTTATGGCTCCCCAAGCTGGTTGGGGCATTGCGTCCCTGAATGTCAGACAAATTAGATCTAAATCCAGGAGGGCAGTCGTCCTAGATTACATTAAACAGATGAATGCTCACATCTTTTGTCTTCAGGAATGTGGGATTGAGGACGCTCCAAGCGATAAGGACTGGCCTTACGGTCAGCATGTATGGTCTGGCTCATGTGTTAATAGGAATGATGGTGTAGGGATATTAATGGGTAACAGGGAGATTAGTTTAGATAGCTACACGGTGGTAGAGGTGGGTAGATGTATAATTGCACATGTTAGCTATAGGGGGTGGCGGGCTAGAATTATTAATGTGTACTGTCCATCAGGAAAGGATGGGAAAAAGGAGCGTCTGGCTCTTTTGGAAAAATTAAGTTTGTTTCTTCCAGGCAAAATGCCTACAGTTTTAGTTGGAGACTTTAATTGCATCACAGAAGGGAATTGTGACATAACTGGTAAAAAGTTATCCAATCTTATTTCTGATTTTTCCCTTCTAGATGCTGCTGCTCTGAAATTTGGCATCCCACCACCGCCAACATACCATGCTGATAGGGGTGGTATTGTATCCAGAATAGATAAAATGTTGTTTTCCAAAAATATGTTGTGTATGAATTTTGAACAAAATGCTGTACCTTTTTCTGATCATGAGTGTTTGAGAGGTGTGTTTAGTGCGATCGATGACTGTGTGTATGGGGTGGGGTTTGGAAGCTGAACGTTAGGTTGTTAGAAGATGAGGATGTGATGAATGAATTAAAAATAAAGTATAAAGAGTGGAGAGTATGTAAGAGGAATTTTGCGTGTGTGCTGGAATGGTGGGACTGGGTTAAGGTGTGTTGCAAAAAATTCTTCAAAAAATGGGGCTATAAAAAAGCTGCTATTTATCGGGAAAGATTTAATGATTTAAACAGGCGTATAGACTGGTTAAGGAAGTGTGGAGAAAGTGGGATGGATGTGTCTGATGAGCTGGCTGAGACAAAGAGTGAACTAAAGCGTGTTATGGATGCGAAAGGAAAGGAAATCATCTATCGCACCAAAATAGAACATCTTGAGAAAGATGAAAAGTGCACAAGGTTCTTTTTTAAGAAAATGAATGGGAGAAAGGTTGATATGGATAAAGTCCTGGATAGGAACGGTTTGTGTGTGTCAGGTGAGAATGTGATAAAGGAGGTGAATAGGTTCTACAGCAAGTTATATGATAAAAAATGGATTGACTCTGGTCTTGTTTCAGAAGTGCTGAATGGGTTAGAAAGCAAGTTGGGTAGTGAAGAATGTGATATTTTGAATGAGGATGTGATTATGGATGAAGTAGAAAACGTGATGAAGAGTGCTAAAAAGAATAAGACACCAGGGAAAGACGGATTGCCGGTAGAATTCTATGTGAAAGCATGGGATTTCCTGGGTGCTGATTTGACTGAGCTATGTAAGTACATGTGGGAGAATGGTAAGTTGTGTGAATCAATGAAGGAGGGGGTGGTTGTGCTTGTGTATAAGAAAGGTGAGAGAAAGTGTTTAGAGAATTGGAGACCTATAACGCTGCTGAATGCAGATTACAAAATCTATAGCAAATTGTTGGCGAATCGTATGCGTGAGGTGATTGGTAATGTTGTGGATGAGGATCAAGTGTGTGCGGTGCCTGGGAGAAGTATGAGTGATAACTTATTGTTATTAAGGGATTTGATTGGGGACTGCATGGGAAGGAAACAGAAGTGTATGGTTCTGACAATTGATTTTGAGAAAGCGTTTGATAGGGTCTCGCATGTGTTTTTGTTTAAAGTTCTGGAGAGAATGGGATTTCCTAAAAAATTTGTGAATGGGATAATGTCTTTGTATGATTGTGTGTCAAGCGAGTTTCTTGTTAATGGATGGTTGAGTGAGAAAGTGAATATTATGTCTGGTGTAAGGCAGGGGTGTCCCATGTCCCCTGTCTTATTTGTATGTGTGATTGAACCTTTGTTGTGCTTGGTGAGACGTGATAAAGTGGTGCGAGGTTTGTTGGTACCGGGGAGTGGTGGAAAGCATGTGAAAGTTCTTGGATATATGGATGATGTTGTGGTTGTGAGTGAAAGTGTTGCGTCTATGAGTAGAGTTAAGTTGCTTTTGGAGTTTTTCTGTGGTGCATCTGGTTTTAGAGTGAATTGGAATAAATGTAGTTTTAAATGTTTTGGGGATGATGGGGTTAAAATGGAGGGGGTTAAATGTGAGGAGGGTGCTCTCAAAGTGCTGGGAGTATTATTTAATAAGGAGCTGGAAGGTAAGGAGAGCTGGGAGGAGTGTGGATTGCGCATAGAGCGTAAGTTAAATTTTTGGCGACTGAGAGACTTGACCTTGAGTGGTAAGATTTTGGTCATAAAAGCGGTGATTCTTCCGATTCTGCTTTTTATTGCAACAGTTTTTCCACGTCTAATAGGAAAATAAAAAGAGTGGAAAAGTTAGTTTTTACTTTTTTCTGGAGTAGTAAAATAGAAAAACTTAAGAGAGAAAGTCTTTTTAAGGCATGTCACCATGGTGGCATGGCCTTTCCAAACATTGAGATTTTTCTGGGGCTTCAGTATATCAAAACAGTAGTTATTTTGTTGAATAAAGGAAATAAAGGAGCTTATATGGCAAATTATTCTGCTGGTTGGATGTTGTATGGCTTGTGTTGGAGAAAGAGGGATGCTAGAGTGCCTGTTGCTTTCAAGTGTCCGGTCTGGTATGAGGTGATTGAAAAGTTTGTGAGGAAGCATGATTTACTGAGTGTGCCGATGAATGATTTTAGAATGGCTAAGAAGGTGATGAAAATAATACATAAGAATGATGTGGAGAGTAATATTGTAGGTTTGAGAGGGAATGAAGTCTCGGTTGCATGGAAGAGTTTGGGAACGCATGGGATGTCTAATAGACAGAGGGATATTGTATGGATGTCCTTGCACAATATTTTGCCTGTGCGACAGGTTCAGAAGAGACGAGGTCTGACCAGAACGGAAGTGTGCCCGAGAGAAGGTTGTGGTGGATGTGAGACTGTGTGGCATACTATGTGGGACTGTGATTACGCGTACAGTGTGTGGAAGTGTGTAGGTGGGTTGTGTAAGGAGTTAGCGGGGGTGAGTTTTATTGACTGGCGTGTTGCAATGTTTGGAATTGGTGCATGTGGTCGTGTGAAAAATAGAATCCTATGGTTAATTATGACTTGTGTGATGCAGAGTTTGAGGGATGTGAGGAATTTAGGTATTTTCAAAGAGAAGCATTTATCTGTGAATAAGTGTGTCGGGCTGATCCTTTCTAGATTATACTTGATTTATAAATTAGATAGTGAAGGCGGTGGTGGTTCTGATGCAGAGGGCGTTTGGAAATTTAAAAAATGGCAGCACCTGATCAAATATCAGTGAATTTTAGTGATGTTTATTGATGTTTATGACGTCTTTTGTGTATACCTTTGTTTTGTTATGCTGAATTAAATATGAACCATGATGATGAGAGTTGAAACAACGACGTTTAAGTTGATGAGCTTATATTGAGTTGTTTATAACTAACCTGAATGGTTTTAAAAAAAAAAAAAAAAAAAAAAAAAAAAGAAACACAGTGTCTGCAAATTGAGATTCTGGTTTGACTATTATCCTAGGTCATGTGATAAGGCTCGTTAAAGGGTCGACATTGACTTGTAGGATTGCTACCTTTCAAAAGGTGGCACTAGAGTTCTAGCTCTCTTCCTCTCTGAAGAGACAATTTGCATAATTAGCATATTTACCAGAGGAGCATTGCGGCTTTAAGTCTCCTCATCTGCATGCTTAGCATGTTGATCTCCGCAAGGAGTGACGATATTTCTTGGACAATGGTCTGACGCCTCTCACACAGCCAAACCAGATCTCCGCTTTGCACTGACGAGGGGCTGAACCCCGAAACACAGTGTCTGCAAATTGAGATTCTGGTTTGACTATTATCCTAGGTCATGTGATAAGGCTCGTTAAAGGGTCGACATTGACTTGTAGGATTGCTACCTTCCAAAAGGTGGCACTAGAGTTCTAGCTCTCTTCCTCTCTGAAGAGACAAT
Organism: Oophaga sylvatica; assembly: GCA_033576555.1. Classification (NCBI taxonomy): domain Eukaryota; kingdom Metazoa; phylum Chordata; class Amphibia; order Anura; family Dendrobatidae; genus Oophaga; species Oophaga sylvatica. The sequence goes on from JARQOD010000001.1 coordinate 526,645,868, forward strand.
TTGCATAATTAGCATATTTCCCAGAGGAGCATTGCGGCTTTAAGTCTCCTCATCTGCATGCTTAGCATGTTGATCTCCGCAAGGAGTGACGATATTTCTTGGACAATGGTCTGACGCCTCTCACACAGCCAAACCAGATCTCCGCTTTGCACTGACGAGGGGCTGAACCCCGAAACACAGTGTCTGCAAATTGAGATTCTGGTTTGACTATTATCCTAGGTCATGTGATAAGGCTCGTTAAAGGGTCGACATTGACTTGTAGGATTGCTACCTTCCAAAAGGTGGCACTAGAGTTCTAGCTCTCTTCCTCTCTGAAGAGACAATTTGCATAATTAGCATATTTCCCAGAGGAGCATTGCGGCTTTAAGTCTCCTCATCTGCATGCTTAGCATGTTGATCTCCGCAAGGAGTGACGATATTTCTTGGACAATCTCTGGAAATATATACGGAGATTTAAATTTTCCGCTACACCATATACAGCTGTACGCTTCTGATACAGCACAGTTTTTCTGCCTTTTGTATTAAGGTCAAATCCATACTGAGAGAGGGTCTGTGTGTGACTCTGGAAATATATACGGAGATTTAAATTTGTTGGCATATGCAACAGATTAGGACTTATTATAAGTTTAAAGGAGGACTTTATGCTGACCTGACAATAGATGGCGATGTTGTGTAACGTTTCCTTCTGTTTAATGTATTGTATAAGAAATAGTCTCACTTGTACTTTCACTTTCGTTTTGCTCCTGTTTCCTGATGCAATGCTGAAATGACTGTGCATTCTTCCTTTTACCTCATGTTGTAAGAAGTAAAAGCTTGTTATCCCATGCAGCCTGCTCTGTCTACTGCAAAGGTGTGGATTCAGAAGCTGTGCAACAGGTTATGGGCCCAGTCACCCCAGACCCAGTCACCCCAGATACAGCGTACCCAGAGAATCCAGACACCACAGATCCCAAGCACCAAGAATACCATATACCCAGGACACTGGAACTCTCAGCAAGACCCTGGTGAATGCAGAAGAATTCTTCAGTGCAAGTCTCTCCAAACAAGTAAGATAAGTTAAAAATTATGAATAACACAGAGCTAAAACTCACAGTAGCTAAACAGAATGATGAGAACTATCAGCTATGGAAGTTCAAAGTAGAGATGTTATTGTCTAAAGATGATTTATGGGAAGTAATCACTACAGATAGACCTGATCAAGATAATCAGACATGGGATAAGAAAATAGACAAGTGAGAGCCATCATTAGCTTATTAGTGGATGATGCTCAATTAATACATATAAGAAATGAAGAAACAGCTAAAGGAATGTGGGAAGTATTAAGAAAGCTATATGAGAGACCCAGCTTAAATCACAAATTATTTTTTATTAAGAAAGCTTTACAGGATGAGACTAAATGCAGACAGTGACATGCAGAAGCATATATTCTCTATTATGGAAGTGATATCACAGCTAAGATCTATTGGTGAAGATATTAAAGAAAGCCATATAGCAGCTATATTGTTGTGCAGTTTACCAGATTCATATACAGCTTTAATAAATGTACTAGAGACAAGACCAGAAACTGACATTACATTAGAGTTTGTGAAAACAAGACTAATAGATGAATATCAGAGAAGAAAAGAACAAAGCAATGATTCTTCTACTGAAAAAGACAGTGAAAACGCTCTTAAAGCTACAGAATTTAAAAAAACTTATAATAAAGAGACAAGAGAATGCTTCAGATGTAAGAAAAAAGGTCATTTAAAGAAAGACTGTACCATATGGAAAGCAGAACAACAAAAATTACAACATAAAAAGCATACACAGAAAGTAAAAAACACAATTTCCGATTTGTGTGAGAATAATTGGAATGGCACATTCAAAATAACAGACAAGAAATCATCACTTGGTTGGTTTATTGATTCAGGAGCAACGAGTCATATGACAAGTGACAAGAATTTCTTTACTGATCTTGATTTAGATAAGAAAGAAGCCATTTATCTTGCAGATGGAAGCAAAATAACCACAGAAGGTATCGGACAAGGTATGCTAAATTGTTCAAACAAGTTCGGACAAGATTCAAAGATACTTGTACAGGATGTGTTGTATGTTCCAAAATTGTAAGGCGGATTATTATCTGTGAAACGTTTAACAGCAAAAAGGACTCACAGTAAAATTCAAAGATTCATTTTGTTCCTGTTTCCTGATGCAATGCTGAAATGACTGTGCATTCTTCCTTTTACCTCATGTTGTAAGAAGTAAAAGCTTGTTATCCCATGAAGCCTGCTCTGTGAAGTTTTCTACTGCAAAGGTGTGGATTCAGAAGCTGTGCAACAAAATTTTCCCTACACTGTCTACAGTTGTACGCTTCTGATACAGTACCATATATCTGCTGGTATTTTTGGTACATTTTCCCAAACATGAGGAAGTATGGTGGAAGAGGCCTCGGACGTGGGCGGGGGGGCCAGCTGGTACTGATGGTGTTGGCGGTGCCTCTGCTGGTAGTGCCAAAAGCACACTGGCACCTAAGGCACGAGGTGTTGAACCTGCGTCATCATCTGACTCCAGAAGGCCTGGAAGGCTCCCTTTTCTGGGAGTAGGTAAACCGCTTTTAAAGCCAGAGCATCATGAACAGGTTTTGGCTTACATTGCACAAAACAGCCTCCAGCAGATGTGGCAGTCCACACTTCAGATTACTCCCTGGAGCTCTTTTCACATACAATGCCTGGGTTATTGTTGTGAATACGTTGGAGGCGACTTCGGAGCTGGGGCTCCCTCCGGTGGTTGCTGAGGGTAATGAACCTATTGCTGAATGGCTTTCAGCTGGGTCTGATATAAGTGACCTGAACTCCCATCAGCCTTGCCGGTAATCAATTGTTCTTCCAGGTCTTGGTTGGAGCTCAGCTTGCATTCCTGCTTTCATTCAGATAAGTGATTTGCTGTTTTTTTTCCTCTGGTTGGATTTTCTTTGCTGGTTTGCTGCATTGCAGTGGACTTCAGCCTGGTCCCCTTTTGGGGCCTGGCACTGCATTTGTGCTCAGTTTGTGTTTGCAAATTTGCTCTATTCTTGTGTCACTTTTTATTTGCTGAATTGCTGTGTGTTACACCAGAGATCTGATTTAGGTGGCAGAGATTGTGTGATCTCAGGTTTTTTGTTAATCAGAAGTGTTGGTATTTTTGTCAGGGTTTTTTTGGATGCAGTCAGAATTCTTTCCTATACTTTTCTATCTAGACAGTATTGGGCCCCAGCTTTTGCTCATTCTATTTTCTGTCTGTGTTCGTATTTTCTTCTTGTCTAACTGCCATTACATGTTTGGGGGCTTCCTATTTCTTTGGGGGTTCTGCTACAGGGCAGTTAGCTTTCATCTTTCTGTCTTTAGGTGTAGCTATCTCTCCGGCTGTGACGAGGCATCTAGGATCACCGTAGGTACGCTCCATGGCTACTTCTAGTGTTGCGGTTACTTTAGGGTCCTGCAACCCAGTAGTTTCCAGCCCCTCTGGTGTATTGCTACTTTGGCTATTTTTTGCTATTTCTCCTCAGCTACCAAAACATAACAGTATTACCGGCCAAACTGAAAATTATATGGTACTCAACAGAAGGGAAAAATAGTAAAAAAGGAAAAAAAAAGGGAGTTGTCAGAAATTTTTTTTTCTGTTTGTTGCATTTTTTCCCTTTTTTTCTCTGGGTGCTGAGGAGGATTTTTTTCTTTGTCCTCTATGGAGTTTGCACAGTTGTCTGGCCATGTGGAGCGGCTTGCCGCTGAGGTTCAGAGTATTACTACCTATCTTGCTAGGTTGCCGGTTGTGGAACCTAGGATCCCCATACCAGATTTATTTTTGGGGGATCGGTCTAAATTTCTGAATTTCAAAAATAACTGCAAGTTGTTTTTTGCCTTGAAGCCTAAGTCCTCAGGCAACGCAGCACAGCAGGTTCAAATTGTCATCTCTCTGTTGCGCGGCGACCCTCAGGATTGGGCTTTTTCCCTGACACCTGGGGATCCTGTTTTGAATGATGGTGATGTATTTTTTCAGGCTCTGGGGTTATTGTATAATGAACCTAATGTCACTGATCAAGCTGAAAAGACCTTGTTGGCATTAAATCTGGGTCGTGAAGACACTGAGCTATACTGTCAGAATTTCCAAAATGGGCAGTCCTGACCAAATGAAATGATGATGCTTTGGCAGCCCTTTTTCGGAAGGGTCTGTCAGAAAATGTAAAGGACGTTATGGTGGGATTCCCGGTTCCCTCTGGTCTCAATGATTCTATGTCTTTGGCTATTCAAATTGACAGACGTTTGCGTGAGCGCAGAGGTATGCGTGAGATAATGTTGCCTTGTGAGTCAGCTCCTGAGCCCATGCAGTGTGATGGAGTGACTTCTGGGGCTCAGCGTCATGAGTTTAGAAAGCGCAATGGGTTATGTTTCTACTGTGGAGCACAAAAGAAAAAAGCAGCATGTATGAAAGTCACGATCAACCTCAAATAAGAATATGAAAAAAATATTTGTAAAAATATGATAAATTTTATTGGTACAAAATACAAACTGAAAAACAAGACACAAAAATAAAAAACATTAAAAAGGACCATGAAAGGCCCCAATAGGACCACTTAAAGATCCATGTGAGGATCCACTGACAAACTCCCAAAAAGCTGGCAAAAGCAGGTACACAGGTGTTGCACACTGGAAGACAATGATTGTGCTAAAGACAATGTGCAAAGACACAGCACAATGACATGTAACAAGTTATAAAGGCAAATGAAATTGTGCAAACACTAGTAACTTTGGCAAATAATTCGATCCAAACAGATAATGCAAAACAAAAGAAATATATGATTAAAGAGATTGGCAGTAATATAATTGTCTTGCAACAAAAAAAGCCTGTTACTAAAAATGACAAACTGCGGCTGAAAATGGCTACTACCTACCTAGATCTGATGCAAAAAACCTCTATGAACACTTATGGGAAAATGCCCAAGCGGAGGTGAGGAAAGATGGAACAAAATAATCCCACAAAAAAATGCAAATAATAGGTAGGTAACAATTGGCCTAAGTATAAAAACCGCAATGTGTCTTTTCACATTGTCTTTAGCACAATCATTGTCTTCCAGTGTGCAACACCTGTGTACCTGCTTTTGCCAGCTTATTTGGGAGTTTGTCAGTGGATCCTCACATGGATCTTTAAGTGGTCCTATTGGGTCCTTTCATGGTCCTTTTTAATGTTTTTATTTTTTGTGTCTTGTTTTTCAGTTTGTATTTTGTACCAATAAAATTTATCATATTTTTACAAATATTTTTTTCATCTTCTTATTTGAGGTTGATCGTGACTTTCATACATGCTGCTTTTTTCTTTGTGCTCCATATCTTTATTTCAGTGTGTTTGTAAGAGAATGAACGTGTGCACTGCAGTATGTGGAGGTGCCAGAGTAGGTGCCCAAACCAAATGTTGTGTAAGAAAACTCGGCACTCAACTTAAGTAAATGGTGGTTATATTTATTGTAGTCGGTGATGCCAAACGTTTCGGTCCTCAAGGACCTTCAACAGTGACTGTACAAAAAATAATGGTGAGTAAATTAAAACTTATGTTGCAAAGGCTAAATAAAGTATAAACACGTGGTCTTGAGGGTTAATATTGCAAAGAAAGGACATAGAAGAAGGCACAATAATGGTTCAGTCGTTTCAATGTTATACAGGATGTGAAAACTGCACGTACCGTGAATCACAATTCAGATATAGTTATAAAGCCAGAGCCAATCTGTTCGCCTAAACTGACCTGAAAAAATGGTGGTAGTGGCACAAGTGAAAAAAAGAGAGTACGATAGGTGGATGGTTACAGTGAAGTCTCATATGCTTACCCCAAACCAGCTAGGGAAATGCGGTAAACCACCGCTCATTAGTCGAGTGCTGTGGAGTGATATATTACAGAGACGTATATCAGGACGAGAGTTTAAGGTCTGTATATCGTGGTATCAGTGTATACATACCATGCAAAACAGATGCTGGGGTTTAATACGGGTACAGACTGCTTTCTCTGGTCTGTAGTTGTAAAGAAGGTACAGATTTATATATCATATCATGCATATGGTCCCACCAGATTTGAAGAAAATGTTACCTAAAGGAGGATTACCGAAAGTATAGGTTGCATATACCTAGGTAGAGGTATGTGTTGCTGCCTGTAAGAATATAAGCATAGATGTGAGCAAAGTGTGGCTGTGATCGGTGCTGGGCGCAGGAACGATGTGTCTTACCCTGTATCAGGAATATCGCGGTATCCACCGCTGGATAGAGGCAGGCAGCAATGGGTATGTTGCTGGCTTTTAATGGGGAAGCGAGTGTGTCACTTCCTGGTTCCGGATAGAAGCGTGTCACCGGAAGTGACGTGCCCGGAAGTGAGATCTGCGTTCCAAATGCGTTCCAGTGACGTATGTAGGAGGTGTGCTTTGCCAATTGGAGCATGCTCAGAAGAGAAAAGGCAGTAACAATTGCTGAAATAAGTCTAAGAGGTGGTGATATCAAACGGAGGTGATTGAAGTGCCAAAACAAATTCTCTGGGGTCAGTATAGGCGGCTCTGGGGGAAAAAGAAACCATACAGTTAGGAGACAAGTAGTTATTTAAGTAAAAGACAAAATATCATAATCCCGATTGAGACCTTTGGGGGTTAATGTTTCTAAGGTGTGTATCCAGTATGATTCTCTTTTTTTGAGCAGAGAGATCCGGTCTCCACCACGTCTTAAAGGGGGTATGTGGTCGATCACCTGGAACTTTAATTGAGAGATGGTGTGTCCCTTAGAGTAAAAGTGATGTGGTACAGGAAGGAGTAAGTTAGTACACCGTATCGTTGATTTGTGTTTCGAGATTCTTTCCCTCACAGGGAGGGTGGTCTCTCCGATGTATAACAAACCACATGGACACTTAATTAAGTATACCACATAAGATGTCTCACAGGTGAAAAATTGTTTGATGTGAAACATTTTGCCAGTGTGTGGATGGTAGAAACGATCGCCTTTGAGAACATTGCTGCACTGGGCGCAATGGAGGCATGGGTAGGTCCCCATTTTGGGGCGAGTTAGGAATCTTTGTCTCTCAATTGATGATGGTCCAATGTCTGCCCGAATAAGGTGGTTTCTGAGATTCGGTGGTCTTTTGAAACAAGGCATAAATGGCTCTTTGAATTCAGGGATATTCGGGTGGGCTGTCGCTAGAAGATGCCAGTGTCGCTTGATTGTTTTGTGGAGTAGGAAAGCAAAGGGGTGATATGTGTGGATGAAGGGGATACGTTTCTGATTCGTATTCAGACGTGTGCTTGGTACATGATTCATGGATTCTCCTAGGAGTGAGGGTGGGTAACCTCTCCTAGAGAATTTGGAGGTCATTTCCTGTGTGCGGGTAGTTCGCAGGGTATCATTTGTCACTATTCGTTTAACCCTCTGATATTGGCTGATGGGAATGGATTTTTTAACTGAAGAGGGATGAAAGCTAGAAAAATGTAAGATGCTATTCCTGTCAGTAGGCTTGACATATAGGTCTGTTGTGATGGCGCCATTGGCATCCTTAATGACCATTGTGTCCAAAAAATTAATTTGGTTGAAGTCATGCGTCATGGTGAAGGTAATGCCTGGCCAAGTAGAATTAAGGAAAAGAAGGAATTCTTGAAGGGATTCCAACGTGCCTCCCCACAGACAAAAGACATCATCTATGAATCGTTTCCAAAGGATAACGTGTTGGAGATATAGCGAATGTTTATAGATATGGGTGGACTCAAAGTCCGCCATGTACGTGTTGGCGTACGGGGGGGCCACGTTGGATCCCATGGCTGTGCCGCGTATTTGTAGATAATATGTGTTTTGGAACAGAAAGAAGTTGTTAAATAGGACGAGGGAAAGTAGTTCAATGACCAGATTGACCTGGTCCTCTGTCAAACCCTTTGTTGTAAGTAGATGGTGTACTGAGTTGATCCCATCGATGTGAGGGATGGACGTGTAGAGATCCCTCACATCCATTGTGACTAAAATAGCGTTTGTTGGGATATGTTGTAGTTTATGAATTTCATTGAGGAAATCACCCGTGTCTAACAAAAATGAAGGAGAGGAGTGTGTGAGAGGTGTTAGAATTTTTTCAAGGTATTTTGCAATGGGGGACAGTACAGAGTTGGTGGAGGCCACTATGGGTCTCCCTGGTGGATTTTGTAGGTTCTTATGGACTTTTGGTAAAGTGTAGAACACAGGGGTGATGGGATTTTTATTGCGAAGATAATCGCCCGTTTTGGAATCAAGAATCCCTAATTCAGTGTATTTGGAGATGATAGTTTCGATTTTAGACTGGATCTCGCTGGTCGGGTCTCTAGGTAATTTATGATAGATGGAAGAGTCTAATAATTGTCTATTGATCTCAGATATATAAGAAGACTTATCCATGACTACCAGGGCTCCGCCTTTGTCTGCGGGTTTGAATATTAGTGTATCATCATCTTGGAGAGATTTTAAGGCCTGTGTTTCTATTTGGGACATGTTAGGTGGGTAAAAGAGTTTCCCTTGTTCGATGTCTTTCCGTAATTGCAGAAAAGATGATTGGACAAAACCTATAAATGTCTCTACCGCATGTGAGCCATGTGGAGGACGGAATAAGCTCTTATTACGGAGGCCTAGGTTCAGTATGGACAGTGTGTTGTGGGGAGCCCCTGAGGGGGGATTAACTGTATCTGCAGAAGAAAAATATACTTTAAGTCGTAGTGTCCGGAAAAAGCGCTGTAAGTCCATGTCCAGATCGAAGGTCCTGTATAACATTGAAACGACTGAACCATTATTGTGCCTTCTTCTATGTCCTTTCTTTGCAATATTAACCCTCAAGACCACGTGTTTATACTTTATTTCAGTGTGTAGTCACAGATCCCCGCCTTACATTATTGTGGTGCCCTCAATCCCTTTTTCTTGTCATATGTTTCTACTGTGGTGACGCTTCTCATGCTATTTCCGTCTGCCCTAAGCGGGGAAGACGTTTTGCGCGCTCAGTTATCTTGGATAGTGTTCAGACTAAATTTCTGTTGACTGTTACCCTGATTTGCTCCCTGTCCACATTTTCGTCTCAGGTTTTTGTTAATTCAGGAGCAGCTATTAACCTGATGGATTTTGACTTTGCCAAACGTTGTGGCTTTCCCATGATACCCCTGCGGAAGTCTATTCCTTTGCTTGGCACTGATTCTACGCCTTTGGCGGAGAATAAACCCCAGTTTTCTACTCAGATGATAATGAGGGTGGAACCAGATCATCAGGAGAGTTTCAAATTTCTGGTGTTGCATAATCTGCATGACATTATTGTACTGGGTTTCCCTTGGTTACAGACTCATAATCCTGTTTTGGATTGGAAATCTGTGTCTGTGACCAGTTGGGGCTGCCAATGTGTTACTACTGACACTCCTGCTTTTTCTGCCTCTCCCCAATCTCAGCCTGTCCCTGACTTTTTGACTGATTTTTCTGATGTGTTTAGTGAGAGTAAGTCTGCATCCTTACATCCTCACAGGAGCTATGATTGCGCTATTGAGTTACTGCGTGGTGGTAAATTTCCTAAAGGTCTCCTTTTTAATTTATCTGTACCTGAACACGATACTATGCCATCTTATATCAAGGAGTCTTTGGAGAAGGGTCATATCAGGCCATCCTCTTCACCCTTGGGCGCCGTTTTTTTCTATGTGGCCAAAAAGGATGGTTCATTGACGCCGTGTTTTTGACTATCGCCTTCTGAATAAAATCACTGTTAAATATCAATATCAGTTACCCTTGATTTCTGACCTATTTTCCAGAGTGAAAAGTGCTAGTTCGTTTACCAAGCTTGACCTCAGGGGGGCGTATAACCTTATTTGCATTAAGCACGGGGATGAATGGAAGACGGCATTTAATACCCCTGAGGGGCATTTTGAGTACCTAGTGATGCCTTTTGGGCTCACTAATGCCCCTTCCGTCTTCCAATCCTTTATGAATGATATTTTCAGGGATTTTGTGGATAAATTTCTGATCGTTAATTTGCATATCTTGATTTTTTCCAACGACTGGGACTCTCATGTGAAACATGTTCGGACTGCGTTCCGGATTTTGAGAGAGAATGCACTGTATGTGAAGGGATCAAAGTGTCTTTTTGGCGTGCATAAGGTTTCATTTCTGGGATTCATTTTGTCTCCGTCTGTTATTGAAATGGACCCGGTCAAGGTTCAGGCCATCTGTAATTGGGTTCAACCTACTACATTGAAGGCTCTTCAGAGATTTTTGGGTTTTTGCCAATTTTTAACGTAAATTTATTGGTAATTTCTCTGGTATTGTTAAACCATTGACTGATTTGACCAAAAAGTGTTCCGATGTGGTGAATTGGCCTCCTGAGGCCGTTTCTGCGTTTCAGGAACTTAAGCAGAGATTCATTTCTGCTCCTGTTCTACGGCAGCCTGATGCTTCTCTACCGTTTCAGGTGGAGGTTGATGCTTCTGAGATTGGGGCAGGTGCCGTTTTGTCCCAAAGGGATCCGGAGACCTCTAAGAGTAACCCTTGTGCCTTCTTCCATCGAAAATTTTCTTCAACTGAACGTAATTATGACGTGGGTAATCGGGAGTTATTGGCCATGAAGTGGGCCTCTGAAGAGTGGAGACATTGGCTGGACGGAGCCAAACATCAGGTGGTGGTCCTCACGGACCATAAGAACCTGGTTTATCTCGAATCAGCCAAGCGACTTAATCCTAGACAGACCAGGTGGGCCTTGTTTTTCACACGTTTTAATTTTGTGGTTTCTTTTCTTCCGGGCACTAAGAATGTTAAGGCGGATGTCCTCTCGAGGAGTTTCTTTGCGGATACTCCTGAGTTAACTGATCCTGTGTTATGTTTCGGCAGCTGAGGAGTGCAGGCAAAAAAGGCAATACACCAGAGCAGTTGGAATCTATGAGATTGCAGTACCCTGACTAACCACCACAACTAGAGGCAGCCGTGGAGCGTTCCTACGTTGGTCCTAGACGCCTCGTCACAGCCTGAGAAACTAACTACACCTAAAGATAGAAATAGGAAAGCTATCTGCCCCGGAGCAGAACCCCAAAGATAATAGAAAGCCCCCGAACATGTAATCGCGGTTAGACAAGATGAAATACTGACACAGAAAGAAAATAGTATGAGCAAACGCTGGGGCCCAAACTAACTAAATAGAAAAGGATAGGAAGGGTACTTACTGCAATCCCAGAAAACCCTGAAAATCACCAACTCTACTAATTTCAAAAACAACTGAGATCACACGACCTCTTCCACCTAAATTAGTTCTCTGGTGTAACAAAATCAAAACAGCAGCCACTGAAAAAACTGGAAAAAGCAAAAGTACAAACATCAGTGGCTGAACTAAACTGAGAGGGCAAAAGCCCCCGGAGGGGACCCTGAAGGCCCCCACAGAAGTGCAGGACAAAATGCAAAAATATAGCACAAAAAACAAAAAGAGGAAAATGTCTTATCTGTTAGCAGGAGATGCAGACACGACATAGCAGGCTACAAGGGAAACAGGAATGAAGGATTCAGACCAGAACAATTGATCACCGGCAACCCTGATGGGAAGGTGACTCCCTTATATAAGACCAGTCAGTAACACCTGATTCCAGTCCTCACAATCTTCACTGGACAGATCAGCACCGCTTGTAACCACCAGAGGAAGCCTCTGCTCAGAACTCATCTCAAACCCATTCACAACATCCTGCTGTTATTTTGAAAGAGGGTGTACTTCTTTCCGCCATCTTGCTCAATTTGAGACTGGCTCTGGAGGGGTGTCAGGAGGATAAACCTGAACGCTGCCCTGTTGGGAAATTGTTTGTCCCAGACCAGTGGAAGAAGAGTGTGATGTCTGAGATTCATTGTTCCACGTTGGCTGGTCATCCCGGTATTTTTGGTACCAGAGACTTGGTGAGTCGGTCCTTTTGGTGGCCTACTTTGTCTCGTGACGTCAGGGACTTTGTGCAGTCCTGTGGGACTTGCTCTCGTTCCAAGCCTTGCTCTCGCTCTAGTGGTTTGTTAATGCCATTACCTGTGCCCAAGAGGCTATGGACCCATATCTCTATGGATTTTATTTCCGACCTCCCTGTCTCTCAAAGAATGACCGTTATCTGGGTAATCTGTGATAGGTTTTCCAAGATGATACATCTTGTGGCATTACCTAAGTTACCTTTCTCCTCAGAAATTGGTGCCTTTGTTCTTTCAGCACGTGGTTTGGTTACATGGCATTGTGTCTGACAGAGGAGTCCAGTTTGTTTCCAGAATTTGGAGGACATTTTGTTCTAAACTTGGTGTTCAATTATCTTTCTCCTCTGCATTTCATCCTCAGACCAATGGACAAACTGAGAGAACAAACCAGACCTTGGAGACTTATTTGAGATATTTTGTGTCTGCTGATCAAGATGACTGGGTCTCTTTTTTGCCTTTGGCTGAGTTTGCTCTTAATAATAGGACTAGCTCTGCCACCTTGATGTCTCCATTTTCTGCAATTCTGGCTTTCACCCTCGATTTTCTTCGGGACAGGCGGAGGCTTCTGTCTATCCGGGTGTTGACTCTGTTGTGGAGCGAATGCAGCAGATTTGGGACCAGGTAGTGGAGAGGTTGTCTCTCTCTCAAGAGAAGGCCCAGCGGTTTGCCAACCGGCATAGGACTGATGGTCCTCGGTTTAAAGTGGGGGACTTGGTTTGGTTGTCCTCAAGAAATATCCCTATGAGGGTTGCATCTCCAAAGTTTAAGCCTAGGTTAATTGGACCTTATAAGATCATGGAGATTCTTAATCCGGTTTCCTTCCGTTTGCTTCTTCCAGGGACATTTAAGATCCATAACGTGTTCCACAAGTCCTTATTGAAGAGGTTTGTCGAGCCAGTGGTTCCTATGGCTGCGCCTCCTGATCCTGTTTTGGTTGAGGGCAATCTGGAGTATATGGTTGAGAAAATATTGGATTCTCGTTTTTCTAGACGGAAACTCCAATATTTGGTTAAGTGGAGATGTTATGGTCAGGAGGACAATTCTTGGGTGTTTGCTTCGGACATCCATGCTAGGAGACTGATCCGTGCCTATCACCGAGCTCATCCTGATCGGCCTGGTTGCACAAGTGAGGGTTCTGTGACCCCTCCTCAAGGGGGGGTACTGTTGTGAATGTGCTAGAGATGGTTTCTGAGCAGAGGCTCCCTCTGTTGGTTACAGACAGTACTGAACCTTCCAGCGAGGAATGGCAATCTGGGATCACTGACTGGACTGATATAAGGGAGGTTCCCTCCCATGATTGTTGCCGGTGATCAATTGTTCTTGTCTCAATTGTGGTTCCTGGTTCATTTGGAAGTTTGCTGGAGTCTTGTCTGCGTCTGCTGCTTTCTGATAAGATATTTTTGCTTTTCTTTTTGTGCTTGCTTTTTGCATAGTTTTCTGCACTTTTGGAGTTCAGCCGGGTCCCCTCCTGGGGCCTGTGCTCCTCTCAGTTTATCTGTAGCCACTGTTATTTGTTCATTTGCTTTTTCCTGTTTTTTCAGTGGCTGCGGCTTGGTTGTGTTACACCAGAGATCTGATTTAGGTGGTGTTGAGATAGTGTGATTTCAGGATTTTTGGCAATCAGAAGTGTTGGTATTTTTTAGGGTTTTTTTTGGATTGCAGTCAGAATTCTTTCCTGTACTTTTCTTTCTAGACAGATTGAGCCACAGCGTTTGCTCATTCTATTTTCTGTCTGTGTCAGTGCTTTCTTCTTGTCTAACTGCCATTACATGTTTGGGGGCTTCCTATTTTCTTTGGGGATCTGCTCCGGGGCAGATAGCTTTCATCTTTCTGCCTTTAGGTGTAGTTATCTCTCAGGCTGTGACGAGGCGTCTAGGATCAACGTAGGAACGCTCCACGGCTACCTCTAGTTGTGTGGTTAGTTCAAGTTACTGCAATCCAATAGTTTCCAGCCTCTCTGGTGTATTACCGTTTTTGCTATTTCTCCTCAGCTACCTAAACATAACAGATAAGTTACTTTTGTTTTTTTTTTGTGTGCTTTGTTTTTCCTTGTATTTGCTGCCTTGCTTTTTCAGTTCAGCCAGGTCCCCTTTGGGGGCTTGCGCTGGTCTCTGTTCTCTTTTTGTATTTGTTCATTTGCTCAGTTTTTGTGATTTTTTACTGCTGGGTAGCTGCGTGTTCACACCAGAGATCTGATATAGGTGGTCGAGACCTTGTGGTCTCAGCATTTTTGGATTCAGAAGTGTTGGAGTTTTTCCTAGGGTTTTTTTGGGTTGCAGACAGTATTCTATCCTGTGCTGTCCTTTCTATACAGTTTTGGCCCCAGCGTTTGCTCATTCTATTTTCTGTCTGTGTACGTGTTTTCATCTTGTCTAACCACCATTTTATGTTTGGGGGCTACCTATTGGGGCTCTACTCTGGGGCAGTTAGCTTTCCTCTTTCCATCTTCAGGGGTAGCTAATCTCTCCGGCTGTGACGAGGCGTTTAGGGCACTGTAGGAACGTCCCACGGCTGCCTCTGGTTGTGCGGTTAGTTTTAGGGGTCTGCAACCAATTAGTTCCAACCTCTCTGGTGTTTGGCTGCCTTTGCGTTTTTTTCGCTCCCGTCCTCCTCAGCTACCAAAACATAACACCTTGCCTGGCTCACACCTTGAACCTAGTGGTGCAGTGCTTCATAAATAATTATCCGGAGTTACCAGCCCTGCTCCATAAGGTGCAAAGACTGTGCTCGCATATCCATCGCTCGCCCGTAGACTCCAGTCGTATGCAGAGGCTGCAGCGATCGCTCCACCTCCCCAAGCACCGCCTAATCATAGACGTTGCAACAAGGTGGGACTCCACCATTCACATGGTTGAGAGGCTGTGCGAACAGAGGCAGGCTGTAATGCATTTGTGGGAGGATACACGGGCAGGCAGTTTGAGGGCAGACATGGAGTTGTTGGGTGTGCAGTGGTCAAAGCAGAAAGACCTCTGTAAAGTCCTTCAGTGTTTTGAGGAATGCACACGGCTGGTAAGCGAAGACAACGCCATCATAAGCATGAGCATCCCACTTATGCGTCTGCTCATGCAAACTTTGACGCAGCGAAGGAGGAGGAGGGAAGCCTTGATGACAGTCAGCCATTGTCTGCTCAGGAAACTGTCCTGGACGAGGTAGAGGAAGAGGAAGAGGAGGAGGAGGCGGATGAGGGGGATGATTATTTTGGGGAGGAGGATGCTTCTTAGGGGGCCAGAGAAAATATTGGCTTGCCAAGGTCAGGTACAGGGTTTGTGCGTGACTGGAGGAATATGGATTTGGCAGAAAGTGCTCCTCCACCCACCACTGGCAGTGCATCATTGACACCGGGAACATTGGCCCACATGTGTGATTATGTCTTGCGGATCCTAAAAAGGGACCCCCGCATTGCCAAAATTATAAAGGATGACGACTACTGGTTGGCCAGCATCCTCGATCCACGCTCTAAAGGCAAATTACAGAACATCATGTCACAGGAGAACCTAGAGCTAATATTGGCGAACAAACAAGCAACTCTGGTAAACCATTTGTTAGAGGCATTCCCAGCACACTGCAGCGGTGCAGGTTCTACCACGAGCCGTACTGGGCAACATGGAAGAGGTGTTCGTGGTGCACACAGCCGAAGTGGCGTTGGAGACAAGGGTTTCATGACCATGTTGTGGGCTGATTTCTCGAGTACCGCTCACACGACTGTTAATACTGAATCGATTGCAACAGACAGGAGACAACAGTTGTCAACTATGGTTCAAAATTACCTCTCCTCCCCTATTGATGTTCTCCCTCACAGGTCATTCCCCTTTGACTACTAGGCCTGTAAACTGGACACCTGGCCTGAATTGGCACAATATGCCTTACAGGAGCTCGCTTGCCCTGCTGGTAGTGTGCTATCAGAAAGAGTCTTCAGTGCTGCTGGATCAATCCTGACAGAAAGAAGGACCCAGCTGTCGACTCAAAATGTTGGTGATCTCACCTTCATTAAAATGAACCATGCCTGGGTTTCAAAGGATTTTGTCCCACCTTCCCTGATGACACATAGGTTGCCAGCAAAATTGGCTCGCTTTTTCCTCCTCCTCCTCCGACTTCTCCAATTCCTCCATTTGCAGCTGCTGAATGTCCAGCCTACACCTCAACATACGACAGTTTTTCCACCTCCCTAACTGGGCTGTTCCCCCCAGGGCCGGCCTCAGCACCTGGCACTCGGGCAAGTGCCGGGGCCCTGAGCAGGTGGGCAGGCCCACTCGCCGTCAGAGACACCGGCGTACTATGAGGGGCCCTGTGCCAGTGCCGGCGCCCACGAGTGGGCCCCCTGCTTGCTCAGGGCCCCAGCACGTGCAATACTTACCTCTCCCTGCTCCACCGCTGTGAGGTCTTCCGCATTTCCTGACAGTGACATTCAGGTCAGAGAACGCGATGATGTCATGTCTGTGCGCCCTCTGCCTTAACAGTCACAGTGCAGAGAGCAGGAAGATGGCGATGCTGAGGAGTCCAGAGTAGAGAAGAGCCCAGTGAGGAGAAGTATTTCATTTTTTTAATGTTTGGAGCAATATATGGGGAGCATTATACACTGGAGAATTTTATATGGGGCCCATCATACACTTGAGCATCATAGATAGGGCCCATTATACACTGAATCATTATATATGGGGCCCATCATACACTGGAGCATTATAAATGGGGCCCATCATACACTGGAACATCATATATGGGCCCATTATACACTGGAGCATCATATGGGACCCATTATATATGGAGCATTATATAGGCCCATCATACACTGGAGCATCATCCATGGAGCCCATCATATACTGGAGCATCATATGGGGCCCATTATATATGGAGCATTATATAGGCCCATCATACACTGAAGCAACATCCATGGGGCCCATCATATACTGGAGCATCATATGGGGCCCATTATATATGGATCATTATATAGGCTCATCATATACTGGAGCATCATCCATTGGGCCCATCATGAACTGGAGCATCATATGGGGCCCATTATATATTGTGCATCATATGGGGCACATTATATATGGAGCATCACATGGAGCCCATTATATATGGAGCATTATATATGGGGACCATTATATTTGGAGCATTATATGGGGCCCATCATATACTAGAGCATCATATGGGGTTCATTATTTATGGGGCATCATATAGGGCCCTTTATATATGGAGCTTCATATGGAGCACATATGGGGCCTATTCTGTACGGAGCATTATATGGAGCCCATTCTGCATGGAGCAATATATTGGGCCTATCATATACTGTATGGAGCTTCATATGCGACTCATTATACTGTATGGAGCAATATGTGGGGCTCATTATACTCTATGGGGACCATCCTATACTATATGGCACATTATATGGGGACCATCATATACTGGAGCATTATGTGGAGCTCATCATATACTGTATGGAACATTATATGGGACCAATTATGTATGGAGCAATATATGGGGCTCATTATTCTGTATGGCGCACTATGTGGTGCCCATAATACTGTATGGAGGACTAGACTGTCCGGTTTTTGAGTTATTGTAGAATTTACAATAGATATCACTCATGTAATGTAAGAAGTGAAGTATTTTGCATTGTACTATACCTATATTTCAATGCCGTATCGGAGTATCCGAATTGTGGTATGTGTTAAAGGAGCCCACTGAGACTCTTTCCCCCGGGGCCCACGAAAACCTGGAGCCAGCCATGCACCCCCCACAACTTTCGCCAAATAACACCCAGTTTTCAATGCATTACTATTATTAGAAAGTAAATTAAGGTTGACAATCTTAAGTACCGTATATACTCGTGTATAAGCCGAGGTTTTCAGCACCTTTTTTTGTGCTGAAAATGCCCCCTCGGCTTATACACGAGTCATAGGGCAGAAACCAGCGGGGGAGGGGATGCGGCGGCAGGAGCCGGTGGCTGGGATCATACTCAACCTCCCCGTGCCATCGCTGAAGTCCCTGCAATCCTGCGTTCTCCCGGCTTCCTGCAGCTCTCCAGCGCTGAGCGGTGACGTAATACCCGCTCATTAAGGTCATGTAATATGGATGCGACGCCACTCCCATGGGCGTGGCCTCCATATTCATGGCCTTAATGAGCGGTATTACGTCACCGCTCAGCGCTGGAGAGCTGCAGGAAGCCGGGGAGAACGCAGGATTGCCGGCCGGGACGTTCAACGATGGCACGGGGAGGGTGAGTATGATGGAGGAGGATGGGGGGAGTATGGAGGAGGACAAGGAGCACGTAGGAGGACGGGGGGAGGATGGAGAGCACGGAGCAGAACGGGGGAGGACGGAGAGCACGGAGCAGGACGGGGGGAGGATGGAGATCACGGAGCAGAACGGGGGGAGGTCGGAGAGCACGGAGCAGAACGGGGCGAGAACGGAGAGCACGGAGCAGAACTGGGGAGGATGGAGAGCACGGAGCAGGACGGGGGGGAGGACAGAGAGCACGGAGCAGAACGGGGAGGAAGGAGAGCACGGAGCAGAACGGGGGGAGGACAGAGAGCACAGAGCAGGACGGGGGTGGGCACAGAGGAGAATGGGGGAGTGCAGAGCTGGATGGGGAAGCACGGAGCAGGACGGGGGAGGATGGAAAGCACGGAGCAGGACAGGATAATGGAGCAGGAGGAGGGGAGCACAGAGGAGAATGGGGGGCGCACAGAGCTGGATGGGGGAGCACAGAGCAGGACGGCAACTTATACACCCGGCTTATACGCGAGTCAATAAGTTTTCCACGTTTTTTTGTGGCAAAATTAGGGGGGTCGGCTTATACACGGGTCGGCTTATACATGAGTATATACGGTAATAAGAATTGATGTAGTTGGCATTGAAATGGGCACTGTAGGTGTGTTTGCTGTCCTCCACTCCCTGCCAACTTTTCTTCCCATTGACTTGCATTGGGATCAGGTCGAGTTTCAGTCGGACCTTCGACTTTTTCCGATAGTCGGCCGATTTTGTTCGACTCGACTTTGGGAAATTATGTGTGGGGAGGAATCAGGTGAATAGAGCAGAGTTGTATGGAGATGACAGGTTATATACTGGACATTTTGTTTGGGAAGGTATCAGGAGATTAGTGCAGAGGTTTATGAGGGAGACAGGTAATTTACAGAAGATTATGTGTGGGGTGATATCAGGAGATTTGGGCAGAGATGTATGGAAAGGACAGGTTATATACTGGAGATTGTGTGAGGAGGTATCAGGAGATTAGTATGAAGATGTAGTGGAAGGATAGTTTATATACTGGAGATTTTATTTGGGGAGGCATCAGGGGATAGGGGCAGAGATGTATGGGGAGGACAGGTTATAGAATGGAGATTATGTATGGGGTGAAACCAGATTAGGATAGAGATATATGGAGTGGACAGGATATATACAGAAGATTATGTGAGGGAAGGTATCAGGAGATTGGGGCAGAAATGTTTGGAGAGGATAGTAATACAGTGAAAATTATGTGTGTGGAGGTATCAGTACATTAAGGCAGAGATGTGTGGAGAGGACAGGTAATATACTGGAGATTGTGTGGGGAGGTATCAGGAGATTAAGGCGAAGAAGTATGGAGAGGACAGTTTATATGCTGGAGATTATGTGTGGCGAGGTATCAGGATATTAAAGCTGAGGTTTATGGAAAAAACAAGTTTTATACTGCAGATTATGTGTGGGGAAGTATCTGGAGATTAGGGCAGAGATGTATGGAGAGGACAGGTTATATACTGGAAATTATATGTAAGGAGTTAACAGGAGATAAGAGCAGAGATGTATGGAGATAGCAAGGCAAATATGGGAGATTATGTATTGGGTGTTATCAGGAGATTAGGGCAGAGATGTATGGAGAGGACAGGTTATATACTGGAGATTATGTGTGGGGAGGGATCAGGAAAAAGGCAGAGGTTTATGGAGGGGACAGGTCATATACTACATATTATATATGGGGAGGCATCAGGAGAATAGAGCAGAGTTGTATGGAGAGGACAGGTTATATATACTGTAGATTATGTATGGGGTGATATCTGGACATTAGGGCAGAGATGTATGGAGAGGACAGGTTATACACTGAAGATTATGTGTGAGGAGGTATCAGGAGATTAGGGCAGAGCTGTATAGAGCGGATAGGTTATATACTGGTGATTAAGTGTGATGAGGTATTAGGAGATTAGGGAAGAGATGTATGGAGAGGACAGGATATATGTACTGGAGATTATGTGTGTGGAGATATCAGTAGATTAAAGCAGAGATGTATGGAGAGCACATGTAATATACTGGAGATTATGTGTGGGGGAGTATAAGGAGATAAAGGCGAAGATGTATGGAGAGGACAGTTTATATACTGGAGATTATGCGTGGCGAGGTATCAGGAGATTAAAGCAGAGGCTAATGGAAAAGACAAGCTTTATACTGTAGATTATGTGTGGAGAGGTATCAGGATATTAGGGCAGAGATGTATGGAGAGATCAGGTTATATACTGGAGATTATGTGTGAGGGGGTATCAGAATATTAGAGCAGAGATTAATAAAGGAGACAGCTTACACTACAGGTCCTTCTCAAAAAATTAGCATATAGTGCTAAATTTCATTATTTTCCATAATGTAATGATTACAATTAAACTTTCATATATTTTAGATTCATTACACACCAACTGAAATTTGTCAGGTCTTTTATTGTTTTAATACTGATGATTTTGGCATACAACTCCTGATAACCCAAAAAACCTGTCTCAAAAAATTAACATATTTCAACCGTCCAATAAAATAAAAGTGTTTTTTAAAAACAAACAAAAAAAAACATCAAATAATAATGTTCAGTTATGCACTCAATACTTGGTCGGGAATCCTTTTGCAGAAATGACTGCTTCAATGCGGCGTGGCATGGAGGCAATCAGCCTGTGACACTGCTGAGGTGTTATGGAGGCCCAGGATGCTTCGATAGCGGCCTTAAGCTCATCCAGAGTGTTGGGTCTTGCGTCTCTCAACTTTCTCTTCACAATATCTCACAGATTCTCTATGGGGTTCAGGTCAGGAGAGTTGGCAGGCCAATTGAGCACAGTAATACCATGGTCAGTAAACCATTTACCAGTGGTTTTGGCACTGTGAGCAGGTGCCAGGTCGTGCTGAAAAATGAAATCTTCATCTCCATAAAGCATTTCAGCCGATGGAAGCATGAAGTGCTCCAAAATCTCCTGATAGCTAGCTGCATTGACCCTGCCCTTGATGAAAAACAGTGGACCAGCACCAGCAGCTGACATGGCACCCCACACCATCACTGACTGTGGGTACTTGACACTGGACTTCAGGCATTTTGGCATTTCCTTCTCCCAGTCTTCCTCCAGACTCTGGCACCTTGATTTCCGAATGACATGCAAAATTTGCTTTCATCAAAAAAAGTACTTGGGACCACTTAGCAACAGTCCAGTGCTGCTTCTCTGTAGCCCAGGTCAGGCGCTTCTGCCGCTGTTTATGGTTCAAAAGTGGCTTTACCTGGGGAATGCGGCACCTGTAGCCCATTCCCTGCACACGCCTGTGCACGGTGGCTATGGATGTTTCTACACCAGACTCAGTCCACTGCTTCCTCAGGTCCCCCAAGGTCTGGAATCGGTCCTTCTCCACAATCTTCCTCAGGGTCCGGTCACCTCTTCTCGTTGTACAGCATTTTCTGCCACATTGTTTCCTTCCAACAGACTTCCCATTGAGGTGCCTTGATACAGCACTCTGGGAACAGCCTATTTGTTGAGAAATTTCTTTCTGGGTCTTACCCTCTTGCTTGAGGGTGTCAATGATGGCCTTCTTGACATCAGTCAGGTCGCTAGGCTTACCCATGATGGGGGTTTTGAGTAATGAACCAGGCAGGGAGTTTTTAAAAGCCTCAGGAATCTTTTGCATGTGTTTAGAGTTAATTAGTTGATTCAGAAGATTAGGGTAATAGGTCGTTTAGAGAACCTTTTCTTGATATGCTAATTTTTTGAGACAGGTTTTTTGGGTTATCAGGAGTTGTATGCCAAAATCATCAGTATTAAAACAATAAAAAACCTGACAAATTTCAGTTGGTGTGTAATGAATCTAAAATATATGAAAGTTTAATTGTAATCATTACATTATGGAAAATAATGAAATTTAGCACTATATGCTAATTTTTTGAGAAGGACCTGTATGTTCCAAATTATTATGCAAATGATATTTTTCTCTGATTTTCCTAAGTGGTCGGTGCAAATGACAGTCAGTCTAATAAAAGTCATCACCCGTTAGAGTATACATCGAATTTTATTGAAGAAACCTCCCAATGATAACAGTATAATCTCCAAAATGGAAAAAAACTCAAAATGCACTGTTCCAAATTATTAGGCACAGTAGAATTTCTAAACATTTGATCTGTTTTAAAGAACTGAAAATGCTCATTTGTGGAATTTGCAGCATTAGGAGGTCACATTCACTGAACAAAAAAGCTACTTAACTCCAAAACATCCTAACAGGCCAAGTTACATGTTAACATAGGAACCCTTCCTTGATATCACCTTCACAATTCTTGCATCCATTGAACTTGTGAGTTTTTGGAGAGTTTCTGCTTGTATTTCTTTGCATGAAGTCAGAATAGCCTCCCAGAGCTGCGGTTTTGATGTGAACTGCCTTCCACCCTCTCAGATCTTTTGCTTGATGATACTCCAAAGGTTCTCTATAGGTCTATAGGGTTGAGGTCAGGGGAGTTTATCTCCTTCTATGCCTATAGCAGCCAATGACTCCAAGGTATTCTTTGCAGCATGAGATGGTGCATTGTCATGAATGAAGATGATTTTGCTCCTGAAGACAGTTTCTGCTTTTTATACCATGGAATAAAGTTGTCAGTCAGAAACTCTATATACTTTGCAGAGGTCATTTTCACACCTTCAGGAACCTTAAAGGGCCCTACCAGCTGTTTCCCCATGATTCCGGCCCAAATCATGACTCCTCCACCTCGTTGCTAACGTAGAAGCCTTGTTGGGACATGGTGGCCATCCACCAACCATCCACTACTCCATCCATCTGGACCATCCAGGGTTGCTCAACACTCATCAGTAAACAAGACTGTTTGAAAATTAGTCTTCATGTATGTCTGGGCCCACTGCAACCGTTTCTGCTTGTGAGCACTGTTTAGGTGTGGCCGAATAGTAGGTTTATACACCACAGCAAGCCTTAGAAGGATCCTACACCTTGAGGTTCGAGGGACTCCAGAGGCACCAGCAGCTTCAAATATCTGTTTGCTGGTTTTGTAATGGCTTTGTAGCAGCTGCTCTCTTAATCCAATGAACTTGCCTGGCAGAAACCTTCCTCATTCTGTCTTTATCAGCACAAACACGTCTGTGCTCAGAATCAGCCACAAATCTCTTAACAGTACGATGATCGAGCTTAAGTTTTCGCGAAATATCTAATGTTTTCATCCCTTGACCAAGGCATTGCACTATTTGATGCTTTTCAGCAGCAGAGAGATCCTTTTTCTTTCCCATATTACTTGAAAACTCTGGCCTGCTTAATAGTGTGGAACATTCAGTTTTCCTTTTATTGGGCTCACATGGCAAACTAATTATCACAGGTATCTGAGATTGATTTCAGTGATCCAAAGAACCCTGAGACACAATACCATCAATGGGTTTCATTTACAAAAAAAAACAAAAAGCGCTATGACACTTAAAACCGATTTGCATAATAATTTGGAACATAGTGTATATACTGGAGATTATGTGTGGCGAAGTATCAGGAGATTAAAGCTGAGGTTTATGGAAAAGTCAAGTTTTATACTGTATATTATGTGTGGGGAAGTATCAGAGATTAGGGCAGAGATGTATGGATAGGACAGGTTATATACTGGAAATTATGAGTGAGGAGTTAACAGGAGATTAGAGCAGAGATGTATGGAGATAACAAGGTAAATACGGGAGATTATGTATTGGGTGATAACAGGAGATTAAGGCAGAGATGTATGGAGAGGACAAGTTATATACTGGGGATTATATGTGGGGAGGGATCAGGAAAAAGACAGGTTTATGGAGGGGACAGGTCATATACTGCATATTATGTACGGGGATTCATCAGGAGAATAGAGCAGAGTTGTATGGAGAGGACAGGTTATATACTGTAGATTATGTATGGGATGATATCTGGACATTAGGGCAGAGATGTATGGAGAGGACAGGTTAAACAATGAAGATTATGTGTGGGGTGATATCAGGAGATTAGGGCAGAGATATATGGAGTGGATAGGTTATATACTGGAGATTATGTGTGTGGAGGTATCAGTAGATTAAGGCAGAGATGTATGGACAGCACAGGTAATATACTGGAGAATATGTGTGGCGAGGTATCAGGAGATTAAAGCAGAGGTTTATGGAAAAAACAAGGTTTGTACTGTAGATTTTGTGTAGGGAAGTATCAGGAGATTAGGGCAGGGATGTATGGAGAGGACAGGTTATATACTGGAAATTATGTGTGAGGAGTTAACAGGAGATTAGAGCAGAGATGTATGGCGATAACAGGTTAAATACTGGAGATTATGTATTGGGTGATATCAGGAGATTAGGGCAGAGATGTATGGAGAGGACAAGTTATATACTGGAGACTATGTGTGGGGAGGGATCAGGAAAAAGAGGCAGAGGTTTATGGAGGAGACAGGTCATATACTGCATATTATGCATGGGGAGGCATCAGGAGAATAGAGCAGAGTTGTATGGAGAGGACAGATTATATACTGGAGATTATGTGTGTGAAGGTATCAGTAGATTAAGGCAGAGATGTATGGAGAGCACAGGTAATTTACTGGAGATTATATGTGGGGAGGTATAAGGAGATTAAGGTGAAAATGTATGGAAAGGACAGTTTATAAACTGGAGATTATGTGTGGCAAGGTATCAGGAGATTAAAGCAGAGGCTAATGGATAAAGGGTATGCCAATAACAATCGCTAAGGATCGTAAAAAAGTCATATTCGATCCTTAGCGATATTGTCAGTGCGGCAGCTTCACGACGATCTCTGGATCCGCTCGTGCTGGAATCTCGACCTATTCATCTGGCGCTCGGGGAAGTATTTATCGTGTGTGCACTTTTGCGATTAGGTATTTGTACGCTAAAGTCGTAGAGATCGTAAACGGGATAGGTGTAATACGCTAATGCGGCACATTTGGATATAGAAACAATCGCTGGATCTCTTAGTATCACCTAACGGATCGCTAGCGGGATTGATAGTGTGGAGACCTTAGAAGTTTATACTGTGTATGTGGAGAGTTAGGAGATTAGGGCAGATTAATGGAGAGGACAGGAGTTTATGTGTGAGGATATATCAGGAGATTAGGGGAGAGATGTATGGAGATAACAGTTAAAGGGAATCTGTCACCCTAAATTGGCGGGATATTTAAATGATGGTAGTCAGGTCAGATGGGCAGTGCTTGCGTACTTGCCTTAACATGTTGTTCGCCGCTGTCTCCATTATTTCTGGGAATTGTAGTCGTTGCCTCCATATAATGCGCGTGCGCATTGCAATCTTGAATTGCGCACGTGCAGTATGCTTTGCCCGCAGATTGCAATGCGCAGGCGCGTTATATGGAGGGCAACAACTACAATTCCAGAAATAATGGAGACAGCAGCGAACAACATGTTAAGGCAAGTAACCAAAACACGCCATCTGACCTGACTGCCATCATTTAAATATCCCGCCAATTTAGGGTCACAGATGTTAGGGCTTGAGTTCCCACTGCTGCACAAGGGGAGTCTCGAACCAGTCCCGCATTCGTCTCTGTCCGCAGTGGAGTCTGCTCAGCTTAGACGTCGGTCCCAGCGTCTTACCCAGTCTAACAGTGTGCAGAGGATTACTGCTGTTCTTCCAGGCTCTGCTATTGTGGCCAGTACTGGTTAGCGGCGAGCAGACGTCTTTAGGACAAAGTCCTTGTTTTCCCCTTCTGAGCATGCTCAGAGTGAGATCTCTCATTGGAGATCAGGGGTCACATGCTCTGTTACTGCAGCAGCTCCTATTGGTCCGCCAGGAAGGTCCTCTGACTACTGGTGTTCTGGAATGGGTTTCGTTGGCCCTTGTTTCTGGCAGGTCCTGTAGCTGTTACTATAAAAAGGTAGCATGGCTGGGCCGCCATGCGCTAATATCAATCGTCATATGCTTTGCGCCAGTGTGGTCATGCGTGTGTGTGGTTAGGGCCCGGCTGAAATAAGCCCCTAGAATACCGACTTAATCGGTGAGGAGTTTGGTATGCTAGCTGGTCAGGGTCGGTGTCCTAGATGCCCTACATTACCGGCATAACCGGTGAGGAGTTTGATTGCCGTATTCAGGGCCTGGCATTCAGACGCCATAGATTGCGGGTGTCTCCCGCGAGGACATTAGCGCATGGTCACGTTCTATGTTCGCTTAGCAGTTAACTGTGTACCTGGGTGCCTGACAGGACACAGAAGTTTGTCTCAGCGGCTCTGTGACGTAACAGGGTTCGCTTTCAACGCTAGACAGCGCCCTAGCGTGTTTATTTTGCGCCTCAGTGGTGTTAAGTGAGTTCGCACACATCGCCATATAGCGCTGCGGCACTCCTTCTAGCGGCTCTGTGGAATAACAGAGTTTGCACATATTGCCGCAGCGCGTTACGGCGTTTATTTTGGCGACTCTGCGGGATAACAGAGTTTGCTTCTTGCGCATTTTACTAGCAGCAGGCTCCGCTGCACGGTGGACCCCGGTCTGCGAGCGCACCTCTTTACATCATATATTTGGTGCGTTCCGCAGACCCTAACATAATATTAGCGCCAGGGTCTGGCTAGTAAAATGGCGGATGACCAGCGTCTACCGCAGTACATCCAGCAGCTGGAGGGTAGGTTGGCGGCTCTTGAGAGCACAACCTCAGCTGTGGATTTTACCGCAGTCGCTGTTCAGGCTGCTAGCATGGCTGCAGCCAGTTTGTCCTCTGCGACCTCTGCCCCTACTTTATCCCACCTCCCGCTTCCTGACAAGTTTGCCGGTGACAGCAAGCAATGTCGGGGATTCGTGAGTCAGTGCTCTATACAGCTCGAGCTTCTGGCTGCACGTTTCCCCACGGATCGGGCACAAGTGAGTTTTGTACTGCCTCTACTCTCGGGCAGAGCGTTGGAGTGGGCAACGCCGCTGTGGGAGCCCGACGATCGTGTGGTGCGGAGTGCTCCTCGTTTCCTGGAGGCTCTTAAAAAGGTCTTTTTAGGACCTCAGGTCACCCACGATACGGTGCTACAACTGCTGGCATTGGCACAGGGTTCGTCTTTGGTCAGTCAGTTTTCAGTCCAGTTTCGGACTCTGGCCTCAGAGCTAGACTGGTCGGATAAAGTTCTTATTCCAGTCTACTGGCGAGGACTGGCTGACCATGTTAAAGACGCTTTGGCTTCCAGGGAGATTCCCGGCACACTGGAGAAGCTTATCTCCATATCTACCCGCATCGACCTCCGTTTTCACGAGCTGAGGTTGGAGCGGGCCCAGTGTAGGCAGATGATTCGGTTGGCTCCCACCTTTGCCACACCTCTCGAATCCCCCGATCTGGCGTCCGAACCCCAAAAGGCCACAGAGGTTCCTCGTGCAGGAGCTAAGTCTCGAGTCGTCCGAGTATCTGTGGTCTGTAACCTTTGTCAGCAGACAGGACACTATGCCAACAAATGTCCACAGCGATCGGGAAAGCGATCGCGTCAAGTGGCCCTGGGAGGAGGTTCACTAGAGACAGCGGCATTTTCATCCAAGATGACATTTAAAGGGACAGTCACTGTGGACTCTTCCACACTTACAGTCGAGCTTTGTGTGGACTCAGGAGCAGAGGGGAATTTCATGTCATCCACCTTAGCTCGTCGCCACGCAATATATCTGGTAGCGCTCGACAAACCAGTGACTGTCCGGGTAGAGAATGGGTTGACATTGCCCTCTCCAATTACACATCAGACTGTCCCTTTTACTTTGTGTGTACATCCTTCCCATCAGGAAATTATTTCCCTTCTCGTCCTTCCCGAGGGAATAGTCGAAATCCTACTGGGAGTACCCTGGCTCCGTTCCCACTCCCCTCATATTGAGTGGACCTCCGGTAGGATACTGGGTTGGAGTGAGTCATGTAAGGACAGATGTGTCAGGGAGTGCATTCAGGTTACCACTACAGAGATACCCGCAGATGTTTCTCCTTATCCCAAGTGTTATCAGTAGTGTTGAGCGATACGATACTGCAAATATCGGGTATCGGCCGATATTAGCTGTATCGGGCTTTCGATTCCGAATACCGATATTTTCGTCATATCGAATACCGGAATCGGATTTGTCACTGTTACTGTGAGTGTCCGTCGGTCGGGTCTGTCAGGAGTCAGCGGCACTTACCTGGCAGAAGATCTCCGGCGGTCACGTCCTGGACTGCTTGATGGCCGCCATTATCTTCTCCCTGGCGGTCACATGCAGTTTTTCGCGATAACTGCAGTGACTGCAGGGTAATCCCGGCCGTAAACCAGTCCGATGACGTCACCGCCGGGGAAGCAGGTAATCAGCTGAGCTGCGCCGGGATGACAGGCTCTGCCTGTCATTCTGATGTAGCAGAGCTGGATCGTCGTGGGACACTCGTTACTATGGACTGCGTCGGTCAGGTGGTATACTTTTTTTTTTTTTTTCATTTTTTTACAGGAGATCGATGGCGTCGCAGGATGAGACTGTAATAAAAGTAATGAAAACTGTGTTTTTTTTTTTTTTTATTAAATTAAAAAACTTTTTTATGAACATTCACCCATCCGGGTACATCAACAATTTAACTATTTACATACAGGGACCCTGTCCGGGTTATTTATAATTCTTTGGCAGGGGTGTTCCAGGTACCACCTGGTACTCTTCTGATGCTTGCCAAACATCCGAGGCACCAAGGACCACCAGGACCTGATGACGTCGTGTGGCCTGTACAGTCAAGTCGTGACCCGCTATCTGGGTCTGTGTGGCCACCTCTTTCATCTCCCTCCGGGTCTGGAACCCTATGTCCCGGACTGAACGAACCCCAGGGGGCCTAACAGGCGCCGGGTACGGGCCAGCTATACTTATCATGTCCATAGCTGGGGCTGCTGAGGAGACCACTGAGGGAGGCTGGGGAGATTTACGGCGTGGGGTGGGCACTTTTGCAGAGGCCTGGATGTGGGAGGCTGAAGGCTCCGAGGGTCTCACAGGTTCCTGACACTCTGGGGAGTAGGGGTCGCACCTGGTAACATTTAGGGCGTACCATCCATTGTAACCCCAGTGTCGGGTGTAAGTCACCAAGTCTCCTGGCAACAGGTCCCTCCCCGGGTGTCCTTCTGGGAGGTGAGCCTCCACGTCCCGCCGGTTCACAAAAACTTCTAAATAAAGTCCAGGCTCCTGGATGAAGCCCCAACCACCTTTCAATTTAAAGCTCCGTACTGCACCCTTACGCCGCGGCTCCCACAGGGTTCCTTTATCTTTTCTCATCCGGTCCTTATCTGCCCGGTCCTTCTCCAGCTGACGTTGGCGAAGCTTTTGGGTTTCTCGCTGCTCCCTTTGTCGCTCTGCTTCCCGCTCCCAACGTCTCCACTCTTCCTCCTGACGCCGGTTGAAATTCTCCCACCAGCAGCTCCATGTCTCCACCATCAAACTGCAGCTTACAGTGTCCGGTTTGCGGCAGCTCTCCTGGCGCCCCCCAGTCCTGGCGGCGCTCACCTGCGGAGGAAGCAGCCGGCTCTGGAACAGATGACAGTCGGGGCTCCGGTACAGGCAGGTAGACCTCTGGTGCCTGCGCGGCCTCCTCCATGAGGACGGGTGTCGCTTCTTCTGTCTCAGCGACGGGGGCAGACAGCGGGATCTGGGGTGCTGCCGGTGCAGAGTTTTTTGCAGGAACGGGTGCCTCCACTGCGACAACGTCAACCGGATCACATTGCAAGGGCTCCTCTACTAGAACGGGTGCCTCACCTTCCGGTACAGACACTTCAGGTAAGAGGGATTGGCGCCGCTCCAAGTTTAGTTTTAGGGCACGCCAGCTGGCTTCCATCCTGGCGACCTCCTCCCGGTGCCGGGCCAGGCCTCTTAGGGTATCCTCCGCTTCTTGCAGCGTAGGAGGGTTTCCAGGCCGGGTGCCCAACGGTGGTTCCGTGGCGATCAGGTCGCTTCCGTGGGGGAGAGCTCTGACTTCTCCATCCCTTCACACTTCTGCTCGTGTCCATTAGCCATCTCTGCCAAGTCACTTGTGTCATTAGCATCTGGAGAGGGCCCCTCTTTTGTAGGGAGGCGGGACCTTCGTGTTAGTTTCCGCACACTGAGGAGGATGAGGAGGCGGAACTGAAGAGCTGTGGGGCACGATCTTACATTGCAGTACCATTTACAGTGGTCGGCCATCGTTTTCGCGCCACTGAGTGAGTGTACACCCACGAAGAGCACACCCTTCTTCTTCACCAGTGCCTCGTCGTGACGCAGATATGGCTGAAAAATGGCAAATACATTCTCTGATGATTTTAGCAATTCTCAAGCACAAAACCAGTTCAATTCAGGCACACAGGACTCGCTTATAGCGAGCTACAGAATCCTGTTTGTGACGCCCAAGTTGAGTCGCACAGAGCCAGAGGTTTTGGGGGTACTCGGCACCGAGCCCGTCGACTTCTATGGGGTATGTCACGGCTTTACCCGGCAATTGAATCAGAGTCTATTTTACTATGTAGAAGTGTATAAACTATAAATATATGTATATATATATGTCACAATGACATGTATATATATATATATATATATATGTATTCTATGTGTGTATATTTTGTGTTTACAAGGAAAGAAAGGGTTTTTTTTGTTGCGATATTTTGTTCCCATAGACTTACATGGGACTTCCGGTATCAGAATCGGATATCGACGATATTTAGTGATATCGGCGATACCATTTCGATACGATATTTTTAGATATCGAGCAGTATCGCTCAACACTAGTTATCAGTCATATGCAGACGTGTTCTCTAAAAAGGCTGCGGAGACTCTGCGGCCCCATCGTCCCTACGACTGTCCTATTGACCTCTTGCCTGGAGCAGAACCTCCTTGGGGAAGGGTCTATCCCCTCTCTCTTCCTGAGACGGAGGCTATGTCTCAATATATCCAGGAGAATCTGGCAAGAGGGTTCATTAGGAAGTCGGTGTCACCAGCAGGAGCGGGGTTCTTCTTCGTGCAGAAGAAAAGTGGAGAATTACGTCCGTGTATAGATTACAGAGGTCTTAACGCCATCACCATTAAGAATAAGTACCTGTTGCCCCTGATTTCTGAGCTCTTTGATAGGCTCCGGGGAGCAAGGGTATTTACTAAATTAGATCTGCGTGGTGCTTATAACTTGATTCGCAGCCGTGAGGGGGACGAATGGAAGACGGCTTTTAATACCAGGGATGGGCATTATGAATACCTGGTGATGCCCTTCGGGCTCTGTAATGCCCCAGCCGTTTTCCAAGACTTTGTCAATGATATCTTCCGGGATATGCTTTCCACCTCTGTAGTAGTCTATCTGGATGATATTCTCATCTTTTCTCCAGATATTGACTCTCACCGGAGGGATGTCTGCAAAGTCTTCGACCTGTTACGGGCGAACTCCATCTATGCAAAGTTGGAGAAATGCATGTTTGAGCAGGAGTCTTTACCTTTCCTGGGCTATATCATCTCCGCCCAGGGATTGGCTATGGATCCTGCCAAACTACAGGCTGTGATGGATTGGCAAGAACCCCATTCTCTTAAAGCAGTGCAGCGCTTTATGGGGTTCATTAATTACTATCGCCAATTCATTCCCCACTTCTCCACTTTGGTAGCTCCCTTGGTAGCACTCACCAAGAAGGGAGCCAATCCCAAATTGTGGTCAGAGAAGGTCTCCAAGGCCTTTACTTCAATTAAGTCCTATTTTGCTAGCGCTCCCATCTTACATCGCCCCGACGTTCATAAGCCTTTTTTATTGGAGGTCAATGCCTCGTCCGTTGGTGCTGGAGCAGTCCTTTTTCAAAAGGATGCTCAAGGTCGGAAACATCCTTGTTTCTTCTTTTCCAAGACCTTCACACCAGCGGAGAGGAATTATTCCATTGGGGATAGGGAGTTGCTAGCCATGAAGTTGGCCTTTTCCGAGTGGAGACATCTCCTGGAGGGGGCTCGCTTTCCCTTTCAAGTTTTCACTGACCACAAAAATTTGGTCTATTTACAGACCGCCCAGCGGCTAAATTCTCGTCAGGCCAGATGGTCCCTGTTCTTCTCCTGGCTTCATTTCACCCTCCATTTCCTCTGCGGGGGGAAGAACTTTCGGGCCGATGCACTTTCTCGCTCCGTGGTGTCCTCTGAGGAGGTGGAGGAGGAGCCTCGGTTGATTGCCCCCACAGAGAGCCTAAGAACTGTGGCCCCGGTTTCGCTTGAGTCTGTGCCTCCGGGCAAGACTTTTGTGCCCACCAATTTGCGACCGGAGGTACTCTCTTGGGCACATTCGTCCAGGGTTGGTGGACATTTTGGGGCAAAAAGGACATCTGAGTTGCTGGCGAGGACATACTGGTGGCCACATATGGTCCGTGACATCAGGGAATACGTTCAGGCGTGCGTCTCCTGCGCCAAGAATAAGTCCCCTCAACAACGGACAGCTGGGCTACTTTTCCCTTTACCGGTGGCAGACAGGCCTTGGGAGATGGTCGGGATGGATTTTGTGGTGGGCTTACCCAAGTCTCGGGGCTGCACCATCATCTGGGTGATAACCGACCACTTCTCCAAAATGGTGCACTTAGTGCCGTTACCACGGTTACCATCTGCAGGGCCTTGGCAGCATTGTTCATTAGGCATATTTTCCGCCTACACGGTATGCCAGACAAAATTGTCAGTGATCGAGGTCCCCAGTTTGCGTCTCGGTTCTGGAGAGAGCTGTGTCGTTTACTCAGCATTGAGTTGAATCTCTCCTCTGCATGCCATCCCGAGACGAATGGGTTGGTAGAGAGGGCCAACCAGACCTTGGTCACATATTTGCGACATTTTGTCTCTGCCAGGCAGGATGACTGGGCATCCTTGCTACCGTGGGCTGAGTTCGCTCTAAATAATGCTGTGGCTGACTCCACCGGACAGACCCCATTCCTCCTGAACTACGGTCAGCATCCGCGGGTACCAGTGCCCATGCCCGTGTCTTCCGCCAATTCCATGGTGGCAGACTGGGCTGTGGAGGCACGAGACATTTGGGACCACATCCAGGATGCCATTCAGGCCTCCAAAGAGAGGATGAGGTCTTCGGCCGATGCCCATCGGCGCCCCGCTCCTACATTTGCTCCGGGTGACCTAGTGTGGCTTTCTGCCCGAAACATCAGGCTACGTGTAGAGTCCACCAAGTTGGCACCTCGCTTTTTGGGCCCCTTTAAAGTTCTTGAGCAGGTGAACCTGGTGGTTTACCGCCTAGCCCTTCCGCCTCACCTTGGTATCACCGACACCTTTCACGTGTCCCTCCTGAAACCCGTGGCCATTTCCCGGTTTTCCGAGTCATCTGCCGGGATGTCGGGTTCATCTACCGACGATCATGAGGTGAATGCCATTGTTGGGTGCAAGGTGGTACGAGGCAAAAAATTTTATTTGGTGGATTGGAGGGGTTATGGGCTTGAGGATAGGTCCTGGGAGCCTGCCGAGCATGTTCACGCTCCGCAGCCTTTGAATGCAGCGAGGCCCAAAGAAGTGGGGGCCCTAGGAGAGGGGGTAATGTTAGGGTTCAAGTTCCCACTGCTGCACAAGGGGAGTCTCGAACCAGTCCCGCTGCGGTCCCCCATTCGTCTCCGTCCGCAGTGGAGTCTGCTCAGCTTAGACGTCGGTCCCAGCGTCTTACCCAGTCTAACAGTGTGCAGAGGATTACTGCTGTTCCTCCAGGCTCTGCTACTGTGGCCAGTACTGGTTAGCGGCGAGCAGATGTCTTTAGGACAAAGTCCTTGTTTTCCCCTTCTGAGCATGCCCAGAATGAGATCTCTCATTGGAGATCAGGGGTCACATGCTCTGTTACTGCAGCAGCTCCTTTTGGTCCGCCAGGAAGGTCCTGTGACTACTTGTGTTCTGGAACGGGTTTCGTTGGTCCTTGTTTCTGGCAGGTCCTGTAGCTGTTACTATAAAAAGGTAGCATGGCTGGGCCGCCATGCGCTAATATCAATCGTCATATGCTTTGCGCCAGTGTGGTCATGCGTGTGTGTGGTTAGGGCCCGGCTGAAATAAGCCCCTAGAATACAGACTTAATCGGTGAGGAGTTTGGTATGCTAGCTGGTCAGGGTCGGTGTCCTAGATGCCCTACATTACCGGCATAACCGGTGAGGAGTTTGATTGCCGTATTCAGGGTCTGGCGTTCAGACGCCATAGATTGCGGGTGTCTCCCGCGAGGACATTAGCGCATGATCACGTTCTATGTTCGCTTAGCAGTTAACTGTGTACCTGGGTGCCTGACAGGACACAGAAGTTTGTCTCAGCGGCTCTGTGACATAACAGGGTTCGCTTTCAATGCTAGATAGCGCCCTAGCGCGTTTATTTTGCGACTCAGTTGTGTTTAGTGAGTTCGCACACATCGCCATATAGCGCTGCGGCACTCCTTCTAGTGGCTCTGTGGAATAACAGAGTTCGCACATATTGCCACAGCGCGTTACGGCATTTATTTTGGCGACTCTGCGGGATAACAGAGTTTGCTTCTTGCGCCATTTTACTAGCAGCAGGCTCCGCCTGCATGGTGGACCCCGGGCTGCGAACGCACCTCTTTACATCATATATTTGGTGCGTTCTGCAGACCCTAACACAGATTCCCTTTAAATACTGGAGATTATGTATGGGGTGATATCAGGAGATTAGGGCAGAGATGTACAGAAAGGACAAGTTACATACTGGACATTATGTGTAGGGAGGGATCAGGAGATAGTGGCAGAGGTTTATGGAGGGGACAGGTCATATACTGGATATTATGTGTGGGGACGTATCAGGTGAATAGAGCAGAGTTGTATGGAGAAGACAGGTTATATACTGGAGATTTTGTTTGGGAAGGTATCAGATTAGTGCAGTGGTTTATGAGGAGACAGGTAATTTACAGGAGATTATATGTGGGGCAGGGGTGGGATTCAGCCGGTTCTCCCCAGTTCGATAAAACCGGTTGTTCAAAAAGCAGCCGGTTCCCCGAACCGGGAGAATCAGAGCGGCGATCCGGTACCATGGGCGTAAGTGTGCGCAGTGCACGGAGCTGCTGTCTCACCAGAGGAGCTCCTTCCTTCCTTCCTTCCTGGCGGCAGCAGCTGTAGTTTCACTTTCTGCCCTGCAGGCTCCGGTTGTCTCAGCCACACTGGGTCCTAGTGCCCTCTGTGTGCATACACTGGACACTTCCTGCTCCTGCCTCAGTCACTGCCTGCAAGCTTCATGGTAAGAGGGGATGGAATTTATTAAATATATTCTGCTCAGGCATGTCATGGTCACTGTGGGGGAATGTGAGAGGATGGGGGTATTGTGGGGGCTAGGAAACTGGGGGGGTTAATGTGAGAGGATGAGGGTATTGTGGGGAGGGGTACAGGGCACTGGGGTTGAATGTAAGAGGATGGGAGTATTGTGGGGCTAGGGCACTGGGGGTTTACTGTAAGAGGATGGAGGTATTGTGGGGACTGAAGTGGGGAGGGGCAACAGAGCACTGAGGGGTGCATGTGAGAGGATGGGGGTATTGTGGGGTCAGTGGGACAGAACACTAAGGGGTGCATGTGAGACGATGGGCTGTTGGGGTGTGGATGGGGGACAGGGGAGGTAGGGGGCTTTTTTTTTACTTGTGAGCTCCTTAATACTTTAATAATAGATTAATATTTCAGTATTATTATAACAAGGGCATAGACAGACGGCCGTATAACTCATGCGAGGATCGCACTGCAATCCTCGGACTTGCTGGTACCGCTCCTGACATGAGCGCGACTGCCATGTATAATATATGGTATATACAGCGTAGTGTCGCATACACTGCTGTATTATACAATATACAACAGTTCTAATGCTCCATACATAATATGCAGTATAATGTACAGTGTATATGATGTAACGTGTATAAGATGCGACATTGGCTTGCCCCCCCCCCCCAGTTTTGATCCTGGGTACGCCCATGTCCGGTACTATTTTGCACCAGCTTGCAGCGCCGCAACACACCGCCAGCCCCGGCCCCCGCGGACTGATCTCTGCAGTGCGGCGATTGGGTAGCGGCGCGGCCATCTTCTTTAGTCACGAGGCGGAGCCGGAGAGGAGAGAGGTACTGTGGTGAGCTGCGGCGCTGCCTGGGCCCTGGAGTGGAGCTGGAGGAGTGTGTCTGTGTGGACTGAGGTGGTCTGACCGGCGTCTATCTACGATAGATAGACGCCGGTCAGAGTAGTAAGGCCTCCATGGAAGAGCAGTTCTTCTAGCCCCCTGCGTTGTCTTCTTCTCTGGAGAGCTTGAGGTCTATGCTCAGAGCTGTCTGTAGGGCACAGCTGTAGAAAGCCACCCAGCTGGAGACAGACCACCAGCTCCAAGATCCTGGTGCCTTCTTAGACATTATTACCGAGAAGCTTGCAATCCACTTGTATGTACCCAGGTGTATAGAGTCACATTTAACTCCTGCGGCTTTTTATACGGTCTACTTTATAAAGATGACAGTAATACCTATATCGTACCTTAGTTACTGTACATGCAGTGGTGGTGGGGGAACTGTAAGTCCCAGCATTGCATATTGGCATCTGATCTATAGAGATTACTGCAGGTAATACAATATATATATTATTATTACAATCACTAGTATAAGTCCCAGCATCTCCCCATTTGTCTAGATATTAGACACACGTTTATTATTCAGATATTAAGTAGTATCGACTTTAGGCTGATCCAAACAATCGTATTTTTGGTCAGAAGAAAAAATGGCAGCACGCACGAGTTGCATCCGATTATGGGATCGCACTCAGCCAGGCAAATCAGTAAGTCCGTGAAAAAAAAAAAATCAGACTGCACTCAGATGACATCTGAGTGCAGTCTGATTTTCACAGCTTTACAGAATGAAGAAGATGGGGAACTTTTTATTTCCACCTTCTCCACATCCGCGAAAATCGGAGCACGCTGTGAGCACACTT
>JARQOD010000001.1:526682991-526801959 GCA_033576555.1 Oophaga sylvatica
TCCAGGATGCCATTCAGGCCTCCAAAGAGAGGATGAGGTCTTCGGCCGATGCCCATCGGCGCCCCGCTCCTACATTTGCTCCGGGTGACCTAGTGTGGCTTTCTGCCCGAAACATCAGGCTACGTGTAGAGTCCACCAAGTTGGCACCTCGCTTTTTGGGCCCCTTTAAAGTTCTTGAGCAGGTGAACCTGGTGGTTTACCGCCTAGCCCTTCCGCCTCACCTTGGTATCACCGACACCTTTCACGTGTCCCTCCTGAAACCCGTGGCCATTTCCCGGTTTTCCGAGTCATCTGCCGGGATGTCGGGTTCATCTACCGACGATCATGAGGTGAATGCCATTGTTGGGTGCAAGGTGGTACGAGGCAAAAAATTTTATTTGGTGGATTGGAGGGGTTATGGGCTTGAGGATAGGTCCTGGGAGCCTGCCGAGCATGTTCACGCTCCGCAGCCTTTGAATGCAGCGAGGCCCAAAGAAGTGGGGGCCCTAGGAGAGGGGGTAATGTTAGGGTTCAAGTTCCCACTGCTGCACAAGGGGAGTCTCGAACCAGTCCCGCTGCGGTCCCCCATTCGTCTCCGTCCGCAGTGGAGTCTGCTCAGCTTAGACGTCGGTCCCAGCGTCTTACCCAGTCTAACAGTGTGCAGAGGATTACTGCTGTTCCTCCAGGCTCTGCTACTGTGGCCAGTACTGGTTAGCGGCGAGCAGATGTCTTTAGGACAAAGTCCTTGTTTTCCCCTTCTGAGCATGCCCAGAATGAGATCTCTCATTGGAGATCAGGGGTCACATGCTCTGTTACTGCAGCAGCTCCTTTTGGTCCGCCAGGAAGGTCCTGTGACTACTTGTGTTCTGGAACGGGTTTCGTTGGTCCTTGTTTCTGGCAGGTCCTGTAGCTGTTACTATAAAAAGGTAGCATGGCTGGGCCGCCATGCGCTAATATCAATCGTCATATGCTTTGCGCCAGTGTGGTCATGCGTGTGTGTGGTTAGGGCCCGGCTGAAATAAGCCCTAGAATACAGACTTAATCGGTGAGGAGTTTGGTATGCTAGCTGGTCAGGGTCGGTGTCCTAGATGCCCTACATTACCGGCATAACCGGTGAGGAGTTTGATTGCCGTATTCAGGGTCTGGCGTTCAGACGCCATAGATTGCGGGTGTCTCCCGCGAGGACATTAGCGCATGATCACGTTCTATGTTCGCTTAGCAGTTAACTGTGTACCTGGGTGCCTGACAGGACACAGAAGTTTGTCTCAGCGGCTCTGTGACATAACAGGGTTCGCTTTCAATGCTAGATAGCGCCCTAGCGCGTTTATTTTGCGACTCAGTTGTGTTTAGTGAGTTCGCACACATCGCCATATAGCGCTGCGGCACTCCTTCTAGTGGCTCTGTGGAATAACAGAGTTCGCACATATTGCCACAGCGCGTTACGGCATTTATTTTGGCGACTCTGCGGGATAACAGAGTTTGCTTCTTGCGCCATTTTACTAGCAGCAGGCTCCGCCTGCATGGTGGACCCCGGGCTGCGAACGCACCTCTTTACATCATATATTTGGTGCGTTCTGCAGACCCTAACACAGATTCCCTTTAAATACTGGAGATTATGTATGGGGTGATATCAGGAGATTAGGGCAGAGATGTACAGAAAGGACAAGTTACATACTGGACATTATGTGTAGGGAGGGATCAGGAGATAGTGGCAGAGGTTTATGGAGGGGACAGGTCATATACTGGATATTATGTGTGGGGACGTATCAGGTGAATAGAGCAGAGTTGTATGGAGAAGACAGGTTATATACTGGAGATTTTGTTTGGGAAGGTATCAGATTAGTGCAGTGGTTTATGAGGAGACAGGTAATTTACAGGAGATTATATGTGGGGCAGGGGTGGGATTCAGCCGGTTCTCCCCAGTTCGATAAAACCGGTTGTTCAAAAAGCAGCCGGTTCCCGAACCGGGGAGAATCAGAGCGGCGATCCGGTACCATGGGCGTAAGTGTGCGCAGTGCACGGAGCTGCTGTCTCACCAGAGGAGCTCCTTCCTTCCTTCCTTCCTGGCGGCAGCAGCTGTAGTTTCACTTTCTGCCCTGCAGGCTCCGGTTGTCTCAGCCACACTGGGTCCTAGTGCCCTCTGTGTGCATACACTGGACACTTCCTGCTCCTGCCTCAGTCACTGCCTGCAAGCTTCATGGTAAGAGGGGATGGAATTTATTAAATATATTCTGCTCAGGCATGTCATGGTCACTGTGGGGGAATGTGAGAGGATGGGGGTATTGTGGGGGCTAGGAAACTGGGGGGGTTAATGTGAGAGGATGAGGGTATTGTGGGGGAGGGGTACAGGGCACTGGGGTTGAATGTAAGAGGATGGGGTATTGTGGGGCTAGGGCACTGGGGGTTTACTGTAAGAGGATGGAGGTATTGTGGGGACTGAAGTGGGGGGGGCAACAGAGCACTGAGGGGTGCATGTGAGAGGATGGGGGTATTGTGGGGTCAGTGGGACAGAACACTAAGGGGTGCATGTGAGACGATGGGCTGTTGGGGTGTGGATGGGGGACAGGGGAGGTAGGGGGCTTTTTTTTTACTTGTGAGCTCCTTAATACTTTAATAATAGATTAATATTTCAGTATTATTATAACAAGGGCATAGACAGACGGCCGTATAACTCATGCGAGGATCGCACTGCAATCCTCGGACTTGCTGGTACCGCTCCTGACATGAGCGCGACTGCCATGTATAATATATGGTATATACAGCGTAGTGTCGCATACACTGCTGTATTATACAATATACAACAGTTCTAATGCTCCATACATAATATGCAGTATAATGTACAGTGTATATGATGTAACGTGTATAAGATGCGACATTGGCTTGCCCCCCCCCCCCAGTTTTGATCCTGGGTACGCCCATGTCCGGTACTATTTTGCAACCAGCTTGCAGCGCCGCAACACACCGCCAGCCCCGGCCCCCGCGGACTGATCTCTGCAGTGCGGCGATTGGGTAGCGGCGCGGCCATCTTCTTTAGTCACGAGGCGGAGCCGGAGAGGAGAGAGGTACTGTGTGAGCTGAGCTGCGGCGCTGCCTGGGCCCTGGAGTGGAGCTGGAGGAGTGTGTCTGTGTGGACTGAGGTGGTCTGACCGGCGTCTATCTACGATAGATAGACGCCGGTCAGAGTAGTAAGGCCTCCATGGAAGAGCAGTTCTTCTAGCCCCCTGCGTTGTCTTCTTCTCTGGAGAGCTTGAGGTCTATGCTCAGAGCTGTCTGTAGGGCACAGCTGTAGAAAGCCACCCAGCTGGAGACAGACCACCAGCTCCAAGATCCTGGTGCCTTCTTAGACATTATTACCGAGAAGCTTGCAATCCACTTGTATGTACCCAGGTGTATAGAGTCACATTTACATCCTGCGGCTTTTTATACGGTCTACTTTATAAAGATGACAGTAATACCTATATCGTACCTTAGTTACTGTACATGCAGTGGTGGTGGGGGAACTGTAAGTCCCAGCATTGCATATTGGCATCTGATCTATAGAGATTACTGCAGGTAATACAATATATATATTCTATTATTACAATCACTAGTATAAGTCCCAGCATCTCCCCATTTGTCTAGATATTAGACACACGTTTATTATTCAGATATTAAGTAGTATCGACTTTAGGCTGATCCAAACAATCGTATTTTTGGTCAGAAGAAAAAATGGCAGCACGCACGAGTTGCATCCGATTATGGGATCGCACTCAGCCAGGCAAATCAGTAAGTCCGTGAAAAAAAAAAAATCAGACTGCACTCAGATGACATCTGAGTGCAGTCTGATTTTCACAGCTTTACAGAATGAAGAAGATGGGGAACTTTTTATTTCCACCTTCTCCACATCCGCGAAAATCGGAGCACGCTGTGAGCACACTCTGATCAAACTCCGATCAGAGTGTGATTAGCTTAATCGGAACGATTTTCTCGGATGAGACAGAATACGGTCGTGTGACCCTATCCTTTGAGAAATAAATACATTATTATTATTATTGATGAGCAAATGTGCTTGTTTGTTAGGCAATCCCTGCATGTGTTGCGGGTGTCGAACAGCCATGAGACATGCAACCGCGGGGACTGGAACATATTTTTCGAGCATGCAGAAGACATTCGGTTAGAACCCGAGCATGCTCAGATAACACCTTATCCGAGTACGTTCACTCATCACTAGTGTTGAGCATTCCGATACCGCAAGTATCGGGTATCGGCCGATATTCGCGTTATCGGAATTCCGATACTTAATTCCGATACTTTTTCCATATCGTATACCGGAATCGGAAGTTCCCATAATTCTTTGAGAGGCAATGTGATTTTAGTCAGCCAATGAGGAATCCTACGAAGTGTGGGCACATCCTGTAATGCTGCGGTCATCTTAACTAATGGCATGGCTGTGATTGGCTGCTGAAATGATGTCAGAATGCACTATAAAAGGCGCCGCCGCCATTTTAGCGTCACTGTGCTGTGAACTCAGTAAGGGACAGAACGCTACTCTGCTCACTCTGAGGGACAGTTAGATATTGCGATTTTGTGTACTACTGTGCTTGAGGCAGGCTAGTTTACCAACCGCTGTGTAAAGCTTCATTTTGCCAGTGTTGTTTTAACAGCTCTGTGCAAGGTGTGTGTGTGACAGTGCAGGTGACGCTGCAGTTTGCTCTGCATCCACCGCTGTTTGTAGGCATCTGCACGTGTCACTGACTCTTTTTTTTTTTTTTTTTTTTTTATTTTGTGGAATTGGTGCAGCTCCATTATATTAGAAAAAAAAATCAAATCTATTAGTGTGACGTGCTTCCATCCGTATACAATACATTGGTTGCAAACACTATAGAAGTACAGAAAGGAGCTTTTCACAGATTGTGGACAGTTGTGTTTCAGTGTTCACTTCAGTCTGTGTTTTTTACTTTTTTTAGTGCAGATCACGCTCCAGTTACATGTTCAAGCACTGCTGCTTGTACTCTGCTGAGCGTGTCTCAGTGGCTCATCCTTTTCATTTATCTCCAATTGGTTCTGCTACATTCCATTTAAAATAAATCTAATCTATTAGCCTATAATTGTATATAATTGTTGAAAATGAATGTACAGAAAGATTACAATTGGAGGTAATGCATCAAGGTGTGACTGGGCAGACACGCTCAGGTACAGCAAGCAGTGCTTAGTAATCTGCTGAGCGTGTCTCACTCAAGTCCTTTGACATATGTCCAATTTGGTTTCTGACATACACCAATGTTTATAATAACGCAACTAATTATTAGTGTGACGCGCTTCCATCCGTATACAATACATTGGTTGCAAACACTATAGAAGTACAGAAAGGAGCTTTTCACAGATTGTGGACAGTTGTGTTTCAGTGTTCACTTCAGTCTGTGTTTTTTACTTTTTTGAGTGCAGATCACGCTCCAGTTACATGTTCAAGCACTGCTGCTTGTACTCTGCTGAGCGTGTCTCAGTGGCTCATCCTTTTCATTTATCTCCAATTGGTTCTGCTACATTCCATTTAAAATAAATCTAATCTATTAGTGTGACGCGCTTCCATCCGTATACAATACATTGGTTGCAAACACTATAGAAGTACAGAAAGGAGCTTTTCACAGATTGTGGACAGTTGTGTTTCAGTGTTCACTTCAGTCTGTGTTTTTTACTTTTTTGAGTGCAGATCACGCTCCAGTTACATGTTCAAGCACTGCTGCTTGTACTCTGCTGAGCGTGTCTCAGTGGCTCATCCTTTTCATTTATCTCCAATTGGTTCTGCTACATTCCATTTAAAATAAATCTAATCTATTAGTGTGACGCGCTTCCATCCGTATACAATACATTGGTTGCAAACACTATAGAAGTACAGAAAGGAGCTTTTCACAGATTGTGGACAGTTGTGTTTCAGTGTTCACTTCAGTCTGTGTTTTTTACTTTTTTGAGTGCAGATCACGCTCCAGTTACATGTTCAAGCACTGCTGCTTGTACTCTGCTGAGCGTGTCTCAGTGGCTCATCCTTTTCATTTATCTCCAATTGGTTCTGCTACATTCCATTTAAAATAAATCTAATCTATTAGTGTGACGCGCTTCCATCCGTATACAATACATTGGTTGCAAACACTATAGAAGTACAGAAAGGAGCTTTTCACAGATTGTGGACAGTTGTGTTTCAGTGTTCACTTCAGTCTGTGTTTTTTACTTTTTTGAGTGCAGATCACGCTCCAGTTACATGTTCAAGCACTGCTGCTTGTACTCTGCTGAGCGTGTCTCAGTGGCTCATCCTTTTCATTTATCTCCAATTGGTTCTGCTACATTCCATTTAAAATAAATCTAATCTATTAGTGTGACGCGCTTCCATCCGTATACAATACATTGGTTGCAAACAATATAGAAGTACACAAACGGGCCTTTCACAGCTACTGAACATGGGTTTTTAATTTTTAACTAAAATATGTATTTTTTCAAATGACACAAATATAAGTAATGTTGAAGAGGAATAGTCCTACATCCATTGTTTGCACAGTATTACAGGTGTACATCATGTCCCTTAATCAACAATGTATTATTATATTTACTTGTATGCTTTTATTTAAAAGCCAAGAACACAGAAGGATAACCTTCGCACTGCAGCTGTTGTCAAAGTTCAACCCACATTATGCACTTCCAACATTGCAGCATTTGAGGCATGATGTGAGTTGGATTGGTCAAAGTTATGGAGTGAGAAGGTTCACCATCAGTACCCTATAGCATAAGTATGCTTTTGTGTTAGCATTTGTGTTAGACATGTGGATATCTGCCATAATATGTCACAATTATTTAGTTACAGATTTGTTACCAACACTAATCATTGAATGGTTTTAAATTTGACGTTTCACTTGTTTACAGCTTAGAAATAAGGGTGTAGCCTGATATCTATGTGTAGCACTAGCCACTTTAACATGTCATGTTTTTTTAAACATGTGTAGCTAGGTAGCAGTAATTTTTGCCGGACACACAGCAGGGGAACAGCAGGCGTTACTGAACCCCACTATTACTATAGCTTGTGTATTGGTCTGTGGACACGACACTTCTGAGCAGCAACTGGCAGTGTTGTAGCCCAGGGAGTATAGCTCAGGTGGTAGAAAGATGAACATAACAGGAGACATGGAAAACGTTGTCAACCAGTTAGTTAATCTGAAACCGGACAGGCAAATTCAGGCGAGATCCATGCCTAGTTCATTTTCAGAAAAGTAAGCCGTTGTACATTATCGTAGGATAGTCGCATGCAACGGTCTGTTAGTACACCACCTGCAGCAGTAAAGACGCGCTCCGATAATACACTGCCAGCAGATCAAGCCAGCACCTCCAATGCATACTGGCTAAGCTCTGGCCATGTATCCAGCTTAGAGACACAAAACTTGAATGGGGAAGAGCCATCTGAGAGT
This sequence comes from Oophaga sylvatica, assembly GCA_033576555.1. Lineage (NCBI taxonomy): Eukaryota > Metazoa > Chordata > Amphibia > Anura > Dendrobatidae > Oophaga > Oophaga sylvatica. The sequence continues at coordinate 526,690,401 of JARQOD010000001.1, forward strand.
ACACTGAGAGGGCAAGACATGTAGTCTGTAACCATCTTACGGAAATGTTGCCTCCTGCTGACTGGAGCCGTCTCGGATGGTGTAGACATTGGTGGCGCTGCCACAAAACTTCGACACATTTGGAACATACTGGTCTTGCCCTGTGCAGAGGCGCTGCTTGTGCTCCCTCTTGTTGCAGAGCTGTCTCCACTGCCTCGACGCACAGAGCTGCTTTGTAAATCAGTAGCAGCAGCAGTGCTCTCGGCTGGAATGGAGAACATTATGGATTGCACCAGTGTGTCTTGGTACTTCCGCATTTTACGCTCCCGGTTCAACGGTGTGATGAGGCTTTGTAAGTTGTCCCGGTAGCGAGGGTCTAGGAGGGTGTACACCCAATAATCAGACGTGGTGTGAATGTGTTCGATGCGGCGGTCGTTTCTCAGCCACTGCAGCATGAAATCAACCATGTGCTGCAGACTCCCAACTGGCCAAGAAACGTTGTCCCCTGCAAGAGGCGTCATCTCCGCCTGCTGTGCATCACCCCACCCTTGGTCTACATACTGACTAGAGCATTGTCTACCTCCCTCTGGAGCGATGTCTTCCTCCTCCATTGACTCCTCCTCACAAAGTCCTTCAAATACATATAAATTTACAAAATTTAAAACTCAAAATTTAAAAACTTTGTATCATAATTCTGTAACATCAGTTTATGGAAACACAATAGCATTACAAAAGGATAGACAAAAAATGTACATTATGTGCTTTGTAAATACATTAAAAGTTTGTAATGGTTATGAAAATATAGACAGCGACTCTGGAGGTTCAATTGTTGATACAGCATGGTACTTTGAAAGTCCTCCAGCCCTTTGTGAAGAACCACGTTGCGCTGACTGTCCAGAAGGTGATGGAATTTGTGACTCCTCATCCTCCTCACAAAGTCCTTCAAATACATATAAATTTACAAAATTTAAAACTCAAAATTTAAAAACTTTGTATCATAATTCTGTAACATCAGTTTATGGAAACACAATAGCATTACAAAAGGATAGACAAAAAATGTACATTATGTGCTTTGTAAATACATTAAAAGTTTGTAATGGTTATGAAAATATAGACAGCGACTCTGGAGGTTCAATTGTTGATACAGCATGGTACTTTGAAAGTCCTCCAGCCCTTTGTGAAGAACCACGTTGCGCTGACTGTCCAGAAGGTGATGGAATTTGTGACTCCTCATCCTCCTCACAAAGTCCTTCAAATACATATAAATTTACAAAATTTAAAACTCAAAATTTAAAAACTTTGTATCATAATTCTGTAACATCAGTTTATGGAAACACAATAGCATTACAAAAGGATAGACAAAAAATGTACATTATGTGCTTTGTAAATACATTAAAAGTTTGTAATGGTTATGAAAATATAGACAGCGACTCTGGAGGTTCAATTGTTGATACAGCATGGTACTTTGAAAGTCCTCCAGCCCTTTGTGAGGAACCACGTTGCGCTGACTGTCCAGAAGGTGATGGAATTTGTGACTCCTCATCCTCCACCTCTTCCAAAACCTCATGCCTTAGTGCTTGCAGTGTTTTTTGAAGCAGGCAGATAAGGGGGACAGTCAGGCTGACTAGTGCATCATCTGCACTCGCCATCCGCGTTGACTCATCAAACGCACGCAAAACGTGGCAGATATCCTTCATAGAGTTATTCGCCACTCATTACACTGGCAGTGGCTGCCCATTCATTATAGGATCCAATTCTAATTACTGGTTCTCACCAACATAGCTCTCCACAGCGCAGCACCCCCCTACATCTCCTCCCTTATTTATATTTATCGGCCTAACCGACTGCTGCACTCTGCAAACGACCTTCGACTAACCTCTGCACTAATCCGTACCTCCCACTCCCAACTCCAAGACTTCACCCGCGCTGCGCCAATCCTCTGGAATGCTGTACCCAAGAAATTAGGACTATCCGCAATTTGGATGGTTTCAGGCGCTCCCTCAAAACACATTTGTTCACAGTGGCCTATCACATTCACTAATCAAAGTCATTCTATGTGTAATTCTGTGTGTGTAGCCCATTCACTATCTCCATGCATCCTCACTTCCTTAAAATGGCTGGACCATCATTGTAAAAACACCATTGTATATAAACACCTGTACTTTGTATCTCCCACACCTCATTGTAGATTGTAAGCTTTCACCAGCAGGGGCGGCTGATTTTGCTTTAATTATTGTATTGTTAACGTTGTTACTTATGACTCGTGTTTTGAAACTGTTAAACTGTAAAGCACTGCGGAATATTATGGCGCTATATAAATAAATAATATTATTATTCTTATTATAGAGGCCCACTCAGTAGTGGTGAAGTGTGAACGCCGCAAATTGCGAGTTGACTGCGCCTGATGCAGCTGATACTCCATTACTGTTGGCTGCTGCTCACACAACCGCTCCAACATATGTAACGAGGAATTCCACCTGGTGGGTACGTCACATATAATGCGATGTTCATGAAGGTGAAATCTGCGTTGCAGAGCTGCAATCAGCGATCTGGCCATGCTGGAACGTCGCAAGTGAGCGCACTCTAGGCGGACCTTGTGCAGCAGTGCATCAAGATCCGGATAGTCCCTCAAAAAACTCTGCACGACCAAGTTGAGCACATATGACAGACATGGTATGTGAGTGAGGTTGCCAAGGCCCAGAGCTGACACCAGATTTCGGCCATTGTCACACACTACCAAGCCTGCCTGTAGATTCTCTTCCAAAAACCACACGTCGCTCTCCTGCTTTATGGCATTACAGAGCTCCTGCGCTGTGTGGCTAAGATTCCCCATGGAAATTAATTTCAGGATGGCCTGTTGACATTTGGACACGGCTGTGCTCATATCGGTCGCAACAGGTAAACGTTCACGGGTCCATGTGGAGGTAGACCGTGACGGCTCCTGCAGCGATGATTCTGAGGAACTGGAATAGGACGAGGAATCAATGTGTACAGACTTGATTCCTGCAATCCTTGGAGTTGGCAGAACACGTACAGCGCCACTCGCAAGATCAGTACCCGGCTGCACAACATTGACCCAATGGGCAGTGAGGGAAAGGTATTGTCCCTGGCCATGGGTGTTAGAACCCTCTTGTTAGGTTTTGTTTCAGTTTGCTGGTCACATGACCTTTTTTCCCTATTTAGTCTGGCTCCGCCCTTCTGGCTTTGCTTGACTTCATTGTATTATCTACTGTTAAGCTAGCCGGGTGCTTAGGTGCCTTAATCTGTGAGTTTTGCTTGATGTTAGGATCACAAAGTATTTATTTTTCTGTTTAATTATCCATGCTACAATTTATGTTAGGACTAGGAGGTGTCCACCTTTTCTCCCAGTCCCTAGATCTTGTAGGGATTACTCCCTCGCAACTATAGGTCTTCGTTCACACTAGATGAGGACTTTAGCGGGTCTGGTCGCAGGATCAGGTTCCCCGTTACATCGTAGGGATTCAGCTTAGTTGTATTGTAGGGACAGAATTCCCTTCTTTCCTTACTGGTTGTAGCAGATCATAACAATGGGTACTGGTCCACGCATCGGTGGTCAGGTGGACCTTGCTACTGAGGGCTTTTAGTAGCGCATGTTTAATTTTTCCCTCAACATGCTTTTGCAGACCAGGGACGGCTTGCCTGCTGAAATGAAATCGGCTTGGCACATTGTATTGTGGGATTGACAATGATATTCAGTTACGGAAACTGTCTGTCTCCACCAGCCTGAATCACAGCATTTCAAGGGACAGGAGTTTTGCAATGCCAGCATTCAGAGCCTGTGCTCGTGCATGGTTTGCGGAGTATGGCCGTGTTTTATCCCATGCCTGTGCTACCGCTGGCTGTTTTGTGGCCTGGGAGTGTGAGGATGACAGGGAACTTGCTGCTGTGTGTGGAATAACAGTTTGTCTCTGGACAACAGTGGCCGAGGTTCTTCCATGGCGATCCGTGAGGAAGCATAACCAGCTGTGTGTGAGCTCGATGAAGAGGCTTCAACACAACCTGAAGATGTAGGTGCTGCTGTAGGTTGGCCTACATCTCCAGTGTGTCTTTGTAACTCAACTACGTGCTTTGTCCGCACATGTTTCCACATATTTGTGGTATTGAGGTGACTGACACTTTTAGCTATTTTTAATTTTTGATTACACAGCTTGCATTTCACATAGCAAATATCATGTGCAAGTGTGTGAAAAAAGGACCACGCAGTGCAAGTCCTGGGAGCGCACGTTTTGACTTTTGGAAGACAACTGCTCCGAACAGGTGCCAAACTGGAGGCTACAGGCAACCGAGTCTGCAGCCTAACTCTCCCTCCTGTTTGTACCGTTGGGGCAATGTCTTCCTCTATCTTCCTTCTATCACTAACCATTTCTCTAGGCCTCTCCCAGCTTTCAACCAAAGTACTGGTTCTCACCCACAAAGCTCTCCACAGTGCAGCACCCCTCCTACATCTCCTCCCTCATTTCTATCTATCGGCCTAACCGACTGCTGCGCTCTGCAAACGACTTTCGACTAACCTCTGCACTAATACGTACCTCCCACTCCCGACTCCAAGACTTCTCCTGCTCTACGCCAATCCTCTGGAATGCTGTACCCCAAGAAATTAGGACTATCCACAATTTGCATGGTTTCAGGCGCTCCCTCAAAACATATTTGTTCAGAGCGGCCTATCACATTCACTAATCAAAGTCATTCTATGTATTCTGTGTAAGTGTGTGTGTGTCTCTAGCCCATTCACTATCTCCATCCCTCAGTCCCTTAAGATGGCTGGAACATCATTGTAAATGCACCATTGTATATAAACACCTATACTTTGTATCTCCCCCATCTCATTGTACATTGTAAGCTGTCACGAGCAGGGGCGACTTATTTAGCTTAAATTATTGTATTGTTAACGTTGTTACTTATGACTTGTGTTCTGAAACTGCTAAACTGTAAAGCGCTGCGGAATATGATGGCGCTATATAAATAAATATTATTATTATTCCTCTGAGCTGCTCCCACCACCTTCCTGTTCTTCATGCCATGTTGGGTATTGGACCTCATCATCTCCACTACCCTCTTCCAACACCTGCTGTTGGGTGGTCTGGCCAGCACCATGCTCAACAGAAACTGGCACCTGGGTCTCATCATCATCATCAGATGCGTTCTGCGGTGTGCTGACCATCGGCACTGTCTCACCCGCCTCTTCAGATTCAGAGAGACACAGCTGTTGCGCATCACTGCATACTCCCTCTTCTTCACATTACAGAATGCTGCTTGGCTGGGCCCCTGTTTGCAAGCCAATAGATTCTGAGAACAGAAGCAGACACTCAGCTGGCTCCTGTACAGAACTCTCTGACTGCCTGGGCAATTTGCCAGGCGGTGAAGAGACAGATGGTTGCCCAACAGTGCTGTGGTCCTGAGAGGAGGTGGAAGCAATTGAAGTCGATGCATTGGCTGAGATCCAAACAACAACGGCTTCAATTTGTTCTTCCCGCAGCAGGGGGGTACTCCGAGCTCCTACAAAAGTGCGCATAAAGGAACGCTCACGGCCCGGGGAAAACTGGTGGATGCTGTGTCACTGGGGGCCGCAGCAGCCACAGAATCCCCACGTCCTCTCCCTGAAGAAACTCCACGACCACGTGCCTTACTCCCTGCCTTCTTCATCTTGGTAGATTGATAAAGAAAGTCTGAAAAGTTATAAGGCCTAAGTGTGGTTATTCCGCAGAGACTGCAGTGAACACTGCACACAACTGTTCAGTAGGTGTGAAAGGCCCCTTTGTGTACTTCTATAGTGTTTGCAACCAATGTATTGTATACGGATGGAAGCGCGTCACACTAATAGATTTTATTTATTTGTAATAGAGTGGAGCAGCAACAATTAGAGAAAAATTTCAAGGATGTGCCAGTGACACACGCTCAGCAGACTACAACCAGCAGTGGTTGAAGAACTAACTGGAGCGTGATCTGCACTCCAAAAAGGAAAACCTCAGACTACAGTGAACACTGCACACAACTGTTCACTACCCAACGCGTCTCAGCAGGAAGGCAGTCTGTGCGTCAAAACAAAGGCGCAAGCATACATCCACGTACCCTGTTTATAAAGCTATATAAAAAAAATTATGTAGTAGTGACGCACACTTTATTGAGGTACAGTATTACATCGCCATTCACCATCTGTGGCTATGCAGTCTCATCTATATATACCTTATCTATCCGTTGTCATGCTTGCAAGTCGACAGTCAGGCATAAATAGCAATTTTCACTATGCACTATGCACTTTTTAAAGGTTATGTTTGTTAATAAACATGATTATTGCCACATATTATGAGTATTACATGATGGAAATTGTATAATTTTGTATAAACTGTTTAGTGACATTATTCAGCAAATGTAACATTTTAGTAATGTCACAGATAACTTGTAATGCTGATGATGTTTTGAAGTCAGACATTCATTGTCTATACAATAAAAATGGTGTACATACTGTTACTTATCCATCATTAATGGATTCAGATATGTACTTGTATGCTTTTATGTACAACCGTATAGCAGATTCCTTAACTAATTTATTTTGTGGTTTGCATTGCTGTTCAACATGTTAATGTATGTGTTTATGTTTGTCAATTCTTTATTTATCTAGATATTAGTTTAAATGAAATCATCATCTTATGGTAGTAAAGGTTATCTTTCTCTTGTTTGAAGTATAGACATTTAAAATTGACAGGTAACAAGGAAATTACTTTATCTAGTATTTAAACATCCTCCTTGACCCTGGGCTCCAACACCGCCAGTTGTTGCTCGGAAGTGCTGTTAGCACAGTCAACACTTGCTCCTGTGTTACTGGGGTTCAGTAACGTCAGCTGGTCCTCGGTTGTGCCATTGGCTCTTTTCCTTCTGCTGCCCCTCCGGGTTCCAGTACCGTCAGCTGGTTCTCCGCAGTGCCTTTGGCCTAGGTGCCTCCATCTTGGTATCCGAGTTCCAGCAACGTCTGCTGGTCCTTGGTAGTGCTTTGGAGCACAGGTACCTCCTGCTTAGTAACCGTGTCCCAGTAACGTCAGCTGGTCCTCGGTTGTGCCATTGGCTCTTTTCCTTCTGCTGCCCCTCCGGGTTCCAGTACCGTCAGCTGGTTCTCCGCAGTGCCTTTGGCCTAGGTGCCTCCATCTTGGTATCCGAGTTCCAGCAACGTCTGCTGGTCCTTGGTAGTGCTTTGGAGCACAGGTACCTCCTGCTTAGTAACCGTGTCCCAGTAACGTCAGCTGGTCCTCGGTTGTGCCATTGGCTCTTTTCCTTCTGCTGCCCCTCCGGGTTCCAGTACCGTCAGCTGGTTCTCCGCAGTGCCTTTGGCCTAGGTGCCTCCATCTTGGTATCCGAGTTCCAGCAACGTCTGCTGGTCCTTGGTAGTGCTTTGGAGCACAGGTACCTCCTGCTTAGTAACCGTGTCCCAGTAACATCAGCTGGTACAAGATTGTGCTACAAATACAAGATACGGAACAAGAGACACAAGAACAATAAGCAGAAGATCTAAAAGCAGAAGAACATGAAGTATAAGACCAAAATGAAGAGCAAAATATATGCTCTAAATTCTAAGCAGAAGAAGACTAAGCAGTGTATGGGGGTGAGTCCGTTCCTCCTCGTGGTGCCCCTGGAAAATGCCTGCTGCTGCAGGCTAAACTGAACACGGACAAATACTGTTGTAATTTAAATCTTTTGTGACAGCAAGAACGGAAGGATGAAAAATTCATACTTTGACAGATTACAAGTACAGGATTCTCTGTCACAAATAAGAATATGATGAAGAAGATGAAGCAGAATATGAATAAGAATAATAGTTTAATAAGAAGAATATGAGTAATGTTAACAAAGATGAATAGCAAGAAGTTTAAGAAGAAGATAAAGAAGGTGAAGATGAAGAATAATTTGATGAAAAAGATGATGCTGCAGAAGATTATGAAGGAGAAAGTGTGTGAAAAGTTAAAAAGGTGAAGATGAAGAGCATGGAAGTTGTGTAATATACATATTTGCCAAAATATAAAAAACGTTAACATTGTCAATTTCTTCGTCAATCCGAACATCTTTAAAAAAAAAAATATTTATGCTATTCCATTTGATTGGGTTAAACATCTATGCCTTTAATGTCTCCTCAACCTTCCACAATACATTCTACATTACTCTTTCTTGTTTTCCTTCATGTACAATTAACCAACAAGGCAAGAATGGGTTTTTTTTAATTTCGATATTTTGTTCCCATAGACTTACATGGGACTTCCGGTATCGATATCGGGTATCGCCGATATTTTAGTGATATCGGCGATACCATTCCGATTCCGATACTTTAGGATATCGGAAAGTATCGCTCAACTCTACTCATCACTAATTATTGTATATTGTATTTCTGGATAGAAGGTAGAACTGTAAGTCCCAGCTACATAATACTATAGTTTAATCTTCAGTTCAGTATGAGACTAGAAAGAGACTTCTTAATCAGAATGTAGTGCACAGCCTGGCCAGCCGGTCAGTCAAGTGAGACAGCTGCATAGAAATATATGCAGCTGTCACACTTGGGTCAGGAGAGCCACTGGCCAGAATGTGCACTGTTCTGATCCCATTTCAATTTATTGTTTTTCAACTGACTGCGCCCCTACTTATATGTTTGAGGAAAAGGTGTGTGTGTGAATGGGTGTGGCTTTAAAAATGGGTGTGGTAAAAAAAATGGGTGTGACTTAAAATGGGTGTGGTTTTCCGACGCACAAACACAGAACCTGTTGTTAAAAATTTGAATCCCACCCCTGATGTGGGGTGATTTCAGGAGATTAGGGCAAAGATTTATGGAGAGGACAGGTTATATACTGGAGATTATATGTGGCGAGGTGTCAGGAGATTAGGGCAGAAGTTTATGGAGAGGACAGGTTATATACTGGAGATTATATGTTGGCAGGTATCAGGAGATTAGGGCAGAGAAGTATGGAGAGGACAGGTTATATACTGGAGATTATATGTGGCGAGGTGTCAGGAGATTAGGGCAGAAGTTTATGGAGAGGACAGGTTATATACTGGAGATTATATGTTGGCAGGTATCAGGAGATTAGGGCAGAGAAGTATGGAGAGGACAGGTTATATACTGGAGATTTTGTGTGGGGAGGTATCAGGAGACTAGGGCAGAAATGTATGAAGAGGACAGTCTATACACTGGAGATTGTGTGAGGAGGTATCAGGAGATTAGTATGGAGATGTGAGCCGCCCGCCAGGGCTGTGGGGTACTCGGCACCGAGCCCGTCGACTTCTATGGAGGATGTCACGGGCAGCCACGGCTCGGTCCGTGGCCCTGGGCGCTCACCATAAATGGGGAATATTTACAGGGGAAAGTGTTCGTATGATGATTCGTGACGCCACCTGTAGTACCTGGTCAGGGTGACCAGCGCTGCTGTGCAGGTCCTCTGGAAGGGATGGTGTTGTGCAGCTAGATGATAAGCCTCCTACAGGTGAGGCTGTGTCCTTCCAGGGCAGGATAATGTGGTAGTGCAGGGATGGTGCTTGAGGATGTAGCAGAGGGGAGTGTGTGTCGCTGGAATAATCAGGGAAACAGTTCTGTTGCAGTTTTACTCACAGTCTGCTGGTACCATACAGATACCAGCTGGGCACTGTGTCCTCCAAGAGAGTGGTCCAGCAACCCTCAGGTAAGTTAGTCACACTTCCAAAGACTCCCCTTTCAGCATGTTCCTTTCCGGCTTCTTCTCTCTCGGTGCTAACTCTCCTTACTACCATGCACCACGTCACCACAGAGCCCTCGGACAAGGGAGTATTGGGCCTTTTCAGTTCACAGATCACTGCCAACGTTCTGCACGTACTTGACCCCTAAAAGCTGCCTTCCGGTGAGATTATGGTGGCTAGTGGCCCCGTGAAGTGACCACTGTTGTCGGTGTTACTAGCGGAGCCTGGGCTTTCCCGCTAATCTAGGGACCGTTCCCCGATGTTTGCCTGGTCCTTCCTTCTTCAGAATGGGGGCACGGCTCCAATTGCTGTCTTTACCCTGGACCCGTTCGCTCTCCACAGCAAGGCTCCCTGAGGTGAACTCAGAGGAGCTGCAGTACAGGCCAGTACCCACTCACTGACTGCCTGACACCAAACTGTTCTCTAAACTAACACACAGCCTAAGTGCTGCCTAAGCTCCACCCACCAACTAACTACACCCTTTCCTAACCAGCCTGAGTCAGACCATCCTCCCGAAGGGTCCGCTTGTGCTCAGCCAGCATAGTGTATGTTGGATGCAGGTGGTGGGAGTCAATGGGGTGCTTCCTCCTTACCTGAGAGTCAGATGTCACACCTCCAGGTGATATGCAACATCTCCGTGGTGACTGGACCCTCAGAGCGCCACAGATGTATTGGAAGGACAGCTTATATACTGGAGATTTTATGTGGGGAAGTATCAAGCTATGGGGCAGAGATGTATGGAGAGGACAGGTTATATAATGGAGATTATAAGTGGGGTGAAACCAGATTAGGATAGAGATATACGGAAAGGACAGGATATATACGGAAGATTGTGTGAGGGGAGGTATCAGGAGATTGGGGCAGAAATGTATGGAGAGGATAGTTAATACAGTGAAGATTATGTGTGTGGAGGTATCCGTAGATTGAGGCAGAGATGTCTGGAGAGCGCAAGTAATATACTGGAGATTATGTGTGGGGAGGTATAAGGAGATTAAGGCGAAGATGTATGGAGAGGACAGTTAATAAACTGGAGATTATGTGTGGTGAGGTATCATGAGATTAAAGCAGAGGGTAATGGAAAAGACAAGTTTTATACTGTAGATTATGTGTAGAGAGGTATCAGGAAATTAGGGCAGAGATGTATGCAAAGGACAGGCTATATACTGGAGATTGTGTGAGGGGGTATCAGGACATTAGAGCAGAGATGAATAGAGGAGACCGTTTATATACTGTAGATTATGTGTGGGGAGGTATCAGGAGATTAGGACACAGATGTATGGAGGAGACAGGTTATATACTGGAGATTAAGATTCAAAGAAGCTTTATTGGCAGGACTAAATACACATTAGTTTTGCCAAAGCAAGCGTACAAAATGGAATAGGGATAGGGACTGTAGGGATGTTGGGTAGGGGCTGTAGGAAAGGTGGATGGGGTCAGATCCAGGATGAGGGCTGTAAGAACAATGGTTGGGGGCAGATCCAGGGTGGGGGCTATAGAAGTCCACGGCATATCATAGTTCTCTTTCTCGCAGTCTATGACATTCTCTCAAATACCGCGCTGCTTTCTCCGCTGCTCTCTCTTCTTCCCCCAGCAGGATATATGTTTTCTCTTCCTCCTTCATGGTGATGAAATCCGGGAAGAGATGTGAGAGTATCCTGAAGTGAGTGTCCCTCACTGCTGAGTATTTGGAGCAGTGTAGTAGGAAGTGGGTTTCGTCCTCTATGGCCTCCTGATCACAGTGTTGGCATAGTCTTTCCTCCCTGGGCTTGTAGCTCTGCCTGTGTCAGTCGAATTCGATGGCCAGACTGTGGGCACTGAGTCTATATCGGCTCAGGATCTTGCGGTCTCTGGGGTCCGGTAGAGATTATATGTGGGGAGGTGTTGGAAGATTAGGGCATAGATGTATGGAGAGGACAAGTAAATACTGGAGATTATGTGTGGGGAGGTATCAGGAGATTAGGACAAAGATGTGTGGAGAGGAAAGGCTATATACTGGAGATTGTGTGGGGAGGTTTCAGGAGATTAGAGCAGAGGTTAATGGAGAGGACTGGTTATATACTGAAGTGTTGTGAATGTATTGGAGACGACTTTGGAGCTGAAGCTCCCTCCGGTGGTTGCTGAGGGTATTGAACCTATTTTGAACACCAAGAGTCCTACACCTGCAGATAACGAGTGATGGTCAGGTACTGACTGGCCTGATATAAGTGAGCTGACCTCCCATGATCCTCGCCGGTGTTCAGTTGTTCTTCCTGGTCTAGGTTGGAATTCAGCTTGCTTTTCTGCTTTCTCCTGCTTGCTTTCAGATAAGTCTATTTCAGTTTTTTTTATTGTGGCTTGAATTCCTTGCTTTTTGCTGCATTGCTTTTTGTCTTCAGCCGAGTCCCCTTTGGGGGGGCTTTGGCTGGTCTCCGTTCATTTTTTGTATTTGTTCATTTGCTCAGTTCTTGTGATATTTTACTGCTGGGTTGCTAAGTGTCCACACCAGAGATCTGATATAGGTGGACGAGACCGTGTGGTCTCAGTATTTTTGGATTCAGAAGTGTTGGAGTTTTTCCTAGGGTTTTTGGGTTGCTGACCGTATTCTCTCCTTTGCTGTCCTATCTAGACAGTTTTGGGCCCCAGTGTTTGCTCAATCTATTTTCTGTCTGTCTTAGTATTTTCATCTTGTCTAACCGCCACTATTTGTCTGGGGGCTTTCTATTTTTTGGGGTCTTCTCCGGGGCAGTTAGCTTTCCTCTTTCCATCTTCAGGGATAGCTATCTCTCCGGCTGTGACGAGGCATCAGGGCACAGTAGGTTGGAAACGAGGGTTGGCACACGAATCAGAAAAAAGGTGCTAGTGAACGGGATCAAAAACCCCTTAAATCATAATGTCTCAAGAACACTGCACTCGTAGAAAAATTGCTTCAAGTGAATCTTTATTTTACATATAGGAAAAAGCGACAAGTAATTTTGACGTTTCGGCCTCCACTGGGCCTTGATCACAAAGTCGCTGTAAAAAATAGAAAGTGAACATTATAACCATTGACAAAAAGAAAATATATACATATATATACAAATATACACAAGTATGGGGCTATAGGAAGTCCATGTCGTGGTACATGAATGGTTGAATAATAGGTATAGAGTTCAATCTTGATCAGCAAGACATAGACAGAGACCTAGTTAAGGAGATCATGACAGAGAACAAAATAACACACTCGGATATAAGAACCCAGTATAAAGTATATATTTTTGAACACATACCCTTATTGTAATGGTGTAAAGGGGGTGGTTCGGGACATCCTAAAGCAGGACTAGTCCGGAGTAGAAGGATTTGGTCCTTTATAAAGTTACTAAAAAAGATACTAAAAAAGTTCAGGATAATGTGAATCGTGGATATCCAGTATTATATATTTATACGGTCCATGTGTATAATGGGACATTGATTAGGATCACATTTGATTCAAAATAAAATATTGTGATAATATTAATCAAACTGGTACCTTAGACAATATAGTTGAGATGCATGAACATGTGCCTGAAGAGTAATCCTGTAGGGAGTGAGGTCAGGATTATGTATATATGGTCTGGACCTTATTATAGTGCTGCTTATAACTGGATAGAGATCACAAAGTTATACTGTGTCCACATGGATGTAAATTACTATATATATATATATATATATATATATATATATATATATTATATATATATTTTGTGGCTAGAGATATTTACCAATTACATAGTGGTAGAAATCCAACTGGAGTGCTTGATAGCATATATGGTATGCAATTGCTGCTAGACTGTAAATACAGGAATAGGGAATGGTAAATAATGCGGTTGTGCTGATATTGGTACTTATCTTAAAAAGCAGGAGCTCACATCCGTTGGTGGTGGTAAAGGAGCAGGTCCAGAGCATTGGTGGCTCAGTGTGGGTGCTGGCACATCAGTGCCTAAGCTGGTGGGAGCTGGAATGAGCTCACAGCAGCGTTATATGGAGCGCTGATTGATCACATGGCCGGACGTGACGTCACACGCCGGCGCATGCGCAGTGGGAATAAGTGTCAGCAAAAATCACCTACAAAATAGAGCTATATGATGGTGGTCATAGCGGTGGCCGGATGTGATGTCACAGGCCGGCGCATGCGCAATGGGGACTGATAGGAATAATTATTATTGCCAAGTTGGCGCTGTTATGTGGTAGTCATAGTGACAGCTTGGATTTCTAATGAAGTAAAACGGCGCCTGTGTAATCAGGGACAATGCCAGTGATTCTATCCATGTTATTATATGGCGATGAATATATGTAATGATAGTATACTATTGTATAACAGCCAATAATATGGATGTGAATGGTATTCAATTGTTAGACAGCGGTAGGTAAACAAAGATTATATAAATAAAGGCAAAATAAGGAATGTATGGGAAAAAGTAAATGATCAATGGAATAAATAAACAAATGGCAAATAAAATAAATGGGTATGGATAGATAAATCGTGGAAATAAATAATAATAAATCATAAAGATAAATGGTGAAAATATAAATAAATCATGGAAATAAATCATAAAAATAATAACATTAAATAAAATGGTATAACAATAATGGTAGGAGTCCAAACAAAATATAAATAATTAAATAAAAAAAAAGAAAAGGAAAGGTGAATGGGGGTATGGGTCTTACCATCTCGAGTGTAGAGAAAAGCCAAAACTATAAGAATTTAAGGATTGATCTGGGGGAAGAGAAGGAAATTATGTTAGCCAGTCCATCTCCCTATTCAGTCCCCTAGGATGTAATGTATCTAGGGTATAGATCCAGTATGTCTCACGTTGTTTAAGTAACCTGATGTGGTTACCACCTCGTCTGGGTCTGGGGACACTTTCTATGACTTGGAACCTCAGTTGGGCCACATTGTGCTTGGCCTCTTTGAAATGAGCTGGCAATGGTAGCCAGGTTTTTTCACATTGGATGGTCGATTTATGACTAGAGATTCGGTCCCTGACGGCCTGGGTGGATTCACCCACGTATAACAGGCCGCAGGGACATTTGATGATGTACACAACAAATTTGGATTCGCAAGTAAAGTAGTCCCTGATAGGGAAGGATTTACCAGTACGGGGGTGTACCACTTCGTTGCCTCTGATGATGTTGGAGCAACTCATGCAGCTTAAGCATGGAAATGTTCCTGTTCTTTTCTGTCCAGTTAGGGTCCTAGTGGTGGGTTGTCTGCAGGAGCCCAAGTCAGCTCTGACTACTTTATCTCTGATGTTCCTAGCCCGTCTTGTACACATGAGTGGTGGGTCATTGAAAATCTGGATACCGGGGTATGCTTTGGTGAGAAGTGGCCAGTGTTTTCTTATTAAGTTGTGTACCCTACGCATAGATGGGTGATGGTTGTGTACAAATGGGATCCGTGGGTTTTTATTAGTACTGATAGCGGTGTTTGTTGTTCTTGCCTCATCTATGGCTCTCATGGATTCTGAGTTGAGGAGGTCAGTGGGGTAGTTACGAACTTTAAATTTGTTGGCCATCTCGTGTATTCTAGTCTCCCTGAGTTCTGGGTCGGATACAATTCTGGTAACCCTTTTGAATTGTGACCTTGGCAAACTGTTTTTCATGGAAACAGGGTGACAGCTGTTATATAGAAGCAAGCTATTGCAATCGGTCGGTTTAGTGTAAATATCCATGCTTAATAGGCCCTCCGTATTTTTAATTACCCGGGTGTCAAGGAATGTAACATTCCTGATATCGTGTGTTATGATAAAGGTCAGCTCCGGTGTGACAGTATTGATATCATTGAAAAAATCAAGGAGACTTAATTCATTGCCCTTCCAGATACAGAATATGTCATCTATGTACCTGACCCACATGGTAGCATGTTGTTTGAATGTGGGATTGGGGTATACATGTTCCTGTTCAAACCGATCCATGTATATGTTTGCGTAGGCCGGCGCTACGTTTGACCCCATGGCGGTCCCGCATGTCTGTATGTAAAAATCGTCGCCGAAAACAAAGTAGTTCTCCCTAAGAACCAAGTTGAGTAGGTCCAAGCATAATTGGTTGGTCCCTCTGTCCATATTAGCTTCCTGTAGGGTAAGTGACACTGCTCTAATGCCCTTCTCATGGATGATGGACGTGTATACTGTTCACGTCCATTGTGCATAGAATGCTGTCAGGAGAGATGCTATTAATAGCATGTATTTTATTCAAGAAATCACCCGTATCTAAGATAAATGACTTAGTCTGATGGGCATGTGGTGTTAAGAGTTTGTCTAGGAAGATGGATAAGGGGTTCAAAATTGAGTCTGTGGACGCTACAATTGGGCGTCCCGGCGGGTTGTGGAGACTTTTATGTATCTTAGGGAGAATGTACAGGATAGGAGTGATTGGATGGTGGTGGAGCAAGAATGTTCTTGTCTTGTTGTCAATGGTCCCCTGTTCGAGGTGATTATCGAGGACTATGTTGATTTTTTGTCGTATGGAGCTGATTGGGTCTGTGTTGACCTTTTTATAAGTACTAGTGTCAGAGAGTTGTCTCCTGATTTCAGAAACATAATAGCTCTTATTCATTACCACAATGGCTCCACCCTTGTCCGCAGGTTTTATAACAATATTCTTATTGTTTTTAAGTGAATCTAAGGCCTGTTTCTCAAGGGGATTCAGATTGTGGCGGACAGGGAGGAGACCTAATTGCTGGTCATGAATGGCTTGTCTGATGTCTCTGTCTAGTAACTCGACGAAGGTCTCAACTGCATGATTGGTTTTGGGCGGCATGAAACTACTGGGATTTCGTAACCCAAGGTTATCAATGGAGTTGCTCGGTCCGCCGTTACGGTCAGGTATTGTGCCAGCAGAATTGAGATTAAGGGGAGTGGTCCCTGAGAAGTATACTTTGAGTCTAATATTTTGGTAGAAACGGTGAAGGTCCTTTTCTAATTGGAAGGAATCCCATTTGGGGGTAGGACAGAATAAGCCCATGTTTAAAACCTTATGTTCAAGGGGGGGAAAGAGAATAATCAGAAATATTCACAACTATGTTTGGACTCCTACCTGTGATCTGAGAATCATCTGGCGGTCTGCTTCTCTTCTTCCTTGACCTCCGTGTTGTCGTGTAGTTGGTCCTAAAAAAGCTGGTCTTGTGTTTTGAGCACCGCCAGTTTCGCTGCCAGAGCCTGGGGAGGAACCCCCTGCAGGTGAGGAGCCCCCTGATGGATAGTAGCCCCCTTGTGGTCGGCGGAATCTTGGACGTTGTCTCCGAGGTAGTGGGTCCTCCCATCTATAAACTTTGTTGGATAAATAGTCCTCCGTGTCTCTTTGAAATTTTGCTCTTTTCCTTTCCTCTAGTGTTTTCTGATGAGTAGATAAGATGGAGTCTACTTTATTTTTGAGGGTTGTAAATTCAGAAGGACTCAAAGTAGCCGTAAGTTGTGTCTCAATTGTTGTGATTTTTTCTTCCGTCTCTTTAATTGCTTCCTGGAGGTATTCCACGGTTAGTAGGATCAGATCGAGGGAGCACTTATTGAGGATCTTTTGAAAAGTCTCACAATATTTATCGTTATCGGCGAACAGTGTAGGGCGTAGATGGCTACGTAGGCCACAAGGAATTTTACCTTGTCTGTGGTATTCACCCAGAGTGGCACAATGTAGGTCGTAGGAAATAAGTTTTTTCTTCTCCTTTTCCCAGTCCCGTGTCTTAACGTCTTTGCTAGGGATATGTAGAAAGTCAGTTTTGCTTCTTATCCTTGATAGAATTGTTGAACCCGAAGCCTCGTCATATGCATACGTGGAAGTTGACATGGATTCGGTCGGTGCACAAACCAAAATTAGACTGTAAATTGGAAACGAGGGTTGGCACACGAATCAGAAAAAAGGTGCTAGTGAACGGGATCAAAAACCCCTGAAATCATAATGTCTCAAGAACACTGCACTCGTAGAAAAATTGCTTCAAGTGAATCTTTATTTTACATATAGGAAAAAGCGACAAGTAATTTTGACGTTTCGGCCTCCACTGGGCCTTGATCACAAAGTCGCTGTAAAAAATAGAAAGTGAACATTATAACCATTGACAAAAAGAAAATATATACATATATACATATATATACAAATATACACAAGTATGGGACTATAGGAAGTCCATGTCGTGGTACATGAATGGTTGAATAATAGGTATAAAGTTCAATCTTGATCAGCAAGACATAGACAGAGACCTAGTTAAGGAGATCATGACAGAGAACAAAATAACACACTCGGATATAAGAACCCAGTATAAAGTATATATTTTTGAACACATAGCCTTATTGTAATGGTGTAAAGGGGGTGGTTCGGGACATCCTAAAGCAGGACTAGTCCGGAGTAGAAGGATTTGGTCCTTTATAAAGTTACTAAAAAAGATACTAAAAAAGTTCAGGATAATGTGAATCGTGGATATCCAGTATTATATATTTATACGGTCCATGTGTATAATGGGACATAGATTAGGATCACATTTGATTCAAAATAAAAGTCATTCTATGTGTAAGTGTGTGTGTGTAGCCCATTCACTATCTCCATCCATCCCTCACTCCCTCAAGATGGCTGGACCATCATTGTAAATGCACCATTGTATATACACACCTGTATTTTGTATCTCCCCCACCTCATTGTAGATTGTAAGCTCTCACGAGCAGGGCCGTCTTATTTTGCTTTAATTACTGTATTGTTAACGTTGTGACTTATGACTTGTGTTTTGAAACTGTTAAACTGTAAAGCGCTGCGGAATATGATGGCGCTATATAAATAAAGATTATTATTATTATTATTATTATTAATCAAACTGGTACCTTAGACACATGAACATGTGCCTGAAGAGTAATCCTGTAGGGAGTCTAAGGTACCAGTTTGATTAATATTATCACAATATTTTATTTTGAATCAAATGTGATCCTAATCAATGTCCCATTATACACATGGACCGTATAAATATATAATACTGGATATCCACGATTCACATTACCCTGAACTTTTTCAGTATCTTTTTTAGTAACTTTATAAAGGACCAAATCCTTCTACTCCGGACTAGTCGTGCTTTAGGATGTCCCGAACCACCCCCTTTACACCATTACAATAAGGGTATGTGTTCAAAAATATATACTTTATACTGGGTTCTTATATCCGAGTGTGTTATTTTGTTCTCTGTCATGATCTCCTTAACTAGGTCTCTGTCTATGTCTTGCTGATCAAGATTGAACTCTATACCTATTATTCAACCATTCATGTACCACGACATGGACTTCCTATAGTCCCATACTTGTGTATATTTGTATATATATGTATATATTTTCTTTTTGTCAATGGTTATAATGTTCACTTTCTATTTTTTACAGCGACTTTGTGATCAAGGCCCAGTGGAGGCCGAAACGTCAAAATTACTTGTCGCTTTTTCCTATATGTAAAATAAAGATTCACTTGAAGCAATTTTTCTACGAGTGCAGTGTTCTTGAGACATTAGGGCACAGTAGGAACGTCCCACGGCTACTTCTAGTTTAGGGGTCTGCAACCTATTAGTTTCCAACCTCTCTGGTGTTCGGCTGCCTATGCGGTTTTTTGCTTCTGCCTCCTCAGCTACCAAAACATAACAGAATCAGCGGCCATACTGAAAATTCTATGGTACTCAATAGATCCCTTTGCCGGATTTATTTTTGGGGAACGGTCTAAGTTTTTGAATTTTAAAAAAAACCTGTAAGTTGTTTTTTGCTTTGAAGCCTAAATCCTCAGTGAACACAACGCAGCAGGTTCAAATTGTCATCTCCCTGTTGCGCGGTGACCCTCAGTATTGGGCCTTTTCCCTGACACCTGGGGATCCTGTTTTGACTGATGTTGATGCGTTTTTTCAGGCTCTGGGGTTATTGTACGATGAACCTAATGTTACTGATCAAGCTGAAAAAACCTTGTTGGCATTGAATCAGGGTCATGAAGCCGCTGAGCTGTATTGTCAGAAATTCATAAAGTGGGCAGTCCTTACTAAATGGAATGATGATGCTCTGGCAGCTCTTTTTCGGAAGGGTCTGGCAGAGACTGTAAAGGATGTTATGATGGGATTCCCTGTCCCCTCTGGTCTCAATGACTCTATGTCATTAGCTATTCAAGTTGACAGACGTCTGCGCGAGCGTAGAAATATGCGTGAGATTGTGATGCCTTGCGGGCCAGCTCCTGAGCCCATGCAGTGTGATGGAGTGACTTCTGGGGCACAGCGTCAAGAATTTCATAAGCGTAATAAGTTGTGCTACCATTGTGGTGACGCTTCTCATGTTATTTCCCTCTGCCCCAAGCGGGGAAGACGTTTTGCACGCTCAGTTGTTTTGGGTAGTGTTCAGACTAAATTTCTGTTGACTGTTACCTTGATTTGCTCCGTGTCCACATTTTCAGCTCAGAATTTTGTTGATTCAGGGGCAGCTATAAACCTGATGAACTTTGATTTTGCCAAACGTTGTGGTTTTCCTATGATACCCTGCGGAAGTCTATTCCTTTGCTGGGCATTGATTCTACCCCCTTGGCGGAGAATAAACCCCAGTTTTCTACCCAGGTGATAATGCGGGTTGACCCGGACCACAAAGAGAATTGCAAATTTTTGGTGTTACATAATTTACATGACATTGTTGTACTGGGTTTTCCTTGGTTACAGACTCACAATCCTGTTTTGGATTGGAAATCTGTGTCTGTGACCAGTTGGGGTTGTCAATGTGTTTGTGCTGACACTCCTGTTTTTTCTTTCCCCCCCCAGTCTCAAGATGTTTTTTCTGCCTCCCCCCAGTCTCAAGATGTTCCTGACTATTTGACTGATTTTTCTGATGTGTTTAGTGAGAGTAAGTCTGCATCCTTACCTCCTCATAGGAGTTATGATTGCGCTATTGACTTAGTTTCCGGTTGTAAATTTCCCAAGGGTCGGCTCTTTAATTTATCTGTACCTGAGCATGAGGCTATGCGATCTTATATCAAAGAGTCTTTGAAGAAGGGTCATATCAGACCATCCTCTTCACCCTTGGGCGCCGGCTTTTTCTTTGTGGCCAAGAAGGATGGCTCATTGAGGCCGTGTATTGATTATCGTCTCCTGAATAAGATCATTGTTAAATATCAATATCCGTTACCCTTGATTTCTGACCTATTTTCCAGAGTGAAGGGTGCTTGTTGGTTTACCAAGCTTGACCTCAGGGGGCGTATAATCTTATTCGCATCAAGCATGGAGATGAATGGAAGACATCGTTTAATACCCCAGAGGGGCATTTTGAGTACCTAGTGATGCCTTTTGGGCTCACTAATGCCCCTTCCGTCTTCTAATCCTTTATGAACTATATTATCCGGGATTTCGTGGATACATTTCTGATAGTTTATTTGGACGATATCTTGATTTTTTCCAATGACTGGGATTCTCATGTGGAACATGTTCGGACTGTATTCCGGATTTTGAGAGAAAACGCATTGTATGTGAAGGGATCAAAATGTCTTTTTGGCGTTCAGAAGGTTTCATTTCTGGGATTCATTTTGTCTCCGTCTGTTATGGAAATGGACCCGGTCAAAGTTCAGGCCATTTGTGATTGGGTTCAACCCACTACATTGAAGGTTCTTCATAGATTTTTGGGTTTTGCTAATTTTTATCGTAAATTCATAGCTAATTTCTCTGGTATTGTGAAGCCACTGACTGATTTGACCAAGAAGGGTTCTGATGTAGTGAATTAGTCTCCTGAGGCAGTTTCTGCGTTTCAGGAGCTTAAGCGGAGATTCACTTCTGCTCCTGTTCTGCGCCAACCTGATGTTTCTCTACCATTTCAGGTGGAGGTTGATGCTTCTGAGATTCGTGCAGGAGCCGTTTGTCCCAAAGGGATCCGGAGACCTCTAAGGGTAACCCTTGTGCCTTTTTCTCTCGAAAATTTTCCCCAGTGGAACGTAATTATGATGTGGGTAATCGGGAGTTATTGGCCATGAAGTGGGCTATTGAGGAGTGGAGACATTGGCTGGAAGGAGCCAAACATCAGTTGGTGGTCCTCATGGATCATAAGAACCTGGTTTATCTTGAATCAGCCAAGCAACTTAATCCTAGACAGGCCAGATGGGCCTTGTTTTTCACACGTTTTAATTTTGTGGTCCCTTTTCTCCCAGGCACTAAGAATGTTAAGGCGGATGCCCTCTCGAGGAGTTTCTTTCTGGATTCTCCTGAGGTAACTGAGCCTGCTGTTTTTCTGAAGGAGGGTATGGTTCCTTCTGCTATCTCGCCCAATTTGAGACTGGCTTTGGAGATATTTCTGGAGGATAAACCTGAACGTTGCCCTGATGGGAGATTGTTTGTCCCAGACTAGTGGAGGAAGAATGTGATGTCTGAGATTCATTGCTCCACGTTGGTTGGCCGTCCTGGTATTTTTGGTACCAGAGATTTGATGAGTCGGTCCTTTTGGTGGCCCACTTTGTCTCGAGACGTCAGGGACTTTGTGCAGTCCTGTGGAACTTGTTCTCGGTCGAAACCTTGCTCTCGCTCTAGAGGTTTGTTAATGCCATTGCCTGTGCCCAAGAGGCCATGGACCCATATCTCTATGGATTTTATTTCAGACCTCCCTGTCTCTCAGAGAATGACCGTTATTTGGGTAATCTGTGATAGGTTTTCCAAGATGATACATCTTGTGCCACTACCTAAGTTGCCATCCTCTTCCGAGTTGGTGCCCTTGTTTTTTCAACAGGTGGTTCGGTTGCACGGCGTTCCAGAGACCATTGTGTCTGACAGAGAGTCCAGTTTGTTTCCAGATTTTGGAGGACATTTTGTTCCAAACTGGGAGTTCAGCTGTCTTTTTCCTCTGCGTTCCACCCTCAGACCAATGGGCAAACTGAGAGAACAAACAGACCTTGGAGACTTATTTGAGATGTTTTGTGTCTGCTGATCAAGATGACTGGTCTCTTTTTTGCCTTTGGCTGAGTTTGCTTTGAATAATAGTGCTAGTTCTACCACCCTGATGTCTCTATTTTTCTGCAATTTCGGGTTTCATCCTCGATTTTCTTCAGGGCAGGTGGAGGCTTCTGTCTGCCCTGGTGTTGACTCTATTGTGGAGAGAATGCAGCTGATTTGGGATCAAGTAGTGGATAAGCTGTCTCTCAGGAGAAGGCCCAGCGGTTTGCCAACCGGCATAGGACTGATGGTCCTCGATTTAAAGTGGGTGACTTGGTTTGGTTGTCCTCAAAAAATATCCTATGAGGGTCGCGTCTCCAAAATTTAAGCCAAGGTTCATTGGACCTTATAAGATCGTGGAGATTATTAATCCTGTTTCCTTCCATTTGCTTCTTCCAGGAATATTCAAGATTCACAACGTATTTCACAAATCTTTATTGAAGAGATTTGTCGAGCCAGTGGTTCCTATGGCTGCGCCTCCAGATCCTGTTTTGATTGAGGGCAATTTGGAGTATGTGGTTGAGAAGCTATTGGATGCTCGTTTGGCTAGGCGGAGACTCCAGTACTTGGTCAAGTGGAAAGGCTATGGTCAGGACGACAATTCTAGGGTGTTTGCTTCTGACATTCATGCTGAAAGACTGGTCCGTGCCTATTACCGAGCTCATCCTGATCATCCTGGTGGCGCAAGTGAGGGTTCGGTGACCCCTCCTCAACGGGGGTACTGTTGTGAACGTATTGGAGAAGACTTTGGAGCTGAAACTCCCTCTGGTGGTTGCTGAGGGTATTGAACCTATGTTGAACACCAAGAGTCCTACACCTGCAGATAACGAGTGGTTGTCAGGTGGTACTGACTGGCCTGATATAAGTGAGCTGACCTCCCATGATCCTCGCTGGTGTTCAATTGTTCTTCCTGGTCTAGGTTGGAATTCAGCTTGCTTTTCTGCTGTCTCCTTCTTGCTTTCAGATAAGTCTCTTTCAGTTTTTTTTACTGTGGTTTGAATTCCTTGCTTTTGCTGCATTGCCTTTGTCTTCAGCCGGGTCCCCTTTGTGGGGCTTTGGCTGGTCTCCGTTTGTTTTTTGTATTTGTTCATTTGCTCAGTTCTTGTGATATTTTACTGCTGGGTTGCTACATGTCCACACCAGAGAACTGATATAGGTGGTCGAGACCGTGTGGTCTCAGTATTTTTGGATTCAGAAGTGTTGGAGTTTTTCCTAGGGTTTTTTGGGTTGCAGACAGTATTCTCTCCTTTGCTGTCCTATCTAGACAGTTTTGGGCCCCAGCGTTTGCTCAATCTATTTTCTGCCTATGTTCGTATTTTCATCTTGTCTAACCGCCATTATATCTTTGGGGGCTTCCTATTCTTTTGGAGTCTACTCCGGGGCAGTTTGCATTCCTCTTTCCATCTTCAGGGATAGCTATCTCTCCGGCTGTGGCGAGGCGTCTAGGGCACCGTAGGAACGTACCACGGCTACTTCTAGTTGTGCAGTTAGTTTAGGGGTCTGCAACCTATTAGTTTCCAACCTCTCTGGTGTTCGGCTGCCTATGCGGTTTTTTGCTCCTGTCTCCTCAGCTACCTAAACATAACACTGAAGGGTATTTGTGTCAGGAGATCAGGGCAGACAAATATGGAGATGACAGATTATATACTGAAGATTATGTGTGAGGAGATATCACGAGTGGCACAAATGTATGGAAAGGACAGGCAGATGCTGAAAATTATGTGTGGGGAGTCATCAGGAGATTAGGACAAAGATGTATGAAGAGGAAAGGATATACTAGAGATTGTGTAGGGAGGTGTCAGAAGATTAGAGCAGAGGTTTATGGAGAGGACAGGTTATATATTTAAGATTATGTGTAGGAAGGTATATGAAGATTAGGGCAGAGAAAAGTGGACATGACGTATTATATACTGGAGATTATGTGTGGGTAGGCAGCAGGTGTTTAGGGCAGAGAAGTACGGAGAGGACAGGTTATAAACAGTAGATTGTTTGGAGAGGTACCAGGAAATTAGAGTAGAGGTTTATGGAGAGGACAGGTTATATACTGGAGATTATGTGTAATGAGTAGTGATAAGCGAGCACTAAAATGCTCGAGTGCTCGTTGCTCGGGTCGAGCAAATTGGAATGCTCGGGTTCTCGACCCGAGCAACGAGCACAAGGTAAGTCTATGGGAAACCCGAGTTTTTTTGCCGCTACCTGTTATGTTTTGGTAGCTGAGGAGAGCAGGCAAAAACGGCAATACACCAGAGAGGTTGGAATCTACTGGATTACAGTACCCTGACTAACCACCACAACTAAAGGCAGCCGTGGAGCGTTCCTACGTTGGTCCTAGACGCCTCGTCACAGCCTGAGAGGCTAACTACACCTAAAGATAGAAAGAGGAAAGCTATCTGCCCCGGAGCAGATCCCCAAAGAACATAGGAAGCCCCCAAACATGTAATGGCGGTTAGACAAGAACATGTAATGGCGGTTAGACAAGAGGAAATACAGACACAGACAGAAAATAGTATGAGCAAACGCTGGGCCCAGTCTGCCTAGACAGAAAAAGGATAGGAAGGATTCTTACTGCAATCCAAAAAAAACCCTAAAAAAAGCCAACGCTACTAATTGCAAAAACACCTGAGATCACACGACCTCTACCACCTAAATTAGTTCTCTGGTGTAACAAAACTAAGCCGCAGCCACTGAAAACACTGGAAAAGGCAAATGAACAAAACAACAGTGGCTCCAGAGGAACCGAGAGGAGCCCAAGCCCCCAGGGGGGGGAAACCTGGCCAACCTCACAGAAATGCAGAGAAATATGCAAATGGCAAGCACAAAAACAAAAAACAGAAAATATCTTATCTGAGAGCAGGAGAAGAGTCAAGACTCAGCAAGCTTCCAAGTGAACCAGGAAACAACATTGAGACAAGAACAATTGCTCACCGGCAACCATGATGGGGGAAACCTCCCTTATATCCAGCCAGTCCATGATTCCTGATTGCCAATCCTCATTGAATGGTTCAGTACTGTTTGTAACCACCAGAGGGAGCTTCTGCTCAGAATTCATTTCTAAAACATTCATAACAGTACCCCCCCCTTGAGGAGGGGTCACCGAACCCTCATTTGTGCAACCAGGTCGGTCAGGATGAGCTCTGTGATACGCACGTATCAGTCTCCTAGCATGGATGTCCGAAGCAAACACCCAAGAATTGTCCTCCTGACCATAACCTCTCCACTTAACCAAACACTGGAGTTTCCGTCTAGAAAAACGAGAATCCAATATTTTCTCAACCTCATACTCCAAATTGCCCTCAACCAACACAGGGTCAGGGGCGCAGCCATAGGAACCACTGGCTCGACAAACCTCTTCAATAAGGACTTGTGGAACACGTTATGGATCTTAAATGTCCCTGGAATAAGTAAACGAAAGGAAACAGGATTAAGACTCTTCATGATCTTATAAGGTCCAATGAACCTAGGCTTAAACTTAGGAGATGCAACTCTCATAGGGATATTTCTTGAGGACAACCAGACCAAGTCCCCCACTTTAAACCGAGGACCATCAGTCCTATGCCGGTTGGCAAACCGCTGGGCCTTCTCCTGAGAGAGGGACAACCTCTCCACTACCTGGTCCCAAATCTGCTGCATACGCTTCACAACAGCGTCAACACCCGGACAGACAGAAGCCTCCGTCTGTCCCGAAAAAAATCGAGGGTGAAACCCAAATTTGCAGAAAAATGGAGACATCAAAGTGGCAGAGCTTGCCCTATTATTAAGAGCAAACTCAGCCAAAGGCAAAAAAGAGACCCAGTCATCTTGATCAGCAGACACAAAGCATCTCAGATAAGTCTCCAATGTCTGGTTTGTTCTCTCAGTTTGTCCATTGGTCTGAGGATGAAAAGCCGAGGAGAAAGACAATTGAACACCAAGTTTAGAACAAAAAGTCCTCCAAAATCTGGAAACAAACTGGACTCCTCTGTCAGACACAATGTTCTCAGGAATGCCGTGTAACCGAACCACGTGCTGAAGGAACAAAGGCACCAATTCGGAGGAGGAAGGCAACTTAGGTAATGGCACAAGATTTATCATCTTGGAAAACCTATTACAAATCACCCAGATAACGGTCATTCTCTGAGAAACAGGGAGGTCGGAAATAAAATCCATAGAGATATGGGTCCATGGTCTCTTGGGCACAGGCAATGGCATCAACAAACCACTAGAGCGAGAGCAAGGCTTGGAGCGAGAGCAAGTCCCACAGGACTACACAAACTCCCTGACGTCACGAGACAAAGTAGGCCACCAAAAGGACCGACTCACCAAGTCTCTGGTACCAAAAATTCCGGGATGACCGGCCAACGCAGAACAATGAATCTACGACATCACACTCTACTTCCACTGGTCTGGGACAAACAATTTCCCAACAGGGCAGCGCTCGGGTTTATCCTCCTGACACCCCTCCAGAGCCAGACTCAAATTGGGCGAGATGGCAGAAAGAACTACACCCTGTTTCAAAATAACAGCAGGATCAGATAACTCAGGAGAGTCCGCAAGGAAACTCCTCGAAAGGGCATCCGCCTTAACATTCTTAGTGCCAGGAAGAAAGGAAACCACAAAATTAAAACGTGTGAAAAACAAGGCCCACCTGGCCTGTCTAGGATTAAGTCGCTTGGCTGATTCCAGATAAACCAGATTCTTATGGTCCGTGAGGACCACCACTAGAGTTGAGCGATACTTTCCGA
The DNA here is from genome assembly GCA_033576555.1 of Oophaga sylvatica. Classification (NCBI taxonomy): domain Eukaryota; kingdom Metazoa; phylum Chordata; class Amphibia; order Anura; family Dendrobatidae; genus Oophaga; species Oophaga sylvatica. The sequence goes on from JARQOD010000001.1 coordinate 526,717,695, forward strand.
TATCCAAAAGTATCGGAATCGGAATGGTATCGCCGATACCCAAAAAATATCGGCGATACCCGATACCGATACCGGAAATACAATGTAAGTCTATGGGAACAAAATATCGGAATTAAAAAAAACCCATTCTTGCCTTGTTGGTTAATTGTACATGAAGGAAAACAACAAAGAGTAATGTAGAATTTATTGGGGGAGGTTGAGGAGACATTAAAGGCATAGATGTTTAACACAATGCAATGGAATAGCATTAATATTTCTTTTTTTGAAATACGTTTGGATTGACGAAGAAATTGACAATGTTGTTAACCTTTTTTCTATTTTGTCAAATATGTCTGTTTCACAACTTCCATGCTCTTCACCTTTTTAACTTTTCACACACTTTCTCCTTCATAATCTTCAGCAGCATCATCTTTCTCATCAAATTATTCTTCATCTTCACCTTCTTAATCTTCTAAAACTTCTTGCTATTCATCTTTTTGTTAACATTACTTATATTGTTCTTATTAAACAGTTATTATTCTTCATATTCTACTTCTTCATCTTCTTCCTATTCATCCTTTTCATCATATTCTTATTTGTGACAGACATTCCTGTACTTGTAATCTGTAAAACTCTGAATTTTCATCCTTCCGTTCTTGCTGTCACGAAAGATTTTAATTACAACAGTATTTGTCCGCGTTCAGTTTAGCCTGCAGCAGCATCAGGCATTTTCCAGGGGCACCACGAGGAGGAACGGACTCACCCCCATACACTGCTTAGTCTTCTTCTGCTTAGAATTTAGAGCATATATTTTGCCCTTCATTTGGTCTTATACTTAATGTTCTTCTGCTTTTTGATCTTCTGCTTATTGTTCTTCTGTCTCTTGTTCTGTATCTTGTAGTTTGTCTTAACCTTCTTTGTCCTGTTGGTGATGGTACAAGAGCCAATGAAAGTAACGAGGACCAGCTGACTGTGCTGGAACCCGGAGGGTCAGCAGAAGGAAAGAGCCAATGCACAACCGAGGACAGCTGACGTTACTGGACACGGTTACTAACAGGAGGTACTGTGCTCCAAAGCACTACCAAGGACAGCAGACGTTGCTGGAACTCGGATACCGCATGGAGGCACCTAGGCCAAAGGCACTGCGGAGACAGTGCGGTACTGGACGTGTGCAAAGGTACCATGGAATTGTTGAGCAGAGGACTTTTGCGTTCAACAGAGGGAACGACATAACCCATAACAAGCATGTTACTGGAACCCTTGAGAACATGCGGGTACCCAGGAAAGAACAGTGAGGCAGCAGGACTTTTTGCCGTTCACACAGCAGGGGAACAGTGACATTACTGAACCCAGTAACACGGAGCAAGTGTTAACTGTGTAACAGCACTTCGAGAAACAACTGCGGTGTTGTAACCAGGATGAGAAGAGAACATGGTGGAGCAGCAGGACTTTTTGCCGTTCACACAGCAGGGGAACAGCTGACATTACTGCCATAACACGGAGCAAGTGTTAACTGTGCTAACAGCACTTCCGAGAAACAACTGGCGGTGTTGTAACCCAGGGATGAGAAGAGAACATGGTGGAGGCAGCAGACTTTTTGCCGTTACACAGAGGAACAGTGACATTACTGAACCCCAGTACCACGGAGCAAGTGTTAACTGTGCTAACAGCACTCGAGAAACAATGGCGGTGTGTACCCAGGGATGAGAGAGAACATGGTGGAGGCAGCAGGACTTTTTGCGTTCACACAGCAGGGGAACAGCTGACATTACTGAACCCAGTAACACGGGAGCAAGTGTTAACTGTGCTAACGCACTTCCGAGAAACAACTGGCGGTGTTGTAACCCAGGGATGAGAAGAGAACAGGTGGAGGCAGCAGGACTTTTGCCGTTCACACAGCAGGGAACAGCTGACATTACTGAACCCCAGTAACACGGGAGCAAGTGTTAACTGTGCTAACAGCACTTCCGAGAAACAACTGGCGGTGTTGTAACCCAGGGATGAGAAGAGAACAGGTGGAGGCAGCAGGACTTTTGCCGTTCACACAGCAGGGGAACAGCTGACATTACTGAACCCCAGTAACACGGGAGCAAGTGTTAACTGTGCTAACAGCACTTCCGAGAAACAACTGGCGGTGTTGTAACCCAGGGATGAGAAGAGAACAGGGTGGAGGCAGCAGGACTTTTTGCCGTTCACACAGCAGGGGAACAGCTGACATTACTGAACCCCAGTAACACGGGAGCAAGTGTTAACTGTGCTAACAGCACTTCCGAGAAACAAACTGGCGGTGTTGTACCCAGGGATGAGAAGAGAACAGGTGGAGGCAGCAGGACTGTTTGCCGTTCACACAGCAGGGGAACAGCTGACATTACTGAACCCCAGTAACACGGAGCAAGTGTTAACTGTGCTAACAGCACTTCCGAGAAACAACTGGCGGTGTTGTACCCAGGGATGAGAAGAGAACATGGTGGAGGCAGCAGGACTTTTTGCGTTCACACAGCAGGGGAACAGCTGACATTACTGAACCCCAGTAACACGGGAGCAAGTGTTAACTGTGCTAACAGCACTTCCGAGAAACAACTGGCGGTGTTGTAACCCAGGGATGAGAAGAGAACAGGGTGGAGGCAGCAGGACTTGTTTGCCGTTCACACAGCAGGGGAACAGCTGACATTACTGAACCCCAGTAACACGGGAGCAAGTGTAACTGTGCTAACAGCACTTCCGAGAAACAACTGCGTGTTGTACCCAGGGATGAGAAGAGAACAGGTGGAGGCAGCAGGACTTTTTGCCGTTCACACAGCAGGGGAACAGCTGACATTACTGACCCCAGTAACACGGGAGCAAGTGTTAACTGTGCTAACAGCACTTCCGAGAAACAACTGCGGTGTGTAACCCAGGGATGAGAAGAGAACAGGGTGGAGGCAGCAGGACTTTTTGCCGTTCACACAGCAGGGAACAGCTGACATTACTGAACCCAGTAACACGGGAGCAAGTGTTAACTGTGCTAACAGCACTTCCGAGAAACAACTGGCGGTGTTGTAACCCAGGGATGAGAAGAGAACAGGGGGGAGGCAGCAGGACTGTTTGCCGTTCACACAGCAGGGGAACAGCTGACATTACTGAACCCCAGTAACACGGGAGCAAGTGTTAACTGTGCTAACAGCACTTCCGAGAAACAACTGGCGGTGTTGTAACCCAGGGATGAGAAGAGAACAGGTGGAGGCAGCAGGACTTTTTGCCGTTCACACAGCAGGGGAACAGCTGACATTACTGAACCCAGTAACACGGGAGCAAGTGTTAACTGTGCTAACAGCACTTCGAGAAAACAACTGGCGGTGTTGTAACCCAGGGATGAGAAGAGAACATGGTGGAGGCAGCAGGACTTTTGCCGTTCACACAGCAGGGGAACAGCTGACATTACTGAACCCCAGTAACACGGGAGCAAGTGTTAACTGTGCTAACAGCACTTCCGAGAAACAACTGGCGGTGTTGTAGCCCAGGGATGAGAAGAGAACAGGTGGAGGCAGCAGGACTTTTTGCCGTTCACACAGCAGGGGAACAGCTGACATTACTGAACCCCAGTAACACGGGAGCAAGTGTTAACTGTGCTAACAGCACTTCCGAGAAACAACTGGCGGTGTTGTAACCCAGGGATGAGAAGAGAACAGGGTGGAGGCAGCAGGACTGTTTGCCGTTCACACAGCAGGGGAACAGCTGACATTACTGAACCCAGTAACACGGGAGCAAGTGTTAACTGTGCTAACAGCACTTCCGAGAAACAACTGGCGGTGTTGTAACCCAGGGATGAGAAGAGAACAGGGTGGAGGCAGCAGGACTTTTGCCGTTCACACAGCAGGGGAACAGCTGACATTACTGAACCCCAGTAACACGGGAGCAAGTGTTAACTGTGCTAACAGCACTTCCGAGAAACAACTGGCGGTGTTGTAACCAGGGATGAGAAGAGAACAGGGTGGAGGCAGCAGGACTTTTTGCCGTTCACACAGCAGGGGAACAGCTGACATTACTGAACCCCAGTAACACGGGAGCAAGTGTTAACTGTGCTAACAGCACTTCCGAGAAACAACTGGCGGTGTTGTAACCCAGGGATGAGAAGAGAACAGGGTGGAGGCAGCAGGACTGTTTGCCGTTCACACAGCAGGGGAACAGCTGACATTACTGAACCCCAGTAACACGGGAGCAAGTGTTAACTGTGCTAACAGCACTTCGAGAAACAACTGGCGGTGTTGTAACCCAGGGATGAGAAGAGAACATGGGTGGAGGCAGCAGGACTTTTTGCCGTTCACACAGCAGGGGAACAGCTGACATTACTGAACCCCAGTAACACGGGAGCAAGTGTTAACTGTGCTAACAGCACTTCCGAGAAACAACTGGCGGTGTTGTAACCCAGGGATGAGAAGAGAACAGGGTGGAGGCAGCAGGACTTTTTGCCGTTCACACAGCAGGGGAACAGCTGACATTACTGAACCCCAGTAACACGGGAGCAAGTGTAACTGTGCTAACAGCACTTCCGAGAAACAACTGGCGGTGTTGTACCCAGGGATGAGAAGAGAACAGGGTGGAGGCAGCAGGACTTTTGCCGTTCACACAGCAGGGGAACAGATGAGAAGAGAACAGGGTGGAGGCAGCAGGACTGTTTGCCGTTCACACAGCAGGGGAACAGCTGACATTACTGAACCCCAGTAACACAGGAGCAAGTGTAGACTGTGCTAACAGCACTTCCGAGAAACAACTGGCGGTGTTGTAACCCAGGGATGAGAAGAGAACAGGGTGGAGGAAGCAGGACTTTTTGCCGTTCACACAGCAGGGGAACAGCTGACATTACTGAACCCCAGTAACACAGGAGCAAGTGTTGACTGTGCAAACAGCACTTCCAAGCACCAACTGGCGGTGTTGGAGCCCAGGGTCAGTCAGGGTGTAGGCAGAGGCCTAGTATGAGACGTTTGAAGTAGAAGTTGTAGTTAGCAGCAGTAATTTTTGCCAGACACACAGCAGGGGAACAGCAGGCGTTACTGAACCCCAGAAACACATCAGCGATTGTTTTCATCTGTGCATCTAACACTTCTGAGCAGCAACTGGCGCTGTTGAAGCCCAGGGTCAAGGAGGGTGTAGGCATAAAATATTGAGTTATTGCCTTGTTACGTGGCCATTGCAAATGTATGTACTTCAAACAAGAATAAATGAAGTTTTACTACGACAATAAAATGATGAATTTCAATTACAAGAATAGAAAAATATTTATACTTGACAGTCCTCTGTGGTTGATAACGTTTAATGGCTAACTGAAAATATGGTAACAAATTCAAAGCTTTCGAGACTACTCAGGTGTCTTCATCAGGCTAAGAGTAAAGCCAAAAATGAAGAATCACATATTTCTACACACAACAGGACACAGGAATAGCTAAGACAAGTGAGGGAGGGACAAGTGAGGGGAGACCGGCAACAAAAAGGAGAACAAGGATGAATTATCAGCGCCACACAATCACAGATAAATTAATGAATTTACCTGTGGCAAAAGACTTTTGTATGCCCGGTCATAGCATGATGGATATGGAATTACTGGTATTAAAATATAACTTCAAATATGAGAAACGTACAAAGGTTTCAGAATATAAGCTCATCATGACCTTTGACACTGTTAGTGATGGAATGAATAGATCACATGGATTTATGTCATTCTATATCAATTAAGGAATCTGCGTCTATGCCCTTCCAGGGTCATGAAAACCCAAAAAAAGACGCCAATGAGAGGGCAATCAAACTTTCTATCCTTATCTAGGAACTGTTCCAATATTTATGTTCATCCCTGTGAGATAATGACAGTTCTGATACACGTCACTTACTTGTCTTACCTATTGCACTATTCCTGTGTCCTGTTGTGTATAGAAATATGTGATGCTTAATTTTTTTATTTAGTCTTTGCCTGATGAAGAAGACGTGAGTAGCCTTGAAAGCTTGCAATTTGTTTCCATCTTTTCAGTTATCCATTAAAAGGTATCAACCACTGCTGACTCTGAAGTCTAAATATTTTTCTATCTACTGGCTAACACGGTACAAAGATACACATGTTTTCTAATTTCAAGAAGGAAAAATAAAGAAAATACAAATATAAACGCATATATGCACATGCCAAAAATAAATGGAACAACACAACACCCAAAAAATTGGTAACAAAATATAGTGTTGTAAATTTAAGAATAAAAGTCCATTTTTTTTTTTATGAATAATGCTTAAGGAACGCTATGTTAAACCATAACATAGTGAAGACAATGGATTTTGTAATAGTCACTCATCATCATCATCGCAAATTTTATGTGACAGTCACAGACATTTCAATTATTTAAGTTCATAAAATCGTAACTTTCTATAGCATGTATGACATGTCCAGCATGGACTCATCAATGTGATGATTGATGACACAATAATGTACGATAAAAAATAACCATTTAAAAAAACATTAGGCATTGTTTGTCACAATTTAAGTGTGTGCCTGCAAGTGTAGGTGAAACAAAGGCTACGGATAGCAAAGGTATATTCTATGTCTGTATCAGACAGTGGACAGCCTCTGATGGGTAATGCCGATGTTATACTGTACGTCAATAAAGTCTGCGGCTGAAATCATGCATTTTTTGCTTGTAGAGTGTTGAAGAGGGTAAAAGAATGTCTGGTTGCGCAAAGCTTTATCCGTCAACACTACCTTCCTACTGTCACGCGTAGGGTAGGGTAGCGTGTGGCAATTAGCTGACTATAAAATGTGAGGTTAGGCTGCGTTATTGCGCACTAGGGACGCAAAAAAAAATACAGCAGTAATAATTTAATGTGTAATACTCCACCTATGACAAACAAAAAAATTACGTTCCCTCTTTAACAATGTACAAGACTAACAAGCCTAATGGTTGACGCTGACTTAATTGAGATACAGTATTACATCAACATTGTCCATGAGTAACTATGCACTGTGATACCTATATACCAGTATTAATTTATATCTCTTGTGGTTGTTTCAACAGCACTTGCAGGTATAACTACCTATTGTCAGTATGCATGATGCACTTTCTAGATGTAATAATTTATTATTGGACATTATTACCATGTTTACATGCTGGCCATTTCATATATGGTGTTTGAAGTTACAGTTGGCATCAGTATGTGTATTTTATAATGTCTGTCATAAATAAAACTCGTGATGATGATGATGAGGATTTAATGATTCGTACATCCATTGACTGCATTATCTTACAGGTACAGATAAAGTTCCTTAAAAAGCATTAATTCATAAGTATGAAATGTACTTTTATGCATTAATTTCAAAATGTGAAGAGTAGACTATGTTTTATTTTTTGTTACCATTTCTAATAGACATGTGCAGATATGCGCTGTGATGACAAATTATTATTTGTCCATATTTGTCATAAAAATTTATCATTCTAGGCCTGCAAAACTTCACAATTTCATGTTTTCAGCATAACAAGCAGGGTGACGGCTCTTCCCTATTTGGAGCATGTTGGTCATGTGTTTTTCTGTCCATGTGTCGGGAACAGGAGACTTCTTGCCGTTCACACAGCAGGGGAACAGCTGGCGTTACTGAACCCCACTAACAGTAGAGCTTGTGTTTTGTTCTGTGGACACGACACTTCTGAGCAGCAACTGGCAGTGTTGGAGCCCAGGGAGTAGAGTTCAGGTGGTAGAAAGATGAACATAACAGGAGACATGGATAACGTTGCGAACCAGTTATTTAATCTGAAAACGGACAGACAAATTCTGGCGAGATCCATGCCTTGTTCATTTTCAGAAAAGTAAGCCGGTCTACATTATCGGAGGATAGTCGCATGCGACGGTCTGTTAGTACACCACCTGCAGCACTAAAGACGCGCTCCGATAATACACTGGCAGCAGGGCAAGCCAGCACGTCCAATGCATACTGGCTAAGCTCTGGCCATGTATCCAGCTTAGAGACCCAAAACTTGAATGGGGAAGAGCCATCTGGGAGTACACTGAGAGGCAAAGCCAAGTAGTCTGTCACCATCTGACGGATACGTTGCCTCCCGCTGACTGGAGCCCTCTCGGATGGTGTAGACATTTGTGGCGCTGCCACAAAACTTTGCCACATTTTTAACATACTGGTCTTTCCCTGTGCAGAGGCACTGCGTGTGCTCCCTCTTGTTGCAGAGCTCTCTACACTGCCTCGACGCACAGAGCTGCTTTGTAAAGCAGTAGCAGCAGCAGTGCTCTCGGCAGTAAGGTAGAACATTAGGGATTGCACCAGTGTGTCTTGGTACTCCCGCATTTTACGCTCCCGGTTCAACGGTGTGATGAGGCTTTTGACGTTGTCCCGGTAGCGAGGGTCTAGGAGGGTGTACACCCAATAATCAGACGTCGTGAGAATGTGGGCGATGCGGCGGTCGTTTCTTAGGCACTGCAGCATGAAATCAACCATGTGCTGCAGACTCCCAACTGGCAAAGAAACGCTGTCCTCTGCAAGAGGCGTCATCTCTGCCTGCTCTGCATCACCCCACCCTCGCTCTACATACTGACTAGAGCGTTGTGTACCTCCCTCTGGAGCGATGTCTTCCTCCTCCATTGACTCCTCCTCCTCATCCTCCTCACAAAGTGAGCCCTGCCCAGCCCTTTGTGAGGAACCACGTTGCGCTGACTTTCCAGAAGGTGATGGAATTTGTGACTCCTCATCCTCCACCTCTTCCAAAACCTCATCCCTTATTGCTTGCAGTGTTTTTTGAAGCAGGCAGATAAGGGGGACAGTCAGGCTGACTAGTGCATCATCTGCACTCGCCATCCGCGTTGACTCATCAAACGCACGCAAAACGTGGCACATGTCCTTCATAGTGGCCCACTCATTAATGGTGAAGTGTGGACGGCGCAAATTGCGTGTTGATTGCGCCTGATGCAGCTGATACTCCATTACTGCTGGCTGCTGCTCACACAACCGCTCCAACATATGTAACGTTGAATTCCACCTGGTGGATACGTCACATATGATGCGATGTTCAGGAAGGCGCAATCTGCGTTGCAGAGCTGCAATGCGCGATCTGGCCATGCTGGAACGTCGCAAGTGAGCGCACTCTAGGCGGACCTTGTGCAGCAGTGCATCAAGATCCGGATAGTCCCTCAAAAAACTCTGCACGACCAAGTTGAGCACATGTGCCAGACATGGTATGTGAGTGAGTTTGCCAAGGCCCAGAGCTGCCACCAGATTTCGGCCATTGTCACACACTACCAAGCCTGGCTGGAGATTCGCTGGCAAAAACCACACGTCGCTCTCCTGCTTGATGGCATTCCAGACCTCCTGCGCTGTGTGGCTTAGATTCCCCATGGGAATTAATTTCAGAACGGCCTGTTGCCGTTTGGCCACGGCTGTGCTCATATCGGTCGCATCAGGTAAGCGTCCACGGGTCCATGTGGAGGTAGACCGTGACGGCTCCTGCAGCGATGATTCTGAGGAACTGGAGTAGGAGGAGGAGTCAATGTGGACAGACTTGATTCCGGCAATCCTTGGAGTTGGCAGAACACGTACAGCGCCACTCGCAAGATCTGTACCCGGCTCCACAACATTCACCCAATGGGCAGTGAGTGAAAGGTATCGTCCCTGGCCATGGGTACTGGTCCACGCATCGGTGGTCAGGTGGACCTTGCTACTGACGGCGTTTAGTAGCGCATGTTTAATTTTTGCCTCAACATGCTTTTGCAGACCAGGGACGGCTTGCCTGCTGAAATAAAATCGGCTGGGCACATTGTATTGTGGGACTGCCAATGCCATTAATTCACGGAAACTGTCAGTCTCCACCAGCCTGAATGACAGCATTTCAAGGGACAGGAGTTTTGCAATGCCAGCATTCAGAGCCTGTGCTCGTGGATGGTTTGCCGAGTATGGCCGTCTTTTATCCCATGCCTGTGCTACCGATGGCTGTTTTGTGGCCTGGGTGTGTGAGGATGACAGGGAACTTGCAGCTGTGGGTGGAATAACACTGTGTCTCTGGACAACAGTGACAGAGGTTCTTCCATGGCGATCCTGTGAGGAAGCCGAACCAGCTGTGTGTGAACTGGAGGAAGAGGCTCCAACACGAGCTGAAGATGTAGGTGCTGCTGTAGGTTGGCCTACATCTCCAGTGTGTCTTTGTAACTCAACAAAGTGCTTTGACCGCACATGTTTCCACATATTTGTTGTATTAAGGTTACTGACACTTTTACCTCTTTTAATTTTTTGATTACACAGCTTGCATTTGACATAGCAAATATCATCTGCAACTGTATCAAAAAAGGACCACGCAGAGCAAGTCCTGGGAGCGCCCGGTTTGGCTGTTGTAAGAGAACTGCTCCGAACGGGTGCCAAACTGGAGGCTACAGGCAAGCGAGTCTGCAGCCTACCTCTCCCTACTGTTTGGACCATTGGGGCAATCTCTTCCTCAGAGCTGCTCCCACCACCTTCCTGTTCCTCACGCCATGTTGGGTCTTGGACCTCATCATCTCCACCACTACCCTCTTCCAACACCTGCTGTTGTTGGGTGGTCTGGCCAGCACCATGCTCAACAGAAACTGGCAACTGAGTCTCATCATCATCAGATGCGTTCTGCGGTGTGCTGACCATCGGCACTGGCTCACCCGCCTCTTCAGATTCAGAGAGACACAGCTGTTGCGCATCACTGCATACTGCCTCTTCTTCACATTCCAGAATGCTGCTTGGCTGGGCCCCTGTTTGCAAGCCAACAGATTCTGAGAACAGAAGTAGAGACTCAGCTGGCTCCTGTACAGAGCTCTCTGACTGCCTGGGCAATTTGGCAGGCGGTGAAGAGACTGATGGTTGTTCAACAGTGCTGTGGTCCTGAGAGGAGGTGGAAGCTATTGAAGTCGATGCATTGGCTGCCATCCAACCAACAACGGCTTCAATTTGTTCTTCACGCAGCAGGGGGGTACGCTGAGCTCCTACAAAAGTGCGCATAAAGGAACGCTCACGGGGAAAACTGGTGGATGCTGTGTCACTGGGTGCGGCAGCAGCCACAGAATCCCCACGTCCTCTCCCTGCTGCAAATCCACGGCCACGACCACGACCACGTGCCTTACTCACTGACTTCTTCATCTTGGTAGATTGATAAAGAAAGTCAGAAAAGTTATAAGGCCTAAGTGTGGTTATTCCTCACAGACTACAGTGAACCCTGCAGACAACTGTTCAGTATCTGTGAAAGGCCCCTTTGTGTACTTCTATAGTGTTTGCAACCAATGTATTGTATACGGATGGAAGCGCGTCACACTAATAGATTAGATTTTTTTCCACTAAAATGGAGCAGCACCAATTAGAGAAAAATGTGAAGAATGAGGCAGTGACACACGCTCAGCAGACTACAACCGGCAGTGGTTGAAGAACAAACTGGAGCGTAATCTGCACTCACAAAATGAAAAGCTCACAGACTACAGTGAACACTGAAACACAACTGTTCAGTAGCTGTTAAAGGCCCCTTTGTCTACTTCTATAGTGTTTGCAACCAATGTATTGTATACGGATGGAAGCGCGTCACACTAATAGATTAGATTTTTTTCCACTAAAATGGAGCAGCACCAATTAGAGAAAAATGTGAAGGATGAGGCAGTGACACACGCTCAGCAGACTACAACCGGCAGTGGTTGAAGAACAAACTGGAGCGTAATCTGCACTCAAAAAATGAAAAGCTCACAGACTACAGTGAACACTGAAACACAACTGTTCAGTAGCTGTTAAAGGCCCCTTTGTCTACTTCTATAGTGTTTGCAACCAATGTATTGTATACGGATGGAAGCGCGTCACACTAATAGATTAGATTTTTTTCCACTAAAATGGAGCAGCACCAATTAGAGAAAAATGTGAAGGATGAGGCAGTGACACACGCTCAGCAGACTACAACCGGCAGTGGTTGAAGAACAAACTGGAGCGTAATCTGCACTCAAAAAATGAAAAGCTCACAGACTACAGTGAACACTGAAACACAACTGTTCAGTAGCTGTTAAAGGCCCCTTTGTCTACTTCTATAGTGTTTGCAACCAATGTATTGTATACGGATGGAAGCGCGTCACACTAATAGATTAGATTTTTTTCCACTAAAATGGAGCAGCACCAATTAGAGAAAAATGTGAAGGATGAGGCAGTGACACACGCTCAGCAGACTACAACCGGCAGTGGTTGAAGAACAAACTGGAGCGTAATCTGCACTCAAAAAATGAAAAGCTCACAGACTATAGTGAACACTGAAACACAACTGTTCAGTAGCTGTTAAAGGCCCCTTTGTCTACTTCTATAGTGTTTGCAACCAATGTATTGTATACGGATGGAAGCGCGTCACACTAATAGATTAGATTTTTTTCCACTAAAATGGAGCAGCACCAATTAGAGAAAAATGTGAAGGATGAGGCAGTGACACACGCTCAGCAGACTACAACCGGCAGTGGTTGAAGAACTAACTGGAGCGTAATCTGCACTCACAAAATTAAAAGCTCACAGACTACAGTAAACCCTGCAGACAACTGTTCAGTAGCTGTGAAAGGCTCCTTTCTGTACTTCTATAGTGTTTGCAACCAATGTATTGTATACGGATGGAAGCACGTCACACTAATAGATTTGATTTTTTTCTAATATAATGGAGCTGCACCAATTCCACAAAATAAAATAAAAAAAAAAAAGAGTCAGTGACACGTGCAGATGCCTACAAACAGCGGTGGATGCAGAGCAAACTGCAGCGTCACCTGCACTGTCACACACACACCTTGCACAGAGCTGTTAAAACAACACTGGCAAAATGAAGCTTTACACAGCGGTTGGTAAACTAGCCTGCCTAAAGCACAGTAGTACACAAAATCGCAATATCTAACTGTCCCTCAGAGTGAGCAGAGTAGCGTTCTGTCCCTAACTGAGTTCACAGCACAGTGACGCTAAAATGGCTGCGGCGCCTTTTATAGTGCATTCTGACATCATTTCAGCAGCCAATCACAGCCATGCCATTAGTTAAGATGACCGCAGCATTACAGGATGTGCCCACACTTCATAAGATTCATCATTGGCTGACTAACATCACATTGCCTCTCAAAGAATTATGGGAACTTCCGATTCCGGTATACGATATTGAAAAAGTATCGGAATTAAGTATCGGAATTCCGATAACGCGAATATCGGCCGATACCCGATACTTGCGGTATCGGAATGCTCAACACTAACCACCACCTGATGTTTGGCTCCCTCCAGCCAATGTCTCCACTCTTCAAAAGCCCACTTCATGGCCAATAACTCCCGATTACCCACGTCATAATTACGTTCAGTTGGAGAAAATTTTTTTAGAGAAAAAAGCACAAGGGTTACTTTTAGAGGTCTCAGGATCTCTTTGGGACAAAACGGCACCTGCCCCAATTTCAGAGGCATCAACCTCCACCTGAAATGGCAGAGAAACATCAGGCTGCCGTAGAACAGGAGCAGAAGTGAATCTCTGTTTAAGTTCCTGAAACGCAGAGACTGCCTCAGGAGGCCAATTCACCACATCAGAACCCTTTTTAGTCAAATCAGTCAATGGTTTAACAATAACAGAGAAATTACCAATAAATTTACGATAAAAATTGGCAAAACCCAAGAATCTCTGAAGAGCCTTTAATGAAGTAGGTTGGACCCAATCACAGATGGCCTGAACCTTGACCGGGTCCATTTCAATAACAGATGGAGACAAAATGAATCCCAGAAATGAGATCCTCTGTACGCCAAAAAGACACTTTGATCCCTTCACATACAGAGCATTCTCTCTCAAAATCTGGAACACAGTCCAAAAATGTTTCACATGAGAGTCCCAGTCATTGGAAAAAATCAAGATATCATCCAAATAAACAATCAGAAATTTATCCACAAAATCCCTGAAAATGTCATTCATGAAGGACTGGAAGACGGAAGGAGCATTAGTGAGCCCAAAGGGCATCACTAGGTACTCAAAATGCCCCTCTGGGGTATTAAACGCCGTCTTCCATTCATCCCCGTGCTTAATGCGAATAAGGTTATATGCCCCCCTGAGGTCGAGCTTGGTAAACCAAGTAGCACTTTTCACCCTGGAAAACAGGTCAGAAATCAAGAGTAACTGATATTGATATTTCACAGTGATATTGTTCAAGAGACGATAATCAATACACGGCCTTAATGAACCATCCTTTTTGGCCACAAAGAAAAAACCGGCACCCAAGGGTGAAGAGGATGGTCTGATATAACCCTTCTCCAATGACTCCTTGATATAAGACCGCTTAGCGTCATGTTCAGGTACAGACAAGTTAAAAAGGCGACCTTTAGGGAATTTACTACCAAGCACTAATTCAATAGCGCAGTCATAGCTCCTATGGGGGGACAAGGATGCAGATTTACTTTCGCTAAACACATCAGAAAAATCAGTCAAAAAGTCAGGCACATCTTGAGCCTGGGGAGAGGCAGAAAAAACAGGAGTGTCGGCATTAACACATTGGCAGCCCCAACTGGTTACAGACACAGATTTCCAATCCAAAACAGGATTATGAGACTGCAACCAAGGGAAACCTAGTACAATAATGTCATGCAGATTATACAGCACCAAAAATTTGCAACTCTCCTGATGATCAGGTTCAACCCTCATTATCACCTGAGTAGAGAACTGGGGTTTATTCTCAGCCAAAGGGGTAGAATCAATCCCCAGTAGGGGAATAGACTTCCGTAGGGGTATCAAGGGAAACCCACAACATTTAACAAAATCAAAATCCATCAGGTTAATAGCTGCTCCCGAATCAACAAAAGCCTGAGCAGAAAATGTGGACAGGGAGCAAATCAGGATAACAGTCAACAGAAATTTAGCCTGAACACTACCCAAGACAACTGAGCGTGCAAAACGTCTTCCCCGCTTAGGGCAGACTGAAATAGCATGAGAGGCATCACCACAGTAGAAACATAACCCATTGCGTTTTCAAAACTCATGATGCTGTGCCCCAAAAGCCACTCTATCACACTGCATGGGTTCAGAAGCTGGTTCACAAGGCAACACCATTCCACGCATACCTCTACGCTCACGCAAACATCTGTCAATTTGAATCGCCAATGACATAGAATCATTGAGACCAGAGGGAGCAGGGAATCCCACCATAACATCTTTTACATTCTCTGACAGACACTTCCGAAAAAGGGCTGCCAAAGCATCATCATTCCATTTGGTCAGAACTGCCCACTTTCGGAATTCCTGACAGTACAACTCAGCGTCCTCAAGCCCCTAATTTAATGCCAACAAGGTTTTTTCAGCTTGATCAGTGACATTAGGTTCTTCGTACAATAACCCCAGAACCAGAAGAAATGCATCAACATTACTCAAAACAGGGTCCCCAGGTGTCAGGGAAAAAGCCCAATCCTGAGGATCGCCGTGCAGGAGAGAGATGACAATTTGAACCTGCTGTGCTGCGTTCCCTGAGGACTTAGGCTTTAAGGCAAAAAACAACCTACATTTATTTTTGAAATTCAGAAATTTAGCTCGATCCCCCAAAAACAAATCTGGCATGGGGATCCTAGGTTCCGCAACCGGCAACCCTGCAAGATAGGTAGCAATACTCCGAACTTCAGTGGTAAGCTGATCCACACGGCCAGACAACTGTGCAAACTCCATTGACAGAAAAAAAAATCCTCAGCACCCAGAGAAAAAGAGGGAAAAAAAATGCAACAAACAGAAAAAAAAAATCTCTGACAACTCTGACAACTTTTTTCTTTCCACACTATTTTTCCCTTCTGTGAGTACCATACAATTTTCAGTTTGGGTCGGTGATACTGTTATGTTTTGGTAGCTGAGGAGAGCAGGCAAAAACGGCAATACACCAGAGAGGTTGGAATCTACTGGATTGCAGTACCCTGACTAACCACCACAACTAAAGGCAGCTATGGAGCTTTCCTACGTTAGTCCTAGACGCCTCGTCACAGCCTGAGAGGCTAACTACACCTAAAGATAGAAAGAGGAAAGCTATCTGCCCCGGAGCAGATCCCCAAAGAACATAGGAAGCCCCCAAACATGTAATGGCGGTTAGACAAGAGGAAATACAGACACAGACAGAAAATAGTATGAGCAAACGCTGGGGCTCAATCTGCCTAGACAGAAAAGGATAGGAAGGATTCTTACTGCAATCCAAAAAAAAAACTAAAAAAAGCCAACGCTACTAATTGCAAAATCACCTGAGATCACACGACCTCTACCACCTAACTTAGTTTTCTGGTGTAACAAAACTAAGCCGCAGCCACAGAAAAAACTGGAAAAGGCAAATGAACATAACAGTGGCTCCAGAGGAACCGAGAGGAGCCCAAGCCCCTGGGGGGGGGGGGGTGAACCTGGCCAACCTCACAGAAATGCAGAGAAATATGCAAATGGCAAGCACAAAAACAAAAAACAGAAAATATCTTATCTGAGAGCAGAAGAGGCAAAAAAAAGTTCAAATACTATAGAATGTAAAATAATTGCAATATATAATATATTTAAATAAATATAATATTAACACCAATCTGTGACTCTATGACCTGAACCAAGAAGGATGGCAGACCATCCGGAGATAAAGAACCACCCAGGGTGTGGAAGGGAAAGCCTTAATGGGAGAGAAAAAGAAAAAGAGACCAGGAGCACAAAATAAAAAATAATAACCTTTATTAATCAAACAAATAGGGCTCAAACAACAATGATAAAACCAGTTGTTAAAAATATATAATAGCAAAGACACGTCACAACTGATATAATGTAATAAACATGCACTAATATGATAAATGCTATAGATGAAAAAATGTACAAAAAAATTTTTTTTAATAAAATAATATACAATAGCGTACAACGTACACAGGTGTAAGCGTGTATATCAATACACGAGACACAAAAAACTGAAAAAAAAAATTTCAGTTTTTTGTGTCTCGTGTATTGATATACACGCTTACACCTGTGTACGTTGTACGCTATTGTATATTATTTTATTATAAAAAAAAAATTTTGTCCTTGCTTATATATACACCATTGTTAGTCTGTGTTAGCACACAACATATTATTTTATATGTACATTTTTTCATCTATTGCCCTCCTGGTTATTATATCTGAGCTAAATTGTTCCAACACAGCATATGTTTATTTAATCAACGTGTGTTGATATATTATTATCATATTAGTGCGTGTTTATTACATTATATCAGTTGTGACGTGTCTTTGCTATTATATATTTTTAACAACTGGTTTTATCATTGTTGTTTGAGCCCTATTTGTTTGATTAATAAAGGTTATTATTTTTTATTTTGTGCTCCTGGTCTCTTTTTCTTTTTCTCTCCCATTAAGGCTTTCCCTTCCACGAGCAGGAGAAGAGGCAAGACTCAGCAAGCTTCCAAGTGAACCAGGAAACAACGTTGAGACAAGAACAATTGATCACCGGCAACCATGATGGGGGGAAACCTCCCTAAAATCCAGCCAGTCCATGATTCCTGATTGCCAATCCTCATTGAATGGTTCAGTACTGTTTGTAACCACCAGAGGGAGCTTCTGCTCAGAATTCATTTCTAAAACATTCATAACAGCTACCCCCCGAAAAGTCTTTCTAGGGTATCAAAACGTCGGAAATCTATGGGAACAGTGCTCAATTGACATGGGAACATCATAGGGAGGACCCCTGGAAGCATTTCTGACTTCCAGGTCACTGCTGTGAACAATGTTGTCAGTCTTACACCACTTTTCCTGGCGCATAATAAAACATACAAAAACAAAACCAAAATGTATTTTCCTGGGAAATATGTTAACAAACAATCCTTTCCAGGGTAATGATTTGTATGTATGCAGCAGTTAGCATTTATGTACAGTACATTTAATTGAAGTGTTTTTATCAAAGTAACTGGCAGTTATACCATGGCAGTTAGACAGGGCAGGAGACAGGTAAGAGAAATAAACAAATCTATTCCCAGTAATTTGGACTACAACAAATATTTACCATACACATTTGTATAATTTATATTCTGGCTTTCACTCACATCCACCTCCCTTGCATTAACTCTTTACACTCCATCCATATTGGCCCCTCAGTCCTCTCCTATGTATAGCACTCATGCTCTTTTCACATTGCTAAACTGCACAAATCCATTCAGTCCCACCATCCAACACAAGAGACGCTTTCACAAATCACTTAACCATCTGACCACTCTTTCTATCCTCCTTCTCCTAGTCGCAGGAAATATCTCTCACAACCCCGGCCCTCCCATGTTATAGTAAGTCAAACCCCTCAACTGCTACACTCAGAAACCCCTCAAATCTCATTAAAGTTAACTGCATGCCTTCAGTCTCTTTTAATTGTGCCCTTTGGAATTATCGCTCAGTGTGTAATAAACTCTCCTTCATCCATGACTTCTTCCTTTCTGATTCTCTTAACCTTTTGGCTCTTACTGAAACCCGGATCCAGCAATCAGACACCACCGCTGCTGCTGCTCTCTCATGTAGTGGACTACACTTCTCTTATACCCCAAGATCAGACAACAGAGCAGGTGGAGGCATTGGTCTGCTCCTATCATCCAAATGTACCTTTCAGGTTATCCCTCAAGTTCCCTCACTTGTCTTCCCTTCCTTTGAGGTCCATGCTGTCAGACTCTACATCCCCTTCTCCATGGTGGTGTATCGTCCTCTGGGCCCCTCCCATCAGTTCCTGGATCACTTTGCCACCTGGCTTCCACATTTTCTCTCCTGTGAAATCCCCACCCTCATCATGGGTGATTTCAACATCCCCATTGCTTTTCCCCTCTCCCTATCTGCTACTCAACTTTTATCTCTAATGTCCTCTTTCAGCCTTTCGCAGCTTACTAACTCTCCTACGCATGAAGACGAAAATTCCGTCAGTTTGGTCATCTCCCGGCTTTGCTCAGTGGATGATTTCACAAACTCCCTTCTCCCTCTCTCTGACCACAACCTTCTTTCATTCTCTATCAAGAACTGTCATTTCGCTCAGGTCACCCCCACTTTCCACACTTATAGAAACATACAGGCCATTAGCACCCAGAAACTTATGAAGAACTTGCAGTCATCATTGGCCCCTTTCTCCTCCCTCTCATGTCCTGACTCTGCACTGAAGCATTACAATGAAACACTGCAAAATGCCCTGGATGACACTGCAACTCCTATACATAGAACAACTCGGCACAGATGGCGACAACTGTGGCACACGCTACAAACACGTTTCCTACAGGGGTGCTCCAGGTGCGCTGAATGTCTGTGGAGAAAATCCAATCTACCCGAAGATTTCATGCATTATAAGTTTATGCTTAAAACATACAACACTGCCCTTCACCTCTCCAAACAAACCTATTTCAACACCCTCATCACCTCATTATCCAATAACCCGAAACGTCTATTTGACACTTTTCATTCCCTACTCAACACAAAAGTGCAGGCCCCAACCACGGATCTCCATGCTGACAATATAGCCAATTATTTCAAAGAAAAAATTGACCATATCCGACAGGAAATACTATACTACTAACTATAGACCTGTCTTTAATCTTCCCTTCATCTCTAAACTCCTGGAAATCCTGGTTCACTCCAGTCTTATCCTCTATCTCTCTTCTCGACCCTCTACAATCCGGTTTCCCCTCTTTTCACTCTACTAAAACAGCCCTCACTAAAGTCTCTGACAATCTACTAACAGCTAAATCTAATGGTCACTACTCCATGCTAATTCTCTTGGATCTCTTGGCAGCATTCGACACTGTGGATCATCAGCTCCACTTCACTATGCTTCGCTCCATCGGCCTCAAGGACACCGTTCTCTCCTGGTTCTCCTCCTATCTCTCTGACCGCTCCTTCACTGCATCTTTTGTTGGCACCTCCTCCTCTCAACTTCCCCTTACTGTTGGGGTTTCTCAAGGATCAGTCCTTAGCCCCCTCCTCTTCGTATACTGCCCTTATTGGACAATCAGTAGATTTTGTTTCCAGTACCATCTCTATGCTGATGACACCCAATTATACACTTCTTCACCCGTTATCACGCCTGCCTTTTTAGAAAACACCAGTGATTGTCTTACAGTTGTCTGTAACATCTTGTCCTCCCTCTATCTGATTCTGAACCTGTCAAAAACTGAACTCGTGTTTCCTCCCTCTACTAACCTACCTATGACCGACGTTGCCATTTCCGTGTGTGGTTCTGTAACGGGGACTAGGGCAGTAGTCGTGGCTCTCAATTGGTGCTTTGTCATCCCCTGGCCTCCCGCCACCTAAATACATTGTCTCTGTTGTAGCGTACCTTTTAGTCCACTCTCCTGTCCGTTAGGGTCCTCTCTGATCTGCCAGGGCTTCTTCCCTTTAATCTGCATACACTGATAGGCAGAGTCCGGATCCATTTTCAATAAATCAACTTTACTCAGCTCTTTACACAGCTCGTTTAGATTAGTCACAGGTACCACACAAGGTCCTTCACAAAGTATAGCATTTCCTTTCCTTGTGCTGTCCCTCACTTTTCAGGAATTTCGTAGTGTCGTACCGTCACCTTCGGTGCCGCAGCGCTGTCTGGCTAGCCTAACTTTCTTCAGGAGTCCCCTGTCCGTTTTGCCCCGGACAAATGTGGAGTCGATTCCACATAATTAGCTGTCACCATGTTGATGCTGCCTTGTATTCCTCCACCTTACGGGTGACTTTTAGCTCCTAGGCCCTGGACGAGCTGGGCTCTTCAGCTTTAACGTTACGGGGCACAACTGCCCTGTCCGTGTTCCCAGGCCCTAATGACTAAAACCCAGGAAGCTCATTAACTTACTCTCAGGTGGCCCCTCCTAACTAAAAATCCTATTCGTCTTTCTTATCCTATTGTGCCTCCTCTATTGGGCTAATCTAAATACTACACTTTCCCTACAATTATACCATCCAAGGAATACATATATATTTTACAATACACTGCAATGCAATATTATAATGCATACAACATATACAGCATAGCAGCATTACAAAACACATGAAGGTGTACCAACATGTACGGCGACATAGAAGCAGGTGTCAGACACGTAGGGTATAAACTGTCCTCTGTAACCCCTTACAGTTTCACCATCACTCCCCAGCAACATGCCCACTGTCTTGGGGTCATACTTGATTCCGAGCTTTCATTCACCACCCACATTCAATCACTGGCTCGCTCTTGTTATCTGCACCTCAAAAACATTTCTAGAATTAAACCCTTTCTTACTTTCAACTCTGCAAAAACTCTTACTGTTTCTCTTATTCATTCTCATCTATACTATTGTAACTCTCTACTAATTGGTCTCCCTCTTACCAAACTGTCACGGGGCACGAGGAACCTGGGCCCCTGAATTGCCCCTAAGGCTAAGGGAGGGCCCTGTCTTTCCTTAACTTGGGGGTACACTTGAAGGTAGTGAGGCCCAAGTCACCAACCTGTCCCTATCTCCTGTTTAGCCCTGAGCTAAACCCCCAACACCCTCCCCAGGAGGTGAGACAGGGAATAAAGGGAACTACACCAAAATAACCAAAGGAAGGAAAGACAGACACCTAGGGGTTAAATAAACAAAACAACAAAACTTAGCTTTCTCTGCTTCAATGAACCACACAGCAGAGTAAAGGTACTGCCACACAAGCATCCGCTAGCGATCTCGTTAGCGTTGCATACAATGAGATCGCTAGCGGGATTGTTTCTATATCGCTAAATGCTGCCGCATTTAGCGATATAGTTAACGACGCTATCGCCTTTAGCGATCTTCTTAACGACTTAGCGTACAAAAGTACCGCTAAATCGCTAAGAAAAGGTGCCACACAGCGATAACATACTACCAGCGGAGCTCCAGCGATGAAATAGGGTCCGGAGCGATTCCAGCGACGAGCGAGATCACAGCAGGAAGCTCGTCGCTGGAAGCTGCCGCACTGAACAATATCGCTAACGGATCGCTAAATAGTGACGTTTTTAGCGATCCCGTTAGCGATATTGTTTAGTGTGCATCCCTTTAGGCACAGATCGGGGAAACAGTAGAAGTACCATGCACTCAGCAAGCTCCTGACTCCAGCTAGGTTGGTTCCAAAGACAGAGATATCACCACAGTCATCTGAGCCTCAGGTGACCTTTCAAAGGATGGTGGGAGTGGTCACCGCCTTCCCTGACAGTCAGCAGCAATGTAATTACACCAGCGGCCACTGGGGGAAAAAGACTGACATTAACCCCGATGGCCTGAAAGGAAAAAGGTTTTAATATGGAAAGAAAGATCTGCCATAGATCCAAAAGTGAATCGTGATACAAACTCTCTCCTCTCCAATCTGTCTTGAATGCTGCAGCCAGGATCATATTCCTCACCAATCATTATACTGATGTTTCTGCTTTGTGCCAGTCACTACACTGGTTTCCCATCCACTCCAGAATCCAGTACAAACTTATTACCCTCACCCACAAAGCAGTCCATGGCTCAGCACCATCCTATATCTCCTCACTCGTCTCAGCCTACCACTCTACCTGAGCCCTCCGTTCTGCTAATGACCAGAGGTTAATTAACATCCTTAATAATCAGAACCTCCCACTTCCGTCTCCAAGACTTTTCACGTGCTGCGCTAATTCTTCTAATGCACTACCCAGGTTAATATGATTAATCCCCAATCCCCACAGTTTTAAGTGTCCCCTAAAAACGCATTTGTTCAGACTGGCCTACCGCCTCAATGCATTAACCTAACTATCCCTGTGTTGCCCATTCAAAACTTTTTACCATAACCAGGTTCCTCGCATCATGTTCTCACCCGCTTTATGCATTTAATAGCCCTCTGTGTCTGTACTGTTACATACTTAGGCTGATAACCGGTTCATGCAGAATTATATGAACACCCGATTCTTACACTATGGCTGGTCCCAACAATGAAAGCAATTGTTACCATCTACCCTTTGTGTCTCCCCTTTTTCCTCGTAGATTGTAAGCTTGCGAGCAGGGCCCTCATTCCTCTTGGTATCTACTTTGATCTGTGTTTATTGTTATTCTGTAATGTCTATTGTCTATACAAGTCCCCTCTAAAATGTGAAGTGCTGCGGAATATGTTGACGCTATAGAAATAAAATTATTATTATTATGTAAGGCAAAATAAATAAACAAAAAAAAAATGTTCCTCCACCACTTTACTTAAGCATTGCTTTCAACCAAGTAAATGCATTCACTGGGAAATGTAATTTTAAAATTTTACAATCTTAGCTAGCCATGTGGTGTGTGACACATCATCAGACACATCCTGTTTCATTCATGAATGAGGGACTGTTAAAGGAGGAGCACCATCAGGCTGACTTAAATATTCTTAAAGGGATGGCAGTTGGTCCTCACTATTCTTACAGTCATCAGCTGGCTATGCTTTGTTGTTCCCATTATTAAACAGTGGGTCTCCTAGACTGTTATTACCTATGCATTGAATGCAAAGCTTGCCCCAAATTTGGATTCACCCCAATAATCCTTTGAACAGATGTCCTGGATGGCCACATGAAAGCATTGTTCCCATTATTAGTAATTTGGTACTCCCATGCTGTTTGACTATGCAATGAATGAAAGGCCTGCCCAGCCCCAAAGTTACACGCACCCCAATAACACTTTGAACTGACGTACTGGATGGCCACATGAAACCAAACTTCCCATTTTTCTTATATTTTTTTTTTACTCCCATACAGTTTGCCCATGATGCGAATATAAGGCCTGCTCCAAATTTGGCTGCACCTCAATGACCCCAAAAAACAGATGTCCTGGATGGCCACATCAAACCAAAGTTCCCATTAGTATTCATTTGTTACTGCCATACTGTTTGCCTATGCATTTAATGCATAGCCTGCCCTGCCACAATGTTGCACGCACCCCAATAACCCTTTGAACCAACGTCCTAGATGGCTACATGAAACCAAAGTTCTCATTATTAGAAATTTAGTACTCCCATACTGTTTGCAGACTATGCATTTAATGCAAATTTGCACACACACCAATTCCCCTTGGAAAAAACGTGGAGGAGGGCCTCATAAAATTTTTTTCCCATTAGAAAGGAGCGGGTCTCCTATAATTGTAATGCCCATACACTAAGTAGGCATTACAAATGGGCTGACAAACATTTCCCCTGGGGGATACACATCAACATACTGTGTAAACATTTTTTTACGGACATCATAAACACTCTTGAAAACACTAACATGGCTGTTGCATCACGGAACACATTCACCCTGGTGATCTAGTGGTGGTGTCTAAAGATACGTGGAGGATGTCCTCTTATAAAACTTTTCCCAATTTAAAGGAACAGGTCTCCTATACTTGTAATGCCCATACACTAAGTGTACGGGCTGACAAACATTTCCCCCCTGGGGGGTACACATCAACATACTGTGTAAATATTTTTTTAAAGGACATCATAAACACCTTTTAACACAATAACATGGCACAATAACATCATGTACCACGGGCACCATTGTGGATGATGAGGATGAGGAGAAGTAGGAGTGTGGCACCCTGAGGGTTCAGTCGCCACAGAGGTATTGCACCTTACCCAGAGGTGTGATACTTCACTCTCAAGTAAGGAGGGAGCACCACCTAGGATTCTAACACCTGCACCCAACACACACTAGAACAGCTGGGCACCCTGGATGGACCCTACGGGGAAAGATGGTCTCATTCCAGGCTGAGATAGGAAAGGTGTATGGGTGGGTGGAGTAGTGAGTAGCAAGGAGAAGTGAAGCTTGAGGCATACCTCCCAACTTTTGAAGATGGGAAAGAGGGACGCGCGGCAAATTTTAGGCCGTGCCCCGACCACATCCATTTCACAACTAGTCACACCCATGTCCACGCCCCGACCACACCAATTTAGCACTGGTGATCACACTGACTGGTACTGTGGGCACACTGGTACTGAGTAAAAGAAAGAACAGAGAGAGAAAAAAAACAGAGAAAGGAGATAGAGAAAGAAAGAGGGGAAAGGAAGAAAGAACAGAGAGAAAGTAGAGAGAGAAAGAAATAAACAAAGAAAGGGGAAAGAAAGAGGGGAAAGCAAGAAAGAACAGAGAGAAAGCAGAGAGAAAGAAATAAACAAAGAAAGGGGAAAGAAAGAACAGAGATGGAGAAAGAAAGAGGGGAAAGAAAGAACAGAGAGAGAAAGAAAGACGGGAAAGAATGAACAGAGAGAAAAAGAAAGAAAGACGGGAAAGAAAGAAAGAACAGAGAAAGAAAGAACAGAGAAAGAAAGAGGGGACAGAAAAAAAGAACAGAGAAAAAAAGAAAGAGGGGAAAGAAAGAACAGAGAGGGAGAAAGAAAGAAAGAGAAGAAAGAAAGAACAGAGAGAGAAAGAAAGAGGGGAAAGAAGAAAAAAGAAAGAAGAGAAAGAGGAAGAAAGAACAGAGAAGAGAGAGAAAGAAAAGAAGAGAGGAAAGAAAGAACAGAAAAGAGAAAGAAAGAAAGAAAGAAGAAGACAGAGAAGAAAAGAAAGAGAAGAAAGGAAGAAGAAAGAAAGAGAAGAGAAAGAAAGAGGAGGAAAGAAAGAACAGAGAGAGAAAGAAAGAGGGAAAGAAAGAACAGAGAGAAAGAGAAAGAAAGAGGGAAAGAAAGAAAGAACAGAGAAAGAAAGAACAGGGAAAGAGAAGAAAGAACAGAGAGAAGAAAGAAAGAGGGGAAAGAAAGAACAGAGAAGAGAAAGAAAGAGGGAAAGAAAGAGAAGAAGAAAGAAAGAACAGAGAGAGAGAAGAAAGAAAAGAAGAAGAAAAAGAAGGAAAAAGAAAGAGGAAAGAGAAGAAAGAAAGAGAGAAGAAAAGAAAGAGAGGAGAAGAAAGAAAGAGAACAGAAAGAAAGAAGAAAGACAGGAGAAAGAAAGAAAGAAAGAGAGAGAGAAAGAAAGAACAGGAGAAAGAGGAGAGAAAGAAAGAGAGAAAGAAAGAAAGAAAGAAGAAAGACAGAGAAAGAAAGAACAGAGAGAAAGAAAGAAAAGAAGAAGAAAGAAAAGAGAGGGAAAGAAAGAGAAAGAAAAGAAGAGAGAAAGAGAAGAAGGAAAGAAAGACGAGGGAAAGAAAGAAAGAGAGAAAAAAGAAGAAAGAGAAAGAAAGAAAGAGAAGAAAGAACAGAAGAAGAAAAAAAGAACAGAGAAAGAAAGAACAGAGAAGAAAGAAAGAGGAAAGAAAGAAAAAACAGAGAGATAGAAGAAAGAGGGGAAGAAGAAAGAACAGAGAGAGAGAAGAGGGAAGAGAAAGAAAGAACAGAGAGAAAAGAAAGAGAAGAAAGAGAGAAAGAAAGAAAGAAAGAAAGAACGAGAGAAGAAAGAAAAAAAAAAAAAAAAAAAAAAAGAAAAAGAGAAAAAAAAGAACGAAAAAAGGAAAGAAAGGAAGAAAAAGAAAGGAAAGAAAAAAGAAAGAGAAGAAAAGAGAAAAGAAAGAAAAGAGAAAGAAAGGAAGAAAGAAAAAGAAAGAAAGAAGAGAAAGAGAAAAAGAAAAGAAGAAAAGAAAAGAAGAAGAAAGAAAGAAAAAAAAGAGAAAGAAAAAAGAGAAAGAAGAAAAAGAAGAAAAAAAAAAGAGAAAAGAGAAAAGAAAAAGAAAGAAGAAAAAAAAGAAAAGAAAAAAGAAGAAAGAAAGAGAGAGAAAAGAAAGGGGAAAAAGAAAGAGAAAGAAAGAAGAAGAAAAGAAGAAAGAAAAAAAGAAAAAAAAAAGAAGAAAAAAGAGAAAGAAGAAAGAACAGAGAGAAAGAAGAAAAAAAAAGAAAGAAAAAAGGAAAGAACAGGAAAGAAAAAGAGAAGAGAAAAAGAAAAAAAAAAGAGGAAAAGAAAGAAAAAAAGAAGAAGAAAAGAAAAGAAAGAAAAAAAGAAAAAGAGAAAAGAAAAGAAAAAAGAGAAAAAGAAAAGGAAAGAAGAAAAAAGAAGGAAAAAGAAAAAAAGAGAGAAAGAGAAAGAAAGGAGAAGAAAGAAAAAGAAAAGAGAAAGAACGAGAAAAAAGAAAAAAAAAGAAGAAGAAAGAAAAAGAAAAAAGAAAGAAAGAAAAGAGAAAGAAAAAGAAGAGAAAAAAAGAAAAAAAAGAGAAGAAGAAAGAAAGGAAGAAAAAAAAAAGAAGAAGAAAGAAAAAAAGAAAAAAAGAAAAAGAAAAAAAAGAAGAAAAAAAAGAAAAGAAAAAGAGAAAAAGAAAGAGAAAAGAAAAAAGAAAAAGAAAAGAAAGAGGAAAGAAAGAACAAAGAAGAAAGAAAGAAAAAAAGAAGAGAAGAAAAAAAAAAAAAGAAAAGAAGAAAAGAAAGAAAAAAAGAGAGAAAAAAAAGAGAAAAGAAAGAGAAAAAGAAAAGACAGAGAAAAAAAAGAAAAAAAAGAAAAAAAAGAGAAAAAGAAAGAAAAAGAAGAAAAAGAAAAAAGAGAAAGAAAGAAAGAAAGAAAAAAGAAAGAAAGAAAGAAAAAAAGGAAAAAAAGAAAGAGAAAAGAAAGAAAGAGAAAAAAGAAAAAAAAGAAGAAGAAAGGGAAGAAGAAAGAGAGAGAAAGAGGAAAGAAAGAAAGAGAGAGAAAGAAGAGAAAGAAAGAAGAAGAAAAAAGAGAAGAAAGAAAAAGAAGAGAAAAGAAAGAAAGGAAAGAAAGAAGAAAGAAAGAGGAAAGAAAAAAGAAGAAGAGAGAAAAAAGAAGAGAAAGAAAGAAAAGAAAGAAAGAAAGAAAGAGAAAGAAAGAAAGAGGAAAGAAAGAAAGAAAGAAAAAAAAGAAAGAAGAAAGAAAGAGAAAGAAAGAAGAGGGAAAAGAAAGAGAAGAAAAGAAAGAAAGAAAGAAAGAAAAGGAAAGAAAGAAAAAAGAGGGAAAGAAAAAGAAAGAAAGAAAAGAAGAAGAAAAAAAAGAGAAAAGAAAGAAGAAAAGAAAGAAAGAAGAAGGAAAGGGAAAGAAGAGAAAAGAAGGAAAAAGAAGGGAAAAGAAGAAAGAAAAAGAAAGAAAGAGAGGAGAGAAAGAAGAGGAAAGAGAAAGAAGAAAGAAGAGAAAAAGAAGAGAAAGAAGAGAGAGAAAAAAGAAAGAAAGAAAGAAGAAAGAAGAAGAGGGGAAAGAAAGAAAGGAAAAGAAAGAAAAGAACAGAGAGAAGAAGATGGGAAAGAAGAAAGGGGAAAGAAAGAACGAGAGAAAAGAAAGAATAGAGAGAGAAGAAAGAGGGGAAAGAAAGAACAGAGAGAAAGAGGGAAAGAAAGAGGAAGAAAGAAAGAGAGGAAAGAAAAAGAAAAGAGGATAAGAAAAGAAAGAAACAGAGGAAAGAAAGAGGGGAAGAAAAAGAAGAAGAAAAAAAGGAAGAGGGAAAGAAAGAAGAGAGAGAAAGAGAAAAAGAGAGAAAGAAGACAGAGAAATAGAGGAAGAAAGATGGGAAAGAAGAAAGAGAGAAGAAAGAGAAGAAGAAAGAGAGAGAGAAAGAACAGAAAGAAAGAAATAGGGAAAGAAAGACAGGAAAGAAAGAACAGAGAGAGAAAGAAAGAAAGAAGGAGAGAAAGAAAAGAAAAGAAGAGAGAAGAAGAAAATGGGAAAGAGAAAGAAAGAACAGAGAGAAAGAAATAGGGGAAAGAAAGAACAGAGAGAAAGAGAAAGAAAGGGGGAAAGAAAGAAAAGAAAGGGGAAAGAAAGAACAGAGAGATAGAAAGAAGAGAGGAAAGAAGAACAGAGAGAAAAAGAAAAAGAAAGAGAGAAAGAAGATTGGAAAGAAAGAACAGAGAGAGGAAAGAGGGGAAAGAAAGAAAGAGAAGAGAAAGAACAGAAAGAAAGAAATAGGGGAAAGAAAGAAAGAACAGAGAAAGAAAGAACAGAGAGAGAAAGAACAGAGAGAAAGAAAGATGGGAAAGAAAGAGGGGAAAGAAAGAACAGAGAGAAAAAGAAAGAAAGAATAGAGAGAGAAAGAAAGAGGGGAAAGAAAGAACAGAGAGAAAGAGGGGAAAGAAAGAAAGAGGGAAAGAAAGAACAGAGAGAGAAAGAAAAAAAGAACAGAGAGAAAGAAAGAAAGAGGGGAAAGAACAGAGAGAGAGAAAGAAAGAACGAAAGAGGGGAATGAAAGAACAGAGAGATAGAGAAAAAGAAAGAAACAGAGAGAGAGAAAGAAAGAGGGGACAGAAAAAAAGAAGAGAGAAAAAAGGAAAGAGGGTAAAGAAAGAAACAACAGAGGGAGAGAGAGAAAGAAGGGAAAGAAAGAACAAAGAGAGACAGAAAGAACAGAGAAATAGAGAGAAAGAAAGATGGGAAAGAAAGAACAGAGAGAAAGAGAAAGAAAGAACAGAGAGAGAGAAAGAACAGAAAGAAAGAAATAGGGGAAAGAAAGAACAGAGAAAGAAAGAACAGAGAGAGAAAGAACAGAGAGAAAGAAAGAACAGAGAGAGAAATAGAAAGAAAGAACAGAACAGAGAGAGAGAAAGAAAGATGGGAAAGAGAAAGAAAGAAAGAACAGAGAGAAAGAAATAGGGGAAAGAAAGAACAGAGAGAAAGAGAAAGAAAGAGGGGAAAGAAAGAAAAAGAAGGGGAAAGAAAGAACAGAGAGATAGAAAGAAAGAGGGGAAAGAAAGAACAGAGAGAAAAGAAAAGAACAGAGAGAAAGAAAGATTGGAAAGAAAGAACAGAGAGAGAGAAAGAGGGGAAAGAAAGAACAGAGAGAGAGAAAGAACAGAAAGAAAGAAAGAAATAGGGGAAAGAAAGAAAGAACAGAGAAAGAAAGAACAGAGAAAGAAAGAACAAGAGAGAAAGAACAGAGAGAGAAAAGAAAAGAAAGAACAGAGAGATAGAAAGAAAGAAAGAGGGGAAAGAAAGAACAGAGAGAAAGAGAAAGAAAGAGGGAAAAAAAAGAAAGAAAGAAAGAAAGAAAGAGAAAAAGAAAGGTGAAAGAAAGAACAGAGAGATAGAAAGAAAGAAAGAGGGGAAAGAAAGAACAGAGAGAAAGAAAGATGGGAAAGAAAGAACAGAGAGAGAGAAAGAGGGGAAAGAAAGAACAGAGAGAGAAAGAAAAAAAAAAAAGAGGGGAAAGAGAGAGAAAGAAAAAAAGAACTGAGAAAGAAAGAAAGAGGGGAAAGAATAGAGAGAGAGAAAAAGAAAGAGGGGAAAAAAAGAACAGAAAGATAGAGAAAAAGAAAGAAACAGAGAGAGAGAGAGAGAGAAAGAAAGACAAAGGAAAGAAAGAACAGAGATAGAAAGAAAGAGGGGAAAGAAAGAACAGACAGAAAGAAAGAAAAAGAGCAGAGAGAAAGAAAGGTGGGAAAGAAAGAACAGAGAAAAAAAAAGAAAGAACAAGAGAGAAAGAAACAGAGATAGAAAGAAATAAAGATTCTATAAAGATACTATAGCAGTCTCGCCCCCATTGTAGTGCCCACCTGAGCCTCCCGGTGCAGGACATATCATGATCCGATCACATGGCCGACATCCCCGATTCCAAGGCGAGGACACGGTGATGGATCTGAAGCATTCCCTGAAGTGCCTCCATGGTTCCGTCACAATCTCCTCCCGAAATTACCTCATTTCCGGTCATCTTCCAGCACGTCACTTCTGGTGGAACATTACGGGCGAGTTTTAAAGTGCTCTTCGGGGCTCCAGCATGTACTCCTGTGTCCACGGGAAAAGCTCCCGGCCAGGACAGCGGGGCAGACTCTCAAAATCAGGAGTGTCCCGCTGAATTCAGGATGGTTGGGAGGTATGAATGCTCCACACCATACACCTTGTACATGCACGGCTCTGCACACCTCATACACACACGGTTCCGCTTTGTATGCTTCGTACACACACGGCTCTGCTCCGTCCACCTCGCACACGCAAGGCTCCACTCAGTATACACAAGGCTCCACTCCGTACACCTTGTACACACGCAGCCACGCTTTGTACACCTTGTACACACACAACTCCACTCCGTAAACCTCGGCTTTGCAGCATACACCTCGTACACACGCGGTTCTGCTCCGTACACCTCGTACACATGCGGCTCCGCCACATACACACAAGGCTCCACTCCATACACACATGGCTCTGCTCTGCTCTGTACACACACGGCTCAAGCACGTGCACTTCACATACACATGCACAGGGCTCCGTTTCGTACACACACAGCACTGCTACATCCACCTCGTACACACGGCTCCGCTCCGTAAACCTCGTACATGCGTGGCTCAGCTCCGTAAACCTCGTGCACGCTCGGCTCCGTGCACCTCGTACAGACACACGGCTCTGCTACATCCAACTCGTTCACACAAGGCTCCGCACACCTCGTACACACTACAGCCCTGCCACATCTACCTCGTACACGCGCGGCTCTGCTCCGTGCACCTCGTACACGCGCGGCTCCGCTCTGTGCACCTCGTACATGTGCGGCTTAGCTCCGTACACCTCGTACACACACGACTCTGCTACATCCAACTTTTACACACTACAGCACTGCTACATACACACTGTAAACCCAAGTCCTGACCCCCACACACACAAACTTACCCTCATTCAGCACCATGACAACCATCACAGCGCAGAGTCTTGCACACAACGAGGACACTGATCATGTGACCCCTGACTCCTCCCTTCCTGTGACCTCATCACAAGTCCTGTGGGCACAGAAGAGAACAGCATAGCAGCGTCATTGCTAGCTGTGAGCCGCTGAGCTGTAGAGACAGGGAGGGCAGGAAGGGGTGCATGAGGAGCGTGGCGGCTCATCTCACTGCAGGACACATAGTCTCCTCAGCGAGACAGCGGGACAGGGGGGTCAGAATCGGGACTGTCCCGCTCAATCCGGGACGGTTGGGAGGTATGCTTGAGGATGCACGAGGCAGAGTTTAGGGAGTCCTGAGGAGGAAGAGGAAGGAGTAGGACGTGTATTGAGAAGCTCCCAGTGAGGGGAGGCTGCAGAGGAAAGAGAAGGAGTCTAGAGAGAGACTCAGAAGAGACTAGAAGCTGTAAGAGCTTGGTCCAGAAGTAGAGAGAAAGAAGCAGAAAGAAAGAGAATCTTCTGGAGTGAGAGAGGAAGAGGTCCTAGGGATACGGAAAGAGCAGGAGCCATCCGTCGGAACTGGTCTGTTGGCAGAGGGACCAGGTCGCAGAGGGAACTTGACCCCTTAGCCTAGAGGAGGATTTTATGACTCAGCTAGCAAGTCGACTGCTGTGATAACATAGGGATCACAGACAATAACCAACATTATCTTCTCTGGAGAGGCAGCTATATAGAATCAATGGAACGCAGAAATAAGACGTTGTCCGACAGGATTCGCAGCTGCTGATCTGGGACATTGTTGGTGAAGGTGCTGGAATGATAGAAGGCGGGAAAATCAGCACAGTGAGACGGCCAGTGAAAGGAACACAAAAATAGAAAGGAGTCCTGGAAAGGTGTATCCCAATCTACCTGAAGGTTTGCTGAGCCCCTCACCTGGAGGACACTGTACCAAGCGGGTGTCTGTACTGTTGGCCACCAGAACTGTGAGTAAAGCTTTGGAAACTGCAACTCGCTGATTGTTTCTCAGTTTCTTCTTGCATCACCTATTACACTCAACTACATCTCCCAGCACCATTACCACCTTTTACTACATCTACCTGCCCTGGGATCCCATAGCCTCACCTATTGTGAATATGCTGGATGCGGCTTCTGAGCTGGGGCTCCCTCCGGTGGTTGCTGAGGGTAATGAACTGATTAATGAATGGCCTTCAGCTGGCAATGAATGGTAGGATATAAGTGGCCTGAGTTCCCAGCAGCCTTGCCGGTTATCAATTGTTCCTTCTGGTATTGTTTGAAGCACTGCTAGGTTTCTGTTCTCCTTCAGATAAGTGTTTGCTGTTTTTTTTTCACAGTTTGATTTTCATTGCTGGTTTGCTGTTTGCAGTGGACTACAGCCTGTCCCCTTTTGGGGGTCCGGCGCTGCAATTGTGCTCCGTTTTTGTCTGCACTTTTGCTTTGCTCCTTTGTTACTTTTTATTTGCTGAATGGCGTTTGTTACACCAGTGATCTGATTTAGGTGGATGAGATCGTGTGATCTCAGGTTTTTTAGCAATCACAAGTGTTTTTTATTTTTTAGGGTTTTTGTCGGATTGCAGTCAGAATTCTTTCCTGTACTTTTCTGTCTAGACAGTTTGCTCATTCTATTTTCTGTCTGTGTCCGTGCTTTCTTCTTGTCTAACCGCCATTACATGTTTGGGGGCTTCCTATTTTCTTTGGGGATCTGCTCCGGGGCAAATAGCTTTCATCTTTCTGCCTTTAGGTGTAGTTATCTCTCAGGCTGTGACGAGGCGTCTAGGATCAACGTAGGAATGCTCCACGGCTACCTCTAGTTGTGTGGTTAGTTCAGGTTACTGCAATCCAATAGGTTCCAGCCTCTCTGGTGTATTACCGTTTTTGCTATTTCTCCTCAGTTACCGAAACATAACAGTATAACCGGCCCAAAAAACTCAAACTTGTATGGTACTCACAGAAGGGGAAATAGTAATAAGGAAACTCTGTTTGTTGCATTTTTTCCCCCTCTTTTCTCTGGGTGCTGAGGAGGAATTTTTTTTTCTCAATGGAGTTTGCACAGTTGTCTGGCCGTGTGGATCAGCTTGCCACTGAGGTTCTGAGTATTGCTACCTATCTTGCTAGGTTGCCAGTTGTGGAACCTAGGATCCCCATGCCAGATTTGTTTTTGGGGGATCGATCTAAATTTCTGAATTTCAAAAATAACTGTAAGTTGTTTTTTGCCTTAAAGCCTAAGTCCTCAGGTAACGCAGCACAGCAGGTTCAAATTGTCATCTCCCTGCTGTGCGGCGACCCTCAGGATTGGGCTTTTTCCCTGACACCTGGGGATCCTGTTTTGAATCATATTGATGTATTTTTTCAGGCTCTGGGGTTATTGTACGATGAACCGAATGTCACTGATCAAGCTGAAAACATCTTGTTGGCATTAAATCAGGGTTTTGAAGATGCTGAGTTGTACTGTCAGAAATTTCGAAAGTGGGCAGTCCTGGCCAAATGGAATGATGATGCTTTGGTAGCCCTTTTTCGAAAGGGTCTGTCAGAAAAAGTAAAGGACGTTATGGTGGGATTCCCTATTCCCTCTGGTCTCAATGATTCTGTCTTTGGCTATTCAAATTGACAGACGTTTGAGTGAGCGCAGAGGTATGCGTGAGATAGTGTTGCCTTGTGAGCCAGCTTCTGAGTCCATGCAGTGTGATGGAGTGACTTCTGGGACTCAGCGTCATGAGTTTCGTAAGCGCAATGGGTTATGTTTCTACTGTGGTGATGCTTCCCATGCTATTTCTGCCTGCCCTAAGCGGAGAAGACGTTTTGTACGCTCAGTTGTCTTGGGTAGTGTTCAGACTAAATTTCTGTTGACTGTTACCCTGATTTGCTCCCTGTCCACATTTTCTGCTCAGGCTTTTGTTGATTCAGGAGCAGCTATTAACCTGATGGATTTTGACTTTGCCAAACATTGTGGGTTTCCCATGATACCCCTACGGAAGTCTATTCCCCTGCTGGGCATTGATTCTACCCCTTTGTTGGAGAATAAACCCCAGTTTTCTACTCAGGTGATAATGAGGGTTGAACCAGATCATCAGTAGAGTTGCAAATTTCTGGTGTTGCACAATCTGCATGACATTATTGTAATGGGTTTCCCTTGGTTACAGTCTCATAATCCTGTTTTGGATTGGAAATCTGTGTCTGTGACCAGTTGGCGCTGCCAATGTGTTAATACTGACACTCCTGTTTTTTCTGCCTCTCCCCAGGCTCAGGATGTCCCTGACTTTTTGATTGATTTTTCTGATGTGTTTAGTGAAAGTAAATCTGCAT
Source organism: Oophaga sylvatica (assembly GCA_033576555.1). Taxonomy (NCBI): domain Eukaryota; kingdom Metazoa; phylum Chordata; class Amphibia; order Anura; family Dendrobatidae; genus Oophaga; species Oophaga sylvatica. The sequence continues at coordinate 526,752,379 of JARQOD010000001.1, forward strand.
CCTTGCCCCCCACAGGAGCTATGATTGCGCTATTGAATTAGTGCCTGGTGGTAAATTTCCTACAGGTCGCCTTTTTAATTTATCTGTACCTGAACACGATGCTATGCGATCTTATATCAAGGAGTCATTGGAGAAGGGTCATATCAGACCATCCTCTTCACCCTTGGGCGTCGGTTTTTTCTTTGTGGCCAAAAAGGATGGTACATTGAGTCCGTGTATTGATTATCGCCTCCTGAATAAGATTACTGTTAAATATCAATATCCGTTACCTTTGATTTCTGACCTGTTTTCCAGAGTGAAAGGTGCTAGTTGGTTTACCAAGCTTGACCTCAGGGGGGTGTATGACCTTATTCGCATTAAGCACGGGGATGAATGGAAGACGGCGTTTAATACCCCAGTGGGGCATTTTGAGTACCTAGTGATGCCTTTTGGGCTCACTAATGCCCCTTCCGTCTTCCAATCCTTCATGAAAGATATTTTCAGGGATTTTGTGGATAAATTTCTGATTGTTTATTTGGATGATATCTTGATTTTTTCCAATGACTGGGACTCTCATGTGAAACATGTTCGGACTGTGTTCCAGATTTTGAGAGAGAATGCACTGTATGTGAAGGGATCAAAGTGTCTTTTTGGCGTACAGAAGATCTCATTTCTGGGATTCATTTTGTCTCCGTCTGTTATTGAAATGGACCCGGTCAAGGTTCAGGCCATCTGTGATTGGGTTCAACCTACCTCATTGAAGGCTCTTCAGAGATTTTTAGGTTTGCCAATTTTTATCGTAAATTTATTGGTAATTTCTCTGGTATTGTTAAACCATTGACTGATTTGACCAAAAGGGTTCCGATGTGGTGAATTGGCCTCCTGAGGCAGTTTCTGCGTTTCAGGAACTTAAGCAGAGATTCATTTCTGCTCCTGTTCTACAGCAGCCTGATGTTTCTCTGCCGTTTCAGGTGGAGGTTGATGCCTCTGAGATTGGGGCAGGTGCCTTTTTGTCCCAAAGGGATCCAGAGACCTCTAAGGGTAACCCTTGTGCCTTTTTCTCTCGAAAATTTTCTCCAACTGAACGTAATTATGACGTGGGTAATCGGGAGTTATTGGCCATGAAGTGGGCCTTTGAAGAGTGGAGACATTGGCTGGATGGAGTCAAACATCAGGTGGTGGTCCTCACGGACCATAAGAACCTTGTTTATCTCGAATCAGCCAAGCGTCTTAATCCTAGACAGGCCAGGTGGGCCTTGTTTTTCACACATTTTAATTTTGTGGTTTCTTTTCTTCCTGGCACTAAGAATGTCAAGGCGGATGCCCTCTCGAGGAGTTTCTTTACAGATTCTCCTGAGTTATCTGATCCTGCTGTTATTTTGAAAAAGGGTGTGGTTCTTTCCTCCATTTCGCCCAATTTGAGACTGGCTCTGGAAGGGTGTCAGGAGGATAAACCTGAGCACTGCCCTGTTGGGAAGTTGTTTGTTCCAGACCAGTGGAAAAAGAGTGTGATGTCTGAGATTCATTGTTCCGCGTTGGCTGGTCATCCTGGGATTTTTGGTACCAGAGACTTGGTGAGTCGCTCCTTTTGGTGGCCTACCTTGTCTCGTAACGTCAGGGACTTTGTGCAGTCCTGTGGGACTTGCTCTCGTTCCAAGCCTTGCTCTCGTTCTAGTGGTTTCTTAATGCCCATTACCTGTACTCAAGAGACCATGGACCCATATTTCTATGGATTTTATTTCTGACCTTCCTGTCTCTCAGAGAATGACCGTTATCTAGGTAATCTGTGATAGGTTTTCCAAGATGATACATCTGGTGCCATTACCTAAGTTGCCTTCCTCCTCCGAGTTGGTGCCTTTGTTCTTTCAGCATGTGGTTCGGTTACATGGCATTCCGGAGAACATTGTGTCTGACAGAGGAGTCCAGTTTGTATCCAGATTTTGGAGGACATTTTGTTCTAAACTTGGTGTTCAGTTGTCTTTCTCCTATGTATTTCACCCTCAGACCAATGGACAAACCGAGAGAACAAACCAGACCCTGGAGACTTATTTGAGATGTTTTGTGTCTGCTGATCAAGATGACTGGGTCTCTTTTTTGCCTTTGGTTGAGTTTGCCACCTTGATGTCTCCATTTTTTTGCAATTCCGGGTTTCACCCTCGATTTTCTTCAGGACAGGTGGAGGCTTCTGTCTGTCTGGGGGTTGACTCCATTGTGCAGCGTATACATCAGATTTGGGACCAGGTGGTGGAGAGGTTGTCTCTCTCTCAGGAGAAGGCCCAGCGGTTTGCCAACCGGCATAGGACTGATGGTCCTCGTTTTAAAGTGGGGGACTTGGCTTGGTTGTCCTCAAGGAATATCCCTATGAAGGATGCATCTCCAAAATTTAAGCCAAGGTTCATTTGATCTTATAAGATCATGGAAATTATTAATACGGTTTCCTTCCGTTTGCTTCTTTCAGGGACATTTAAGATCCATAACGTGTTCCACAAGTCCTTATTGAAGAGGTTTGTCGAACAAGTGGTTCCTATGGCTGCACCTCCCGTCCCTGTTTTAGTTGAGGGCAATTTGGAGTATGTGGTTGAGAAGATATTGGATTCTCGTTTTGCTAGACGGAAATTCCAGTATTTGGTTAAGTGGAGAGGTTATGGTCAGGAGGACAATTTTTGGGTGTTTGCTTCGGACATTCATGCTGGGAGACTGATCCGTGCCAATCATCGAGCCCATCCTGATCGGCCTGGTTGCGCAAGTGAGGGTTCGGTGACCCCTCCTCAAGGGGGGGTACTGTTGTGAATATGCTGGCTGCGGCTTCTGAGCTGGGGCTCCCTCCGGTGGTTGCTGAGGGTAATGAACTGATTAATGAATGGCCTTCAGCTGGCAATGAATGGTAGGATATACGTGGCCTGAGTTCCTAGCAGCCTTGCCTGTTATCAATTGTTCCTTCTGGTCTTGTTTGAAGCACTGCTAGGTTTCTGCTCTCCTTCAGATAAGTGTTTGCTGTTTTTTTTTTCTCTGTTTGATTTTCATTGCTGGTTTGCTGCTTGCAGTGGACTGCAGCCTGTCCCCTTTTGGGGGTCTGGCGCTGCAATTGTGCTCCGTTTTTGCCTGCACTTTTGCTTTGCTCCTTTGTTACTTTTTATTTGCTGAATAGCGTTTGTTACACCAGAGATGTGATTTAGGTGGATGAGATCGTGTGATCTCAGGTTTTTTGACAATCAGAAGTGTTGGTATTTTTTAGGGTTTTTGTCGGATTGCAGTCAGAATTCTTTCCTGTACTTTTCTGTCTGGACAGATTGGACCCCAGCGTTTGCTCATTCTATTTTCTGTCTGTGTGCGTGCTTTCTTCTTGTCTAACCACCATTACATGTTTGGGGGCTTCCTATGTTCTTTGGGGATCTGCTCCGGGGCAGATAGCTTTCCTCTTTCTATCTTTAGGTGTAGTTAACCTCTCAGGCTGTGACGGGGCGTCTAGGACCAACGTAGGAACGCTCCACGGCTGCCTTTAGTTGTGGTGGTTAGTCAGGGTACTGCAATCCAGTAGATTCCAACCTCTCTGGTGTATTGCCGTTTTTGCCTGCTCTCCTCAGCTACCAAAACATAACAGTATCACCGGCCAAACTGAAAATTATATGGTACTCACAGAAGGGAAAAATAGTGTGAAAAAAAAAAAAGTAGTCAGGGTTGTCAGAGATTTTTTTTTTCTGTTTGTTGCATTTTTTTTCCCCTCTTTTTCTCTGGGTGCTGAGGAGGATTTTTTTTTCTCTCAATGAAGTTTGCACAGTTGTCTGGCCGTGTGGATCAGCTTGCCACTGAAGTTCAGAGTATTGCTACCTATCTTGCAGGGTTGCCGTTGTGGAACCTAGGATCCCCATGCCAGATTTGTTTTTAGGGGATCGAGCTAAATTTCTGAATTTCAAAAATAACTGTAAGTTGTTTTTTACCTTAAAACCTAAGTCCTCAGGGAACACAGCACAGCAGGTTCAAATTGTCATCTCTCTCCTGCGCAGCGATCCTCAGGATTGGGCTTTTTCCCTGACACCTGGGGACCCTGTTTTGAGTAATGTTGATGCATTTCTTCTGGCTCTGGGGTTATTGTACGATGAACCTAATGTCACTGATCAAGCTGAAAAAACCTTGTTGGCATTAAATTAGGGGCTTGAGGATGCTGAGTTGTACTGTGAGGAATTCCGAAAGTGGGCAGTTCTGACCAAATGGAATGATGATGCTTTGGCAGCTCTTTTTCGGAAGGGTCTGTCAGAGAATGTAAAAGATGTTATGGTGGGTTTCCCTGCTCCCTCTGGTCTCAATGATTCTATGTCATTGGCGATTCAAATTGACAGACGTTTGCGTGAGCGTAGAGGTATGCGTGGAATGGTGTTGCCTTGAGAACCAGCTTCTGAACCCATGCAGTGTGATAGAGTGGCTTCTGGGGCACAGCGTCATGAGTTAGAAAACGCAATGGGTTATGTTTCTACTGTGGTGATGCCTCTCATGCTATTTCAGTCTGCCCTAAGCGGGGAAGACGTTTTGCACGCTCAGTTGTCTTGGGTAGTGTTCAGACTAAATTTCTGTTGACTGTTAACCTGATTTGCTCCCTGTCCACATTTTCTGCTCAGGCTTTTGTTGATTCGGGAGCAGCTATTAACCTGATGGATTTTGATTTTGCTAAACGTTGTGGGTTTCCCTTGATACCCCTACGGAAGTCTATTCGCCTACTGGGGATTGATTCTATCCCTTTGGCGGAGAATAAACCCCAGTTCTCTACTCAGGTGATAATGAGGGTTGAACCTGATCATCAGGAGAGTTGCAAATTTTTGGTGCTGTATAATCTGCATGACATTATTGTACTAGGATTCCCTTGGTTGCAGTCTCATAATCCTGTTTTGGATTGGAAATCTGTGTCTGTAACCAATTGGGGCTGCCACTGTGTTAATGCCAACACTCCTGTTTTTTCTGCCTCTCCCCAGGCTCAGTATGTGCCTGACTTTTTGACTGATTTTTCTGATGTGTTTAGCGAAAGTAAATCTGCATCCTTGCCCCCACATAAGAGCTATGACTGCACTATTGAATTAGTGCCTGGTAGTAAATTCCCTAAAGGTCGCCTTTTTAACTTGTCTGTACCTGAACATGACGCTATGCGGTCTTATATCAAGGAGTCATTGGAGAAGGGTCATATCAGACCATCCTCTTCACCCTTGGGTGCCGGTTTTTTCTTTGTGGCCAAAAAGGATGGTTCATTAAGGCCGTGTATTGATTATCGTCTCTTGAACAATATCACTGTGAAATATCAATATCCGTTACCCTTGATTTCTGACCTGTTTTCCAGGGTGAAAAGTGCTACTTGGTTTACAAAGCTTGACCTCAGGGGGCGTATAACCTTATTCGCATTAAGCACGGGATGAATGGAAGACGGCGTTTAATACCCCAGAGGGGCATTTTTAGTACCTAGTGATGCCCTTTGGGCTCACTAATGCTCCTTCTGTCTTCCAGTCCTTCATGAATGACATTTTCAGGGATTTTGTGGATAAATTTCTGATTGTTTATTTGGATGATATCTTGATTTTTTCCAATGACTGGGACTCTCATGTGAAACATGTTCGGACTGTGTTCCAGATTTTGAGAGAGAATGCTCTGTATGTGAAGGGATCAAAGTGTCTTTTTGGCGTACAGAGGATCTCATTTCTGGGATTCATTTTGTCTCCATCTGTTATTGAAATGGACCCGGTCAAGGTTCAGGCCATCTGTGATTGGGTCCAACTTACTTCATTAAGGGCTCTTCAGAGATTCTTGGGTTTTGCCAATTTTTATCTATATTTTTAATTGTACAATAGCTCAAAAACCGCCAAATCCTCGCAGCGCACAGTACAGACCGGACAGTACAGCTGCGGCAGCGTAGGCACGGGGCTCAGAGGTAAGTATTACGCCGGCTGCTGCCGGGGCCCTGAGCAAGCGGGGAGGCCCAGTGGCGGCGCTGACACCGCTAACGGGCGTGGGGTGACCGACGGCGAGTGGGCCTCCCCGCCTGCTCAGGGCCCCAGCACTTGCCCGGGTGTGCCGGGTGCTGACGCCGGCCCTGGTTCAGGCCATCTGTGATTGGGTTCAACCTACTTTATTAAAGGCTCTTCAGTAGTGTTGAGCGATATTGCTCGATATCTAAAAATATCGTATCGAAATTGTATCGCCGATATCACTAAATATCGTCGATATCCGATTACGATACCGGAAGTCCAATGTAAGTCTATGGGAACAAAATATCGCAACTAAAAAAAACCTTTATTTCCTTGTAAACACTAAATATACACACATAGAATACATATATATATACATATATGTATAGTTTATACACTTCTACATAGTAAAATATCCTCTGATTCAATTGCCGGGTAAAGCCGGCTTCTGTGAAAAGACAGAAGCACCCGACATGAAATGACACTTGGTGTACATAGGGTTAACCATGTCTTTTCATGTCGTTTGCAATCTGATTTGCACAAAAAATTACATCAGTCTATGTGTGCAAAATTTCACACCTGTAGGGGTTAATTAAAGGTGTAAATTCGTTGTAAAAAAACCGGACTTTTTTGCTACGAATTTACACCTTTAATTAACCCCTACAGGTGTGAAATTTTGCACACTTACACTCGTAATTGTTTGTGCAAATCAGATATCAAACTACATGAAAAGACATGGTTAACTCTATGTAAACCAAGTGTCATTTCATGTCGGGTTCTGCATTTTCACAAAAGCCGGCAATTGAATTAGCGGCTATTATACTATGTAGAAGTGTATGAACTATAAATATAAATATATATATATATATGTGTCACAAATTTAATGACATGTATATATATATATATATATATATATATATATGAGGTGTAAAATTGCTGAAAAAAAATGCGTGGGCTCCCGCCCTATTTTCGCAACCAGACAAAGCCAGTGAGTGGGGGCAGATAATAATAGCCCAGAGAGGGACCATTATTTTTGGCCCCCCCCCCGGCTACTAACATCTGCCCCCAGACACCCCAGAAAGGGCAAATCTCTAATTAGATTTGCCCTTTCTGGCACTTTGCCCGTCTATTCCCATTGCCCTGTAGCGGTGGCGAATGGGTTAATAAGGGGTTAAAATGACCTTGCAATTGAAAGGTCACTTTAAGCCAGGTTAATAATTGAGAGCTGTCAATTAGACAACTATCAATTATTAATCCTATTGTATGAAAGAAAAATCAAACAAAACACTTTAATAAGAAAGAAGTTTAATGAAATAATCACAGTTTTTGACCATATTTTATTTTCCTGCTAAAACCATTTCCTGTAATAAAAATAAAATAAAAAAGCAAAATTATTCTTACCTATCCCATGCACAGTCAGGTCCCACGGTGTAATCCTTCAGAAAGGGTTAATGTTTACTGCAGGGACCGCAGCTAATGCTGCAGCCTCACAGTAAACCCCCAAATGAATGAGTTCCTCTCCTGGCTGACAGGAAGCTTAATTGATTGCTTTCCACTTTCACTTCAGGTGAGCCAGGGACACAATCAGTGACGTCAGAGGGAACTGGTTAGCAAAAATAGGGGATCCCCTCGAAAAAAATTGGCGTGGGGTCCCCCCTATTTTGGTTAACCAGCCAGATGAAGCAGACCGCTGAGGCCTGGATTTTCAGGCTGTTAAGGAGCCAAGATCCATGGACCTTGCCAGCCTGATAATACCAGGCCACAGCAGTCTGCATATCTTGGCTGATTAACAAAAATAGGGGATCCCCTCGAAAAAAATTGGCGTGGGGTCCCCCCTATTTTTGTTAACCAGCCAGATGAAGCAGACCGCTGAGGCCTGGTTTTTCAGGCTGGTAAGGATCCAATATCCATGGACCTTGCAAGCCTGATAATACCAGGCCACAGCAGTCTGCTTAGCTTGGCTGGTTAACAAAAATAGGGGATCCCCTCGAAAAAAAAACGGCGTAGGGGTCCCCCTATTTTTGTTAACCAGCCAAGTAAAATGCAGACTGCTGCGGCCTGGTATTAAAAGACTGTCAAGGCCCATGGATTTTGGCCCTCAACAGCCTGATAATACCAGGCTACAGCAGCCCCACATTTGGCGCATCAAAAGATGTGCCAATTGTGGCACTTTACCCGGCTCTTCCCACTTGCCCTATAGCGGTGGCAAGCGGGGTAATAAGGGGTTAATGTCACAGTTGATTGCACGGTGACAATAAGCCCGGTTAATAATGGAGAGGTGTCAATAAGACACCGATCCATTATTAATCCCAAAGTTATTAAATGCATAAAAAAAAGACAAAGCAAGAAAAAAGTATTTTAATGAAATAAAAGAAACAACACAGATTTCATTTCTTTTATTACTCTCTCATTCCTGCGACGCCATCGATCTCCTGTAAAAAAAAGAAAAAAACCAAACCAACAGTATACCACCTGTCCGACGCAGTCCATAGTAACGACAGTCCCACGGCGATCCAGCTCTGCTACATCGCAATGACAGGCAGAGCCTGTCATCGCGACGCAGCACAGCTGATTACCTGCTTCCCCGGCGGTGACGTCATCGGACTGACTGCTTTACGGCCGGGATTACCCAGCAGTCACTGCAGTTATCGCGAGAAACTGCATGTGACCGCCGGGGAGAAGAGGATGGCGGCCATGAAGCAGTCCAGGCCGTGACCGCCGGAGATCTTCTGCCAGGTAAGTGCCGCTGACTCCTGACAGACCCGACCACGGACACAGACAGTGACAGTGACAAATCCGATTCCGGTATTCGATATGACGAAAATATCGAAACGAATTATCGAAAGGCCGATACAGCTAATATCGGCCGATAGCCGATATTTGCATTATCGTATCGCTCAACACTACTCTTCAGAGATTTTTGGGCTTTGCCAATTTTTATCGCAAATTTATTGGTAATTTCTCTGTTATTGTTAAACCATTGACTGATTTGACCAAAAAGGGTTCTGATGTGGTGAATTGGCCTCCTGAGGCAGTCTGTGCGTTTCAGGAGCTTAAGCGGAGATTCACTTCTGCTCCTGTTCTACGGCAGCCTGATGTTTCTCTGCCATTTCAGGTGGAGGTTGATGCCTCTGAAATTGGGGCAGGTGCCGTTTTGTCCCAAAGAGATCCTGAGACCTCTAAAAGTAACCCTTGTGCTTTTTTCTCTCGAAAATTTTCTCCAACTGAAAGTAATTATGATGTGGGTAATCGGGAGTTATTGGCCATGAAGTGGGCTTTTGAAGAGTGGAGACATTGGCTGGAGGGAGCCAAACATTAGGTGGTGGTCCTCACGGACCATAAGAATCTGGTTTATCTGGAATCAGCCAAGCGACTAATAGTGACGTTTTTTAGCGATCCCGTTAGCGATATTGTTTAGTGTGGCATACCCTTTAATCCTAGACAGACCAGGTGGGCCTTGTTTTTCACACGTTTTAATTTTGTGGTTTCCTTTCCTCCTGGCACTAAGAATATTAAGGCGGATGCCCTCTTGAGGAGTTTCCTTGCGGACTCTCCTGAGTTATCTGATCCTGCTGTTATTTTGAAAGAAGGTGTAGTTCTTTCCGCCATCTCGCCCAATTTGAGACTGGCTCTGGAGGGGTGTCAGGAGGATAAACCCGAGCGCTGCCCTGTTGGGAAATTGTTTGTCCCAGACCAGTGGAAGAAGAGTGTGATATCTGAGATTCATTGTTCCGCGTTGGCCGGTCATCCCGGAATTTTTGGTACCAGAGACTTGGTGAGTCGGTCCTTTTGGTGGCCTACTTTGTCTCGTGACGTCAGGGAGTTTGTGCAGTCCTGTGGGACTTGCTCTCGCTCCAAGCCTTGCTCTCGCTCTAGTGGTTTGTTGATGCCATTGCCTGTGCCCAAGAGACCATGGACCCATATCTCTATGGATTTTATTTCTGACCTCCCTGTTTCTCAGAGAATGACCGTTATCTGGGTGTTTTGTGATAGGTTTTCCAAGATGATACATCTTGTGCCATTACCTAAGTTGCCTTCCTCCTCCGAATTGGTGCCTTTGTTCCTTCAGCACGTGGTTTGGTTACACGGCATTCCTGAGAACATTGTGTCTGACAGAGGAGTCCAGTTTGTTTCCAGATTTTGGAGGACATTTTGTTCTAAACTTGGTGTTCAATTGTCTTTCTCCTCTGCTTTTCATCCTCAGACCAATGGACAAACTGAGAGAACAAACCAGACATTGGAGACTTATCTGAGATGTTTTGTGTCTGCTGATCAAGATGACTGGGTCTCTTTTTTGCCTTTGGCTGAGTTTGCTCTTAATAATAGGGCAAGCTCTGCCACTTTGATGTCTCCATTTTTCTGCAATTTTGGGTTTCACCCTCGATTTTCTTCGGGACAGACGGAGGCTTCTGTCTGTCCGGGTGTTGACTCTGTTGTGGAGCATATGCAGCAGATTTGGGAACAGGTAGTGGAGAGGTTGTCCTCTCTCAGGAGAAGGCCCAGCGGTTTGCCAACCGGAATAGGACTGATGGTCCTCGGTTTAAAGTGGGGGACTTGGTCTGGTTGTCCTCAAGAAATATCCCTATGAGAGTTGCATCTCCTAAGTTTAAGCCTAGGTTTATTGGACCTTATAAGATCATGGAGATTCTTAATCCTGTTTCCTTTCGTTTACTTCTTCCAGGGACATTTAAGATCCATAACGAGTTCCACAAGTCCTTATTGAAGAGGTTTGTCGAGCCAGTGGTTCCTATGGCTGCGCCCCCTGACCCTGTTTTGGTTGAGGGCAATCTGGAGTATGTGGTTGAGAAAATATTGGATTCTCGTTTTTCTAGACGGAAACTCCAGTATTTGGTTAAGTGGAGAGGTTATGGTCAGGAGGACAATTCTTGGGTGTTTGCTTCGGACATCCATGCTAGGAGACTGATCCGTGCGTATCACAGAGCTCATCCTGACCGACCTGGTTGCATAAATGAGGGTTCAGTGACCCCTCCTCAAGGGGGGGTACTGTTATGAATGTTTTAGAAATGAATTCTGAGCAGAAGCTCCCTCTGATGGTTGCAGACAGTACTGAACCATTCAATGAGGATTGGCAATCAGGGATCACGGACTGGCTGGATATAAGGGAGATTTCCCCCCATCATGGTTGCCGGTGATCAATTTTTCTTGCCTCATCGTTGTTTCCTGGTTCACTTGGAAGCTTGCTGAGTCTTGCCTCTTCTCCTGCTCTCAGATAAGATATTTTCTGTTTTTTGTTTTGTGCTTGCCGTTTGTATATTTCGCTGCATTTCTGTGAGGTTGGCCAGGTTCCCCTCCCCGGGGGGCTTGGTCTCCTCTCGGTTCCTCTGGAGCCATTGTTGTTTGTTCATTTGCCTTTTCCAGTTTTTTTTCTGTGGCTGCGGCTTAGTTTTGTTACACCAGAGAACTAATTTAGGTGGTAGAGGTCGTGTGATCTCAGGTGTTTTTGCAACTAGTAGCGTTGGCTTTTTTTAGGTTTTTTTTGGATTGCAGTAAGTATCCTTCCTATCCTTTTCTGTCTAAGTCAGTTTGGGCCCCAGCATTTGCTCATACTATTTTCTGTCTGTGTCTGTATTTCCTCTTGTCTAACCGCCATTACATGTTTGGGGGCTTCCTATGTTCTTTGGGGATCTGCTCCGGGGCAGATAGCTTTCCTCTTTCTATCTTTAGGTGTAGTTAGCCTCTCAGGCTGTGACGAGGCGTCTAGGACCAACGTAGGAACACTCCACGGCTGCCTTTAGTTGTGGTGGTTAGTCAGGGTACTGCAATCCAGTAGATTCCAACCTCTCTGGTGTATTGCCGTTTTTGCCTGTTCTCCTCAGCTACCAAAACATAACAGGCCCAATTTATAATGCTCCAGTGTATGATGGGCCCCATGGATGATGCTCCAGTGTATGATGGGCCTATATAATGCTCCATATATAATGGGCCCCATATGATGCTCCAGTTTAAGATGGGCCCCATGGATGATGCTCCAGTGTATGATGGGCCTAAATAATGCTCCATATATAAAGGGCCCCATTCATAATGCTCCAGTGTATAATGGGCCCCGTACATGATGCTCCAGTGTATGATGGGCCACATTTATAATGCTCCAGTGTATGATGGGCCCCATGCATTTTACTCCAGTATATGATGGGCCTATATAATCCTCCATATATAATGGGCCCCATTTATAATGCTCCAGTGTCTAATGGGCCCCATATATGATGCTCAAGTGTATGCTGAGCCCCACATATAATTCTCCAGTGAATAATGCTCCCCATATTTTGCTCCAAGCATTAAAAAAAATGAAATACCTCTCCTCGCTGGGCACTGCTCTACTCTGGACTCCTCAGCGTTGCCATCTTCCAGCTCTCTGCACTTGGACTGTTCAGGCAGAGGGCGTACAGACGTGACGTCATGGCGCTCTCTGACCTGAATGTCACGGTCAGGAAACGCGGAAGACGTCACAGTGGTGGAGCAGGGAGAGGTAAGTATTGCAAGTGCTGGGGCCCTGAGCAAGCAGGGGGGGCCCACTCGTGGGCGACGGCACTGGCACAGGGCCCCTCATAGTACGCCGGTGGGGGGGCCCACTCCCGTCAGAGACAATGGCGTACTATGAGGGGCCCTGTGCCAGTGCCGTCGCCCACGAGTGGGCCCCCCCACCTGCTCTGGGCACCGGCATTTGCCCCAGTGCGCCAGGTGCTGACGCCGGCCCTGAGGGGGTACAGCCCAGTTAGGGAGGTGGAAAAACTGGCATATGTTGAGGTGTAGGCTGAACGTTCAGCAGCTGCAAATGGAGGAATTGGAGAACAGGAGAACAAAGCGAGCCATTTTGCTGGCAACCTATGTGTCATCAAGGGAAGGTGGGAAAAAATCCTTTGAAACACATGTATGGTTCATTTTAATGAAGGTGAGATCACCAACATTTTGGGTCAACAGCCGGGTCCATCTTTCTGTCAGGATTGATCCAGCAGCACTGAAGACTCTTTCTGATAGCACACTACCAGCAGGGCAAGCGAGCTCATGTAAGGCATATTGTGCCAATTCAGGCCAGGTGTCCATTTTACAGGCCCAGTAGGAATGAACTGTGAGGGAGGACATTGATTGGGGAGGAGAGGTCATTTTGAACCATAGTTGACAACTGATGTCTCCTGTCTGTTGCAATCGATTCAGTACTACCAGTCGTGTGAGCGTTACTTGAGAAATCACTCCACAACATGGTCATGAAACCCCTGTCTGAAACACCACTTCGGCTGTGTGCACCAAGAACACCTCTTCCATTTGGCCCAGTACGGCTTGTGATAGAACCTGCACCGCTGCTGTGTGCTGGGAATGTATCTAACAAACGGTTTACCAGAGTTGCTTGTTTGTTTGCCAATATTAGCTCTAGGTTCTCCTGTGGCATGATGTTCTGTAATTTGCCTTTATAGCGTGGATCGAGGATGCTGGCCAACCAGTAGTCGTCATCCTTCATAATTTTGGCAATGCGGGGGTCCCTTTTTAGGATCCGCAAGACATAATCACACATGTGGGCCAATGTTCCAGGTGTTAATGATGCACTGACAGTGGTGGGTAGAGGAGCACTTTCTGCTAAATCCACACCCCTCCAGTCACGCACAAACCCTGTACCTGACATTGGCAAGCCAACATTTTCTCTTGACCCCTGAGAAGCATCCTCCTCCCCAAAATAAGCATCCTCCTCCTCTTCTTCTTCCTCCACCTCGTCCAGGACAGTTCCCTGAGCAGACAATGCCTGACTGTCATCAAGGCTTCCCTCCTCCTCCTCCTCCTTTGCTGCAGACGCCTGATCCTTAATGTGCGTCAAAGTTTGCATTAGCAGACGCATAAGTGGGATGCTCATGCTTATGATGGCGTCGTCTGCGCTTACCAGGCGTGTGCATTCCTCAAAACACTGAAGGACTTTACAGAGGTCTTTCAGCTTTGACCACTGCACACCCGACAACTCCATGTCTGCCCTCAAACTGCCTGCCCGTGTATCCTCCCACAAATGCATTACAGCCTGCCTCTGTTCGCACAGCCTCTCAACCATGTGCATGGTGGAGTTCCACCTTGTTGCAACGTCTTTGATTAGGCGGTGCTTGGGGAGGTGGAGCGATCGCTGCAGCCTCTGCATACGACTGGAGTCTACCGGCGAGCGACGGATGTGCAAGCACAGTCTTCGCACCTTATGGAGCAGGGCTGCTAACTCCGGATAATTATTTAGGAAGCACTGCACCACCAGGTTCAAGGTGTGAGCCAGGCAAGGTATGTGTCTGAGTTTTGCCAGGGCTATGGCCGCCACAAAATTACGGCCGTTATCACTGACTACCTTGCCTGGCGCAAGATGTAGACTGCCCAGCCATGACTCAGTTTCTCGCTGCAAGTAGTTGGCCAGTACCTCCGCGTTGTCTGTTGTCGCCCAAAGACATCATCTTTACAACAGCCTGCTGACGCTTACCACTAGCTGTTCGATAGTGGGACAACTCGTGTGCAACACTGGCAGCTGCGGATGGAGTGCTTGTGCGACTGTGCTCTGTCGACGAGTTTTCGCTTCTGGAGGAGGAGGAGGGTCGAACGCCTACAGCCAACTGTTGCCTATACCGTGGGCTAGGCAGCACTGTCCCACTGCCACTGTCCCCTGTGGACCCTGCATCCACCACATTGACCCAGTGCGCAGTGAAGGACACGTAACGGCCCTGGCCATGCCTACTGGCCCATACATCTGTTGTGAGGTGCACCTTTCCACTCACTGATTGTTTGAGTGCATGGACAATGCGGTCTTTCACATGCAGGTGGAGGGCAGGTATGGCTTTTCTAGAAAAGAAGTGCCGACTGGGTAGGTCATAGCGTGGGACAGCGTAGGCCATGAGCTCTCGGAACGCTGCGCTTTCAACCAAATGGAAGGGCATCATCTCTAATGAGATCAGTTTGTCAATGTAGGCGTTCAAAGCCAGTGTACGCGGATGAGAGGATGAGTACTTTCTTGTCCTACTCAGAGTGTCTGCTAGGGTGAGCTGGACTTGAGAGCTGCATATGGGGGAACTAGCGGTGGACATGGCGGACTGAGAGGGGGTTGGTGATGGTGTTGGTGGTGGTGGTGATGGCCTAAATTCAGTCTTTCGTTGCAAAAACATTGTGATTCCCTGACTGCTTTGGCCTTGCGACGACACCTCAACATTTCTTGCTGGTGGTGTGCTAACCGGTGGGCTTACAGTGGGGGAAGCGATGGAGTGTTGCTGGCTACCTTCAGTCGGAGCAGGTGCACATGTGCTACCTGAGGTTTTGTAGTCCGTCCACGCTTGCAAGTGCATGGTGATTAAATGTCTAAGGCAGGCGTCACACTCACCGTAGAAAAAAACGGACCGTATTGTACGACCGTATTATGCAGAAATGTTGCCTGCACATTTATCCGTATTTCATCCGTTGTCAAGGTGTGGCTGCGTATTTTGCGCATGTAAGCATCCGTATGCAATCCGCATGGCATCCGTACGGCGAGATTTTCTCGCCGGCTTGCAAAACCGACATATAATGGATCCCAATGACAGTTTTTAAATCACAAAAGAAAGAATAGATATATACACATAGAATACATACATATTATATATATATATATATATATATATATACATATATATATATGTACACATGTAATTGAGACATAAATATACATATATTTATAGTTCATGCACTTCTACATAGTATAATAGCCATTAATTCAATTGCCGGCTTTTGTAAAATTACAGAACCCAACATGAAATGACACATGGTTTACATACAGTCATGGCCAAAAGTTTTGAGAATGACACAAATATTATATTTTCACATGATCTGCTGCCCTTTGGTTTTTATGTGTGTTTGACAGATGTTTTTATCACAGACAGAAATATAATTGCAAACATATGAGTAACAAAAGCTTATATTGACAGTTAGAATGACTTAATGCAGCAAGTCAATATTTGCAGTGTTGACCCTTCTTCTTCAGGACCTCTGCAATTCTTCCTGGCATGCTCTCAATCAACTTCTGGACCAAATCCTGACTGATAGCAGTCCATTCTTGCACAATCAATGCTTTCATTTTGTCAGAATTTTTAGGTTTTTGTTTGTCCACCCGTCTCTTGATGATTGACCACAAGTTCTCAATGGGATTAAGATCTGGGGAGTTTCCAGTCCATGGACCCAAAATCTCTGTTTTGTTCCCTGAGCCATTTAGTTATCACCTTTGCTTTATGGCAAGATGATCATGCTGGAAAAGGCATTGTTGATCGCCAAACTGCTCTTGGAGGGTTGGGAGAAGTTGCTCTTGGAGGACATTCTGGTACCATTCTTTATTCATGGCTGTGTTTTTAGGCAAGACTGTGAGAGAGCCGATTCCCTTGGCTGAGAAGCAACCCCACACATGAATGGTTTCAGGATGCTTAACTAGAGTTGAGCGATACTTTCCGATATCCAAAAGTATCGGAATCGGAATGGTATCGCCGATACCCAAAAAATATCGGCGATACCCGATACCGATACCGGAAATACAATGTAAGTCTATGGGAACAAAATATCGGAATTAAAAAAAACCCATTCTTGCCTTGTTGGTTAATTGTACATGAAGGAAAACAACAAAGAGTAATGTAGAATTTATTGGGGGAGGTTGAGGAGACATTAAAGGCATAGATGTTTAACACAATGCAATGGAATAGCATTAATATTTCTTTTTTTGAAATACGTTTGGATTGACGAAGAAATTGACAATGTTGTTAACCTTTTTTCTATTTTGTCAAATATGTCTGTTTCACAACTTCCATGCTCTTCACCTTTTTAACTTTTCACACACTTTCTCCTTCATAATCTTCAGCAGCATCATCTTTCTCATCAAATTATTCTTCATCTTCACCTTCTTAATCTTCTAAAACTTCTTGCTATTCATCTTTTTGTTAACATTACTTATATTGTTCTTATTAAACAGTTATTATTCTTCATATTCTACTTCTTCATCTTCTTCCTATTCATCCTTTTCATCATATTCTTATTTGTGACAGACATTCCTGTACTTGTAATCTGTAAAACTCTGAATTTTCATCCTTCCGTTCTTGCTGTCACGAAAGATTTTAATTACAACAGTATTTGTCCGCGTTCAGTTTAGCCTGCAGCAGCATCAGGCATTTTCCAGGGGCACCACGAGGAGGAACGGACTCACCCCCATACACTGCTTAGTCTTCTTCTGCTTAGAATTTAGAGCATATATTTTGCCCTTCATTTTGGTCTTATACTTAATGTTCTTCTGCTTTTTGATCTTCTGCTTATTGTTCTTCTGTCTCTTGTTCTGTATCTTGTAGTTTGTCTTAACCTTCTTTGTCCTGTTGGTGATGGTACAAAAGCCAATGGAAGTAACGAGGACCAGCTGACTGTGCTGGAACCCGGAGGGTCAGCAGAAGGAAAAGAGCCAATGGCACAACCGAGGACCAGCTGACGTTACTGGGACACGGTTACTAAGCAGGAGGTACCTGTGCTCCAAAGCACTACCAAGGAGCAGCAGACGTTGCTGGAACTCGGATACCGACATGGAGGCACCTAGGCCAAAGGCACTGCGGAGAACCAGCTGACGGTACTGGAACCCGGATGGGTAGCAGAAGGTACAAGAGCCAATGAAAGTAACGAGGACCAGCTGACTGTGCTGGAACCCGGAGGGTCAGCAGAAGGAAAAGAGCCAATGGCACAACCGAGGACCAGCTGACGTTACTGGGACACGGTTACTAAGCAGGAGGTACCTGTGCTCCAAACCACTACCAAGGACCAGCAGACGTTGCTGGAACTCGGATACCGACATGGAGGCACCTAGGCCAAAGGCACTGCGGAGAACCAGCTGACGGTACTGGAACCCGGATGGGTAGCAGAAGGTACAAGAGCCAATGAAAGTAACGAGGACCAGCTGACTGTGCTGGAACCCGGAGGGTCAGCAGAAGGAAAAGAGCCAATGGCACAACCGAGGACCAGCTGACGTTACTGGGACACGGTTACTAAGCAGGAGGTACCTGTGCTCCAAAGCACTACCAAGGACCAGCAGACGTTGCTGGAACTCGGATACCGACATGGAGGCACCTAGGCCAAAGGCACTGCGGAGAACCAGCTGATGGTACTGGAACCCGGATGGGTAGCAGAAGGTACCCATGGAAATTAAAGTTGAGGCAGCAGGACTTTTTGCCGTTCACACAGCAGGGGAACAGCTGACATTACTGAACCCCAGTAACACAGGAGCAAGTGTAGACTGTGCTAACAGCACTTCCGAGAAACAACTGGCGGTGTTGTAACCCAGGGATGAGAGGAGAACATGGTGGAGGCAGCAGGACTTTTTGCCGTTCACACAGCAGGGGAACAGCTGACATTACTGAACCCCAGTAACACGGGAGCAAGTGTTAACTGTGCTAACAGCACTTCCGAGAAACAACTGGCGGTGTTGTAACCCAGGGATGAGAAGAGAACAGGGTGGAGGCAGCAGGACTGTTTGCCGTTCACACAGCAGGGGAACAGCTGACATTACTGAACCCCAGTAACACGGGAGCAAGTGTTAACTGTGCTAACAGCACTTCCGAGAAACAACTGGCGGTGTTGTAGCCCAGGGATGAGAAGAGAACATGGTGGAGGCAGCAGGACTTTTTGCCGTACACACAGCAGGGGAACAGCTGACATTACTGAACCCCAGTAACACAGGAGCAAGTGTTCACTGTGCTAACAGCACTTCCGAGAAACAACTGGCGGTGTTGTAGCCCAGGGATGAGAAGAGAACATGGTGGAGGCAGCAGGACTTTTTGCCGTACACACAGCAGGGGAACAGCTGACATTACTGAACCCCAGTAACACAGGAGCAAGTGTAGACTGTGCTAACAGCACTTCCGAGAAACAACTGGCGGTGTTGTAACCCAGGGATGAGAGGAGAACATGGTGGAGGCAGCAGGACTTTTTGCCGTTCACACAGCAGGGGAACAGCTGACATTACTGAACCCCAGTAACACGGGAGCAAGTGTTAACTGTGCTAACAGCACTTCCGAGAAACAACTGGCGGTGTTGTAACCCAGGGATGAGAAGAGAACAGGTGGAGGCAGCAGGACTGTTTGCCGTTCACACAGCAGGGGAACAGCTGACATTACTGAACCCCAGTAACACGGGAGCAAGTGTTAACTGTGCTAACAGCACTTCCGAGAAACAACTGGCGGTGTTGTAAGCCCAGGGATGAGAAGAGAACATGGTGGAGGCAGCAGGACTTTTTGCCGTACACACAGCAGGGGAACAGCTGACATTACTGAACCCCAGTAACACAGGAGCAAGTGTTCACTGTGCTAACAGCACTTCCGAGAAACAACTGGCGGTGTTGTAGCCCAGGGATGAGAAGAGAACATGGTGGAGGCAGCAGGACTTTTTGCCGTTACACACAGCAGGGGAACAGCTGACATTACTGAACCCCAGTAACACAGGAGCAAGTGTTCACTGTGCTAACAGCACTTCCGAGAAACAACTGGCGGTGTTGTAGCCCAGGGATGAGAAGAGAACATGGTGGAGGCAGCAGGACTTTTTGCCGTTCACACAGCAGGGGAACAGCTGACATTACTGAACCCCAGTAACACGGGAGCAAGTGTTAACTGTGCTAACAGCACTTCCGAGAAACAACTGGCGGTGTTGTAACCCAGGGATGAGAAGAGAACAGGGTGGAGGCAGCAGGACTGTTTGCCGTTCACACAGCAGGGGAACAGCTGACATTACTGAACCCCAGTAACACGGGAGCAAGTGTTAACTGTGCTAACAGCACTTCCGAGAAACAACTGGCGGTGTTGTAGCCCAGGGATGAGAAGAGAACATGGTGGAGGCAGCAGGACTTTTTGCCGTACACACAGCAGGGGAACAGCTGACATTACTGAACCCCAGTAACACAGGAGCAAGTGTTCACTGTGCTAACAGCACTTCCGAGAAACAACTGGCGGTGTTGTAGCCCAGGGATGAGAAGAGAACATGGTGGAGGCAGCAGGACTTTTTGCCGTACACACAGCAGGGGAACAGCTGACATTACTGAACCCCAGTAACACGGAGCAAGTGTTCACTGTGCTAACAGCACTTCCGAGAAACAACTGGCGGTGTTGTAGCCCAGGGATGAGAAGAGAACATGGTGGAGGCAGCAGGACTTTTTGCCGTACACACAGCAGGGGAACAGCTGACATTACTGAACCCCAGTAACACAGGAGCAAGTGTTCACTGTGCTAACAGCACTTCCGAGAAACAACTGGCGGTGTTGTAACCCAGGGATGAGAAGAGAACAGGGTGGAGGCAGCAGGACTTTTTGCCGTTCACACAGCAGGGGAACAGCTGACATTACTGAACCCCAGTAACACGGGAGCAAGTGTTAACTGTGCTAACAGCACTTCCGAGAAACAACTGGCGGTGTTGTAACCCAGGGATGAGAAGAGAACAGGTTGGAGGCAGCAGGACTGTTTGCCGTTCACACAGCAGGGGAACAGCTGACATTACTGAACCCCAGTAACACAGGAGCAAGTGTTGACTGTGCTAACAGCACTTCCGAGAAACAACTGGCGGTGTTGTAGCCCAGGGATGAGAAGAGAACATGGTGGAGGCAGCAGGACTTTTTGCCGTACACACAGCAGGGGAACAGCTGACATTACTGAACCCCAGTAACACAGGAGCAAGTGTTCACTGTGCTAACAGCACTTCCGAGAAACAACTGGCGGTGTTGTAGCCCAGGGATGAGAAGAGAACATGGTGGAGGCAGCAGGACTTTTTGCCGTACACACAGCAGGGGAACAGCTGACATTACTGAACCCCAGTAACACAGGAGCAAGTGTTCACTGTGCTAACAGCACTTCCGAGAAACAACTGGCGGTGTTGTAGCCCAGGGATGAGAAGAGAACATGGTGGAGGCAGCAGGACTTTTTGCCATCACACAGCAGGGGAACAGCTGACATTACTGAACCCCAGTAACACAGGGAGCAAGTGTTAACTGTGCTAACAGCACTTCCGAGAAACAACTGGCGGTGTTGTAACCCAGGGATGAGAAGAGAACAGGGTGGAGGCAGCAGGACTTTTTGCCGTTCACACAGCAGGGGAACAGCTGACATTACTGAACCCCAGTAACACAGGAGCAAGTGTAGACTGTGCTAACAGCACTTCCGAGAAACAACTGGCCGGTGTTGTAGCCCAGGGATGAGAAGAGAACATGGTGGAGGCAGCAGGACTTTTTGCCGTTCACACAGCAGGGGAACAGCTGACATTACTGAACCCCAGTAACACAGGAGCAAGTGTAACTGTGCTAACAGCACTTCCGAGAAACAACTGGCGGTGTTGTAACCCAGGGATGAGAAGAGAACAGGGTGGAGGCAGCAGGACTGTTTGCCGTTCACACAGCGGGGGAACAGCTGACATTACTGAACCCCAGTAACACAGGAGCAAGTGTTAGACTGTGCTAACAGCACTTCCGAGAAACAACTGGCGGTGTTGTAACCCAGGGATGAGAAGAGAACATGGT
The DNA here is from genome assembly GCA_033576555.1 of Oophaga sylvatica. Taxonomy (NCBI): domain Eukaryota; kingdom Metazoa; phylum Chordata; class Amphibia; order Anura; family Dendrobatidae; genus Oophaga; species Oophaga sylvatica. The sequence continues at coordinate 526,773,817 of JARQOD010000001.1, forward strand.
GGAGGCAGCAGGACTTTTTGCCGTTCACACAGCAGGGGAACAGCTGACATTACTGAACCCCAGTAACACGGAGCAAGTGTTAACTGTGCTAACAGCACTTCCGAGAAACAACTGGCGGTGTTGTACCCAGGGATGAGAAGAGAACAGGGTGGAGGCAGCAGGACTGTTTGCCGTTCACACAGCAGGGGAACAGCTGACATTACTGAACCCCAGTAACACGGGAGCAAGTGTTAACTGTGCTAACAGCACTTCCGAGAAACAACTGGCGGTGTTGTAGCCCAGGGATGAGAAGAGAACATGGTGGAGGCAGCAGGACTTTTTGCCGTACACACAGCAGGGGAACAGCTGACATTACTGAACCCCAGTAACACAGGAGCAAGTGTTCACTGTGCTAACAGCACTTCCGAGAAACAACTGGCGGTGTTGTAGCCCAGGGATGAGAAGAGAACATGGTGGAGGCAGCAGGACTTTTTGCCGTACACACAGCAGGGGAACAGCTGACATTACTGAACCCCAGTAACACAGGAGCAAGTGTTCACTGTGCTAACAGCACTTCCGAGAAACAACTGGCGGTGTTGTAGCCCAGGGATGAGAAGAGAACATGGTGGAGGCAGCAGGACTTTTTGCCGTTCACACAGCAGGGGAACAGCTGACATTACTGAACCCCAGTAACACAGGAGCAAGTGTAACTGTGCTAACAGCACTTCCGAGAAACAACTGGCGGTGTTGTAAGCCCAGGGATGAGAAGAGAACATGGTGGAGGCAGCAGGACTTTTTGCCGTTCACACAGCAGGGGAACAGCTGACATTACTGAACCCCAGTAACACAGGAGCAAGTGTAGACTGTGCTAACAGCACTTCCGAGAAACAACTGGCGGTGTTGTAGCCCAGGGATGAGAAGAGAACAGGTGGAGGCAGCAGGACTGTTTGCCGTTCACACAGCAGGGGAACAGCTGACATTACTGAACCCCAGTAACACGGAGCAAGTGTTAACTGTGCTAACAGCACTTCCGAGAAACAACTGGCGGTGTTGTAGCCCAGGGATGAGAAGAGAACATGGTGGAGGCAGCAGGACTTTTTGCCGTTCACACAGCAGGGGAACAGCTGACATTACTGAACCCCAGTAACACAGGGAGCAAGTGTTCACTGTGCTAACAGCACTTCCGAGAAACAACTGGCGGTGTTGTAGCCCAGGGATGAGAAGAGAACATGGTGGAGGCAGCAGGACTTTTTGCCGTACACACAGCAGGGGAACAGCTGACATTACTGAACCCCAGTAACACAGGAGCAAGTGTTCACTGTGCTAACAGCACTTCCGAGAAACAACTGGCGGTGTTGTAGCCCAGGGATGAGAAGAGAACATGGTGGAGGCAGCAGGACTTTTTGCCGTTCACACAGCAGGGGAACAGCTGACATTACTGAACCCCAGTAACACGGGAGCAAGTGTTAACTGTTTAACAGCACTTCCGAGAAACAACTGGCGGTGTTGTAACCCAGGGATGAGAAGAGAACAGGTGGAGGCAGCAGGACTGTTTGCCGTTCACACAGCAGGGGAACAGCTGACATTACTGAACCCCAGTAACACAGGAGCAAGTGTAGACTGTGCTAACAGCACTTCCGAGAAACAACTGGCGGTGTTGTAGCCCAGGGATGAGAAGAGAACATGGTGGAGGCAGCAGGACTTTTTGCCGTTCACACAGCAGGGGAACAGCTGACATTACTGAACCCCAGTAACACAGGAGCAAGTGTAGACTGTGCTAACAGCACTTCCGAGAAACAACTGGCGGTGTTGTAGCCCAGGGATGAGAAGAGAACAGGGTGGAGGCAGCAGGACTGTTTGCCGTTCACACAGCAGGGGAACAGCTGACATTACTGAACCCCAGTAACACGGGAGCAAGTGTTAACTGTGCTAACAGCACTTCCGAGAAACAACTGGCGGTGTTGTAGCCCAGGGATGAGAAGAGAACATGGTGGAGGCAGCAGGACTTTTTGCCGTACACACAGCAGGGGAACAGCTGACATTACTGAACCCCAGTAACACAGGAGCAAGTGTTCACTGTGCTAACAGCACTTCCGAGAAACAACTGGCGGTGTTGTAGCCCAGGGATGAGAAGAGAACATGGTGGAGGCAGCAGGACTTTTTGCCGTACACACAGCAGGGGAACAGCTGACATTACTGAACCCCAGTAACACAGGAGCAAGTGTTCACTGTGCTAACAGCACTTCCGAGAAACAACTGGCGGTGTTGTAACCCAGGGATGAGAAGAGAACAGGGTGGAGGCAGCAGGACTTTTTGCCGTTCACACAGCAGGGGAACAGCTGACATTACTGAACCCCAGTAACACAGGAGCAAGTGTAGACTGTGCTAACAGCACTTCCGAGAAACAACTGGCAGTGTTGTAGCCCAGGGTCAAGGAGGGTGTAGGCAGAGGCCTAGTATGAGACGTTTGAAGTAGAAGTTGTAGTTAGCAGCAGTAATTTTTGCCAGACACACAGCAGGGGAACAGCAGGCGTTACTGAACCCCAGAAACACATCAGCGATTGTTTTCATCTGTGCATCTAACACTTCTGAGCAGCAACTGGCGCTGTTGAAGCCCAGGGTCAAGGAGGGTGTAGGCATAAAATATTGAGTTATTGCCTTGTTACGTGGCCATTGCAAATGTATGTACTTCAAACAAGAATAAATGAAGTTTTACTACGACAATAAAATGATGAATTTCAATTACAAGAATAGAAAAATATTTATACTTGACAGTCCTCTGTGGTTGATAACGTTTAATGGCTAACTGAAAATATGGTAACAAATTCAAAGCTTTCGAGACTACTCAGGTGTCTTCATCAGGCTAAGAGTAAAGCCAAAAATGAAGAATCACATATTTCTACACACAACAGGACACAGGAATAGCTAAGACAAGTGAGGGAGGGACAAGTGAGGGGAGACCGGCAACAAAAAGGAGAACAAGGATGAATTATCAGCGCCACACAATCACAGATAAATTAATGAATTTACCTGTGGCAAAAGACTTTTGTATGCCCGGTCATAGCATGATGGATATGGAATTACTGGTATTAAAATATAACTTCAAATATGAGAAACGTACAAAGGTTTCAGAATATAAGCTCATCATGACCTTTGACACTGTTAGTGATGGAATGAATAGATCACATGGATTTATGTCATTCTATATCAATTAAGGAATCTGCGTCTATGCCCTTCCAGGGTCATGAAAACCCAAAAAAAGACGCCAATGAGAGGGCAATCAAACTTTCTATCCTTATCTAGGAACTGTTCCAATATTTATGTTCATCCCTGTGAGATAATGACAGTTCTGATACACGTCACTTACTTGTCTTACCTATTGCACTATTCCTGTGTCCTGTTGTGTATAGAAATATGTGATGCTTAATTTTTTTATTTAGTCTTTGCCTGATGAAGAGACGTGAGTAGCCTTGAAAGCTTGCAATTTGTTTCCATCTTTTCAGTTATCCATTAAAAGGTATCAACCACTGCTGACTCTGAAGTCTAAATATTTTTCTATCTACTGGCTAACACGGTACAAAGATACACATGTTTTCTAATTTCAAGAAGGAAAAATAAAGAAAATACAAATATAAACGCATATATGCACATGCCAAAAATAAATGGAACAACACAACACCCAAAAAATTGGTAACAAAATATAGTGTTGTAAATTTAAGAATAAAAGTCCATTTTTTTTTTTTTATGAATAATGCTTAAGGAACGCTATGTTAAACCATAACATAGTGAAGACAATGGATTTTGTAATAGTCACTCATCATCATCATCATCGCAAATTTTATGTGACAGTCACAGACATTTCAATTATTTAAGTTCATAAAATCGTAACTTTCTATAGCATGTATGACATGTCCAGCATGGACTCATCAATGTGATGATTGATGACACAATAATGTACGATAAAAAATAACCATTTAAAAAAACATTAGGCATTGTTTGTCACAATTTAAGTGTGTGCCTGCAAGTGTAGGTGAAACAAAGGCTACGGATAGCAAAGGTATATTCTATGTCTGTATCAGACAGTGGACAGCCTCTGATGGGTAATGCCGATGTTATACTGTACGTCAATAAAGTCTGCGGCTGAAATCATGCATTTTTTGCTTGTAGAGTGTTGAAGAGGGTAAAAGAATGTCTGGTTGCGCAAAGCTTTATCCGTCAACACTACCTTCCTACTGTCACGCGTAGGGTAGGGTAGCGTGTGGCAATTAGCTGACTATAAAATGTGAGGTTAGGCTGCGTTATTGCGCACTAGGGACGCAAAAAAAAATACAGCAGTAATAATTTAATGTGTAATACTCCACCTATGACAAACAAAAAAATTACGTTCCCTCTTTAACAATGTACAAGACTAACAAGCCTAATGGTTGACGCTGACTTAATTGAGATACAGTATTACATCAACATTGTCCATGAGTAACTATGCACTGTGATACCTATATACCAGTATTAATTTATATCTCTTGTGGTTGTTTCAACAGCACTTGCAGGTATAACTACCTATTGTCAGTATGCATGATGCACTTTCTAGATGTAATAATTTATTATTGGACATTATTACCATGTTTACATGCTGGCCATTTCATATATGGTGTTTGAAGTTACAGTTGGCATCAGTATGTGTATTTTATAATGTCTGTCATAAATAACACTCGTGATGATGATGATGAGGATTTAATGATTCGTACATCCATTGACTGCATTATCTTACAGGTACAGATAAAGTTCCTTAAAAAGCATTAATTCATAAGTATGAAATGTACTTTTATGCATTAATTTCAAAATGTGAAGAGTAGACTATGTTTTATTTTTTGTTACCATTTCTAATAGACATGTGCAGATATGCGCTGTGATGACAAATTATTATTTGTCCATATTTGTCATAAAAATTTATCATTCTAGGCCTGCAAAACTTCACAATTTCATGTTTTCAGCATAACAAGCAGGGTGACGGCTCTTCCCTATTTGGAGCATGTTGGTCATGTGTTTTTCTGTCCATGTGTCGGGAACAGGAGACTTCTTGCTGTTCACACAGCAGGGGAACAGCTGGCGTTACTGAACCCCACTAACAGTAGAGCTTGTGTTTTGTTCTGTGGACACGACACTTCTGAGCAGCAACTGGCAGTGTTGGAGCCCAGGGAGTAGAGTTCAGGTGGTAGAAAGATGAACATAACAGGAGACATGGATAACGTTGCGAACCAGTTATTTAATCTGAAAACGGACAGACAAATTCTGGCGAGATCCATGCCTTGTTCATTGTCAGAAAAGTAAGCCGGTCTACATTATCGGAGGATAGTCGCATGCGACGGTCTGTTAGTACACCACCTGCAGCACTAAAGACGCGCTCCGATAATACACTGGCAGCAGGGCAAGCCAGCACCTCCAATGCATACTGGCTAAGCTCTGGCCATGTATCCAGCTTAGAGACCCAAAACTTGAATGGGGAAGAGCCATCTGGGAGTACACTGAGAGGGAAAGACATGTAGTCTGTCACCATCTGACGGATACGTTGCCTCCCGCTGACTGGAGCCCTCTCGGATGGTGTAGACATTTGTGGCGCTGCCACAAAACTTTGCCACATTTTTAACATACTGGTCTTTCCCTGTGCAGAGGCACTGCGTGTGCTCCCTCTTGTTGCAGAGCTCTCTACACTGCCTCGACGCACAGAGCTGCTTTGTAAAGCAGTAGCAGCAGCAGTGCTCTCGGCAGTAAGGTAGAACATTAGGGATTGCACCAGTGTGTCTTGGTACTCCCGCATTTTACGCTCCCGGTTCAACGGTGTGATGAGGCTTTTGACGTTGTCCCGGTAGCGAGGGTCTAGGAGGGTGTACACCCAATAATCAGACGTCGTGAGAATGTGGGCGATGCGGCGGTCGTTTCTTAGGCACTGCAGCATGAAATCAACCATGTGCTGCAGACTCCCAACTGGCAAAGAAACGCTGTCCTCTGCAAGAGGCGTCATCTCTGCCTGCTCTGCATCACCCCACCCTCGCTCTACATACTGACTAGAGCGTTGTGTACCTCCCTCTGGAGCGATGTCTTCCTCCTCCATTGACTCCTCCTCCTCATCCTCCTCACAAAGTGAGCCCTGCCCAGCCCTTTGTGAGGAACCACGTTGCGCTGACTTTCCAGAAGGTGATGGAATTTGTGACTCCTCATCCTCCACCTCTTCCAAAACCTCATCCCTTATTGCTTGCAGTGTTTTTTGAAGCAGGCAGATAAGGGGGACAGTCAGGCTGACTAGTGCATCATCTGCACTCGCCATCCGCGTTGACTCATCAAACGCACGCAAAACGTGGCACATGTCCTTCATAGTGGCCCATTCATTAATGGTGAAGTGTGGACGGCGCAAATTGCGTGTTGATTGCGCCTGATGCAGCTGATACTCCATTACGGCTGGCTGCTGCTCACACAACCGCTCCAACATATGTAACGTTGAATTCCACCTGGTGGATACGTCACATATGATGCGATGTTCAGGAAGGCGCAATCTGCGTTGCAGAGCTGCAATGCGCGATCTGGCCATGCTGGAACGTCGCAAGTGAGCGCACTCTAGGCGGACCTTGTGCAGCAGTGCATCAAGATCCGGATAGTCCCTCAAAAAACTCTGCACGACCAAGTTGAGCACATGTGCCAGACATGGTATGTGAGTGAGTTTGCCAAGGCCCAGAGCTGCCACCAGATTTCGGCCATTGTCACACACTACCAAGCCTGGCTGGAGATTCGCTGGCAAAAACCACACGTCGCTCTCCTGCTTGATGGCATTCCAGACCTCCTGCGCTGTGTGGCTTCGATTCCCCATGGGAATTAATTTCAGAACGGCCTGTTGCCGTTTGGCCACGGCTGTGCTCATATCGGTCGCATCAGGTAAGCGTCCACGGGTCCATGTGGAGGTAGACCGTGACGGCTCCTGCAGCGATGATTCTGAGGAACTGGGTAGGAGGAGGAGTCAATGTGGACAGACTTGATTCCGGCAATCCTTGGAGTTGGCAGAACACGTACAGCGCCACTCGCAAGATCTGTACCCGGCTCCACAACATTCACCCAATGGGCAGTGAGTGAAAGGTATCGTCCCTGGCCATGGGTACTGGTCCACGCATCGGTGGTCAGGTGGACCTTGCTACTGACGGCGTTTAGTAGCGCATGTTTAATTTTTGCCTCAACATGCTTTTGCAGACCAGGGACGGCTTGCCTGCTGAAATAAAATCGGCTGGGCACATTGTATTGTGGGACTGCCAATGCCATTAATTCACGGAAACTGTCAGTCTCCACCAGCCTGAATGACAGCATTTCAAGGGACAGGAGTTTTGCAATGCCAGCATTCATGAGCCTGTGCTCGTGGATGGTTTGCCGAGTATGGCCGTCTTTTATCCCATGCCTGTGCTACCGATGGCTGTTTTGTGGCCTGGGTGTGTGAGGATGACAGGGAACTTGCAGCTGTGGGTGGAATAACACTGTGTCTCTGGACAACAGTGACAGAGGTTCTTCCATGGCGATCCTGTGAGGAAGCCGAACCAGCTGTGTGTGAACTGGAGGAAGAGGCTCCAACACGAGCTGAAGATGTAGGTGCTGCTGTAGGTTGGCCTACATCTCCAGTGTGTCTTTGTAACTCAACAAAGTGCTTTGACCGCACATGTTTCCACATATTTGTTGTATTAAGGTTACTGACACTTTTACCTCTTTTAATTTTTTGATTACACAGCTTGCATTTGACATAGCAAATATCATCTGCAACTGTATCAAAAAAGGACCACGCAGAGCAAGTCCTGGGAGCGCCCGGTTTGGCTGTTGGAAGAGAACTGCTCCGAACGGGTGCCAAACTGGAGGCTACAGGCAAGCGAGTCTGCAGCCTACCTTCTCCCTACTGTTTGGACCATTGGGGCAATCTCTTCCTCAGAGCTGCTCCCACCACCTTCCTGTTCCTCACGCCATGTTGGGTCTTGGACCTCATCATCTCCACCACTACCCTCTTCCAACACCTGCTGTTGTTGGGTGGTCTGGCCAGCACCATGCTCAACAGAAACTGGCAACTGAGTCTCATCATCATCAGATGCGTTCTGCGGTGTGCTGACCATCGGCACTGGCTCACCCGCCTCTTCAGATTCAGAGAGACACAGCTGTTGCGCATCACTGCATACTGCCTCTTCTTCACATTCCAGAATGCTGCTTGGCTGGGCCCCTGTTTGCAAGCCAACAGATTCTGATAACAGAAGCAGAGACTCAGCTGGCTCCTGTACAGAGCTCTCTGACTGCCTGGGCAATTTGGCAGGCGGTGAAGAGACTGATGGTTGTTCAACAGTGCTGTGGTCCTGAGAGGAGGTGGAAGCTATTGAAGTCGATGCATTGGCTGCCATCCAACCAACAACGGCTTCAATTTGTTCTTCACGCAGCAGGGGGGTACGCTGAGCTCCTACAAAATTGCGCATAAAGGAACGCTCACGGGGAAAACTGGTGGATGCTGTGTCACTGGGTGCGGCAGCAGCCACAGAATCCCCACGTCCTCTCCCTGCTGCAAATCCACGGCCACGACCACGACCACGTGCCTTACTCACTGACTTCTTCATCTTGGTAGATTGATAAAGAAAGTCAGAAAAGTTATAAGGCCTAAGTGTGGTTATTCCTCACAGACTACAGTGAACCCTGCAGACAACTGTTCAGTATCTGTGAAAGGCCCCTTTGTGTACTTCTATAGTGTTTGCAACCAATGTATTGTATACGGATGGAAGCGCGTCACACTAATAGATTAGATTTTTTTCCACTAAAATGGAGCAGCACCAATTAGAGAAAAATGTGAAGGATGAGGCAGTGACACACGCTCAGCAGACTACAACCGGCAGTGGTTGAAGAACAAACTGGAGCGTAATCTGCACTCACAAAATGAAAAGCTCACAGACTACAGTGAACACTGAAACACAACTGTTCAGTAGCTGTTAAAGGCCCCTTTGTCTACTTCTATAGTGTTTGCAACCAATGTATTGTATACGGATGGAAGCGCGTCACACTAATAGATTAGATTTTTTTCCACTAAAATGGAGCAGCACCAATTAGAGAAAAATGTGAAGGATGAGGCAGTGACACACGCTCAGCAGACTACAACCGGCAGTGGTTGAAGAACAAACTGGAGCGTAATCTGCACTCACAAAATGAAAAGCTCACAGACTACAGTGAACACTGAAACACAACTGTTCAGTAGCTGTTAAAGGCCCCTTTGTCTACTTCTATAGTGTTTGCAACCAATGTATTGTATACGGATGGAAGCGCGTCACACTAATAGATTAGATTTTTTTCCACTAAAATGGAGCAGCACCAATTAGAGAAAAATGTGAAGGATGAGGCAGTGACACACGCTCAGCAGACTACAACCGGCAGTGGTTGAAGAACAAACTGGAGCGTAATCTGCACTCAAAAAATGAAAAGCTCACAGACTACAGTGAACACTGAAACACAACTGTTCAGTAGCTGTTAAAGGCCCCTTTGTCTACTTCTATAGTGTTTGCAACCAATGTATTGTATACGGATGGAAGCGCGTCACACTAATAGATTAGATTTTTTTCCACTAAAATGGAGCAGCACCAATTAGAAAAAAATGTGAAGGATGAGGCAGTGACACACGCTCAGCAGACTACAACCGGCAGTGGTTGAAGAACAAACTGGAGCGTAATCTGCACTCACAAAATGAAAAGCTCACAGACTACAGTGAACACTGAAACACAACTGTTCAGTAGCTGTTAAAGGCCCCTTTGTCTACTTCTATAGTGTTTGCAACCAATGTATTGTATACGGATGGAAGCGCGTCACACTAATAGATTAGATTTTTTTCCACTAAAATGGAGCAGCACCAATTAGAGAAAAATGTGAAGGATGAGGCAGTGACACACGCTCAGCAGACTACAACCGGCAGTGGTTGAAGAACAAACTAGAGCGTAATCTGCACTCAAAAAATGAAAAGCTCACAGACTACAGTGAACACTGAAACACAACTGTTCAGTAGCTGTTAAAGGCCCCTTTGTCTACTTCTATAGTGTTTGCAACCAATGTATTGTATACGGATGGAAGCGCGTCACACTAATAGATTAGATTTTTTTCCACTAAAATGGAGCAGCACCAATTAGAGAAAAATGTGAAGGATGAGGCAGTGACACACGCTCAGCAGACTACAACCGGCAGTGGTTGAAGAACAAACTGGAGCGTAATCTGCACTCAAAAAATGAAAAGCTCACAGACTACAGTGAACACTGAAACACAACTGTTCAGTAGCTGTTAAAGGCCCCTTTGTCTACTTCTATAGTGTTTGCAACCAATGTATTGTATACGGATGGAAGCGCGTCACACTAATAGATTAGATTTTTTTCCACTAAAATGGAGCAGCACCAATTAGAGAAAAATGTGAAGGATGAGGCAGTGACACACGCTCAGCAGACTACAACCGGCATTGGTTGAAGAACAAACTGGAGCGTAATCTGCACTCACAAAATTAAAAGCTCACAGACTACAGTAAACCCTGCAGACAACTGTTCAGTAGCTGTGAAAGGCTCCTTTCTGTACTTCTATAGTGTTTGCAACCAATGTATTGTATACGGATGGAAGCACGTCACACTAATAGATTTGATTTTTTTCTAATATAATGGAGCTGCACCAATTCCACAAAATAAAATAAAAAAAAAAAGAGTCAGTGACACGTGCAGATGCCTACAAACAGCGGTGGATGCAGAGCAAACTGCAGCGTCACCTGCACTGTCACACACACACCTTGCACAGAGCTGTTAAAACAACACTGGCAAAATGAAGCTTTACACAGCGGTTGGTAAACTAGCCTGCCTCAAGCACAGTAGTACACAAAATCGCAATATCTAACTGTCCCTCAGAGTGAGCAGAGTAGCGTTCTGTCCCTAACTGAGTTCACAGCACAGTGACGCTAAAATGGCTGCGGCGCCTTTTATAGTGCATTCTGACATCATTTCAGCAGCCAATCACAGCCATGCCATTAGTTAAGATGACCGCAGCATTACAGGATGTGCCCACACTTCATAAGATTCATCATTGGCTGACTAACATCACATTGCCTCTCAAAGAATTATGGGAACTTCCGATTCCGGTATACGATATTGAAAAAGTATCGGAATTAAGTATCGGAATTCCGATACAGCGAATATCGGCCGATACCCGATACTTGCGGTATCGGAATGCTCAACACTATGCTTAACAGTTTGCATGAGACAAGACTGGTGGTAGCGCTCACCTTGTCTTCTCCGAATGAGGCGTTTTCCTGATGTTCCAAACAATCGAAAAGGGGATTCATCAGAGAAAATAACTTTACCCCAGTCCTCAGCAGTCCACTGCCTGTACCTTTTGCAGAATATCAGTCTGTCCATGATGTTTTTTCTGGACAGAAGTGGCTTCTTTGCTGCCCTCCTTGAGACCAGGCCTTGCTCCAAGAGTCTCTGCCTCACAGTGCGTGCAGATGCACTCACACCTGCCTGCTGCCATTCCTGAGCAAGCTCTGCACTGCCCGCAGCTGAAACACTTTTAAGAGACGGTCCTGGCGCTTGCTGGTCTTTCTTGGGCACCCTGGAGCCTTTTTGGCAACAATGGAACCTCTCTCCTTGAAGTTCTTGATGATGCGATAGATTTTTGACTGAGGTGCAATCTTTCTAGCTGCGATACTCTTCCCTGTTAGGCCATTTTTGTGCATTGCAATGATGACTGCACGTGTTTCTTTAGAGATAACCATGGTTAACAGAAGAGAAACAATGATGCCAAGCACCAGCCTCCTTTTAAAGTGTCCAGTGGTGTCATTCTTACTTAATCATGACAGATTGATCTCCAGCCATGTCCTCATCAACACCCACACCTGTGTTAATGGAGCAATCACTGAAAAGAGGTTAGCTGGTCCTTTTAAGGCAGGGCTGCAATGATGTTGAAATTTGTTTTGGGGGATAAAGTTCATTTTCTAGCCAAATATTGACTTTGCAAGTAATTGCTGTTAAGCTGATCACTCTTTATAACATTCTGGAGTATATGCAAATTGCCATTAGAAAAAGTGAAGCAGTAAACTTTGTAAAAATTAATATTTGTGTCATTCTCAAAACTTTTGTCCATGACTGTACAGTTAACCATGTCATTTCATGTAGTTTGATATATGATTTTCACTAACAATTACATGAGTGTATGTGTGCAAAATTTCATACATGTAGGGGTTAATTAAAGGTGTAAATATGTTGAAAAAATTGCGTGGGCTCCCGCTGTATTTTGTCCACTAGACAGGGAAAGCCAGCGAGTGGGGGCAGATAATAATAGCCTAGGGAGGGTGCATTTTTTTATGCCCCCCTGGCTACTAAGATCTGCCCCCAGCCACCCCAGAAAAGGCAAATCTATGATTAGATGCGCCTTTTCTGACACTTAGCACGTCTATTCCCATTGCACTGTAGCGGTGGCTAATGGGTTAATAATGGGTTAAGGCCACCTTGAAATTGGAAGGTGACTTTAAGCCAGGTTAATAATTGAGAGTTGTCAATTAGACAACTCTCAATTATTAATCCTATTTTATTAAATGTTTACAAAAAACACAGACACATTAATTAAAAATTATTTTAATTAAATAGACAGTTTTGACCATATTTTATTTGACTGGTACTCCATCCGATTCCCTTGCTCTCCTGTAATAAAAATAACATAATAAAGCAACATTATTCTTACCTCTCCGGCGCTCTGTCAGGTCTCCCAATGTAATCCTTCTGAAAGGGTTAACGTTTAATGCAGGGACCGGAACTAATGCTCCAGCGTCACTGTAAACCCCAAATGAATGAGTTCCTCTCTCGGCTGACAGGAGAGGAAGTGATTAGCTGGGAAGCTTAATCGATTGCTTCCCAGGCTAATCGGGGATTCCCGCTGACGTCACTGATGCTGTGCGGATTCCCCGCTGACCTCAAGTGAACTGATTAGCGTAGGAAGCAATCAATTAAGCTTCCCAGCTAATCACTTCCTCTCCTTCATTCGGGGGTTTACAGCGAAAACTGGACTGGGGAATTCAGGATTTGACTTGATAACCCAGGCATGGTATGTGAAAAAAGCTCCATGGAGTAATCTGAAGTGTGGCCTGCGGCATCCTTCACTTTTGGTGGGGATGAAAGACGCAAGGAAAGGTGTTGTTCCTGCCCAGGAGCCTGCACTGACGACTCAGTGCTTGCATGTTTTGAAACTTCAGAAGAGGAGGCGATAGAGCTAGAGGCTGTTTCAGCAATGTAAGACAAAACCTGTTCCTGATGCTCCGGCTTTAAAAGCGGTTTACCTACTCCCAGAAAAAGGAGCCTTCCAGGCCTTCTGGAGCCAGACGATGACGCAGGCTCAACACCTCCTGCCTTAGGTGCTATTGTGGCATATATTTCTGGAGTCAGACACAGACTCTCACAGGCTCAGTATGGATTACACCAGAATATAAAAAGCAGAAAAAGGGTAATGTATCAGAAAGGTACAGCTGTATAAAGTCTAGGTGTAATTGTAAATCTCCGTATATATTTCCGGAGTAACACAAAGACGCTCACACGCTCAGTATGGATTAGACAAGAATATAAAAAACAGAAAAAGGGTAATGCATCAGAAGCGTACAGCTGTATACAGTCTAGGGATAATTGTAAATCTCCGTATATATTTTCAGAGTCAGACACAGACTCTCACAGGCTCAGAATGGAATACACCAGAATATAAAAAGCAGAAAAAGGGTAATGTATCAGAAGCATACAGCTGTATACAGTCTAGGGGTAATTGTAAATCTCCGTATATATTTCCGAGTTACACACAGACTCTCACAGGCTCAGTATGGATTAGACCAGAATATAAAAAAGCAGGAAAAGGGTACTGTATCAGAAGATACCAGATGTATAAGTGTTGGGGTAATTTTAAATCTCCATATATATTTCCGGAGTAACACACAGACGCTCACAGGCTCAGTATGGATTAGACCAGAATATAAAAAGCAGAAAAAGGGTACTGTATCAGAAGATACCAGGTGTATATAGTGTTTTGGTAATTTTAAATCTCTGTATATATTTCCGGAGTAACACACAGATGCTGATAGGCTCAGTATGGATTAGACAAGAATATAAAAAACAGAAAAAGGGTAATGCATCAGAAGCGTACAGCTGTATACAGTCTAGGGATAATTGTAAATCTCCGTATATATTTTCAGAGTCAGACACAGACTCTCACAGGCTCAGAATGGAATACACCAGAATATAAAAAGCAGAAAAAGGGTAATGTATCAGAAGCATACAGCTGTATACAGTCTAGGGGTAATTGTAAATCTCCGTATATATTTCCGGAGTACACACAGACTCTCACAGGCTCAGTATGGATTAGACCAGAATATAAAAAAGCAGAAAAGGGTACTGTATCAGAAGATACCAGATGTATATAGTGTTGGGTAATTTTAAATCTCCATATATATTTCCGGAGTAACACACAGACGCTCACAGGCTCAGTATGGATTAGACCAGAATATAAAAAGCAGAAAAAGGGTACTGTATCAGAAGATACCAGGTGTATATAGTGTTTGGTAATTTTAAATCTCTGTATATATTTCCGGAGTAACACACAGATGCTGATAGGCTCAGTATGGATTAGACCAGAATATAAAAAGCAGAAAAAGGGTAATGTATCAGAAGCATACAGCTGTATACAGTCTAGGGGTAATTGTAAATCTCCGTATATATTTCCGGAGTAACACACGGACGCTCACAGGCTCAGTATGGATTAGACCAGAATATAAAAGCAGAAAAATGGTACTGTATCAGAAGCGTACAGCTGTATACAGTGTTGGGGTAATTTTAAATCTCCGTATATATTTCCAGAGTAACACAGATGCTCACAGGCTCAGTATGGATTAGACTAGAATATAAAAAGCAGAAAAAGGGTAATGTATCAGAAGCGTACAGCTGTATACAGTGTTGGGGTAATTTTAAATCTCCGTATATATTTCCAGAGTAACACACAGACGCTCACAGGCTCAGTATGGATTAGACCAGAATATAAAAAGCAGAAAAAGGGTACTGTATCAGAAGATACCAGGTGTATATAGTGTTGGGGTAATTTTAAATCTCCGTATATATTTCCGGAGTAACACACAGACGCTCACAGGCTCAGTATGGATTACACCAGAATATAAAAAGCAGAAAAAGGGTAATGTATCAGAAGCATACAGCTGTATATAGTGTTGGGGTAATTTTAAATCTCTGTATATATTTCCGGAGTAACACACAGATGCTCACAGGCTCAGTATGGATTAGACCAGAATATAAAAAGCAGAAAAACGGTACTGTATCACAAGCGTACCTGTGTATCACTCCGTATATATATTTCCGGAGTCACACACAGATATTCAGCATGTATTTGTCCGTGATACCAGCCAGTACACGGTAGTGTGTGAGGAGCGTACAGCTCTATACGGTGTGGGAAAAAATGAACGCTCAGTAACTGTGCAGAAAAAAAGAATAAAAGTATTAGTGCTGTGTAAAAAGCAGTCAGCACCGCAATGTACACACAGCAATACAGCTAGCAGGCAGCCTATTAACCACCGCTGCTGCACACAAGAAAATCCTCCCCTGTCACTGGAAGGCAGCCTAATAACCAGCGCTGCTGCACACAAGAAAATCCTCCCCTGTCACTGCACACTAACTGTACAGCACAATTGCTATCAGCACAAGCACATAAGAACTTCTGTTTCCAGCCCTAACTCTCTCCCTACTGATAAACAGCGTCAGCAACCTCTCTCTACTGTTAAGATCAGCAGAAGTAAAATGGTGGTCGGTAGTCAGGGCTTTTATAGACACTATGAAGCCCCCCAAAGCAAGCCAATCACTGCAATGCCCTTCTGTAAGATGGTGGTGGCCGCTGTCCATGTCATCTCGTTGCTCATTGGCTGAGAAAAGGCGCCTGCAAGCATTATGGGAAAACCGACTTTGGCGCTCGGGTTGACGACCGCATGGCCGACTTCACGCTGTGGTCGGGTTTTGCTCGGCGAAACCCGACTTTGGCGAAAGTCGGCGACTTTTGAATCTGACCGACCTGTTTCGCTCAACTCTACCTATAAGTATTGACGGGACGAGGAGCCCAGTGAAAACGACACTTCAACTGCTTCCCCTGGAGGCACTTCAATCCAGCATAAGAAAGACACATTTACTAGGTTGTCCACCCCTCTCTGGATATCATACCCGAATACTTCTGATGGCCCACTCGCTTCCACGCTTCAGCAGGACCTCTACTGCTGAGCGTACCCACAGTGGTTCTCCCACTGGACTCACACTACCACGGTGAATCCTTCACCGGCTTCTTCAGGGGTTGCTGGTCCCTCTTCTTCCTACCCTATGCCCAAGGCCCAGGAACGTGGTCGTCCTCATAGTAGCAAGATCCACCCCCGACTGATTCCCGCTATGAGGAAACCTTCCTGACAGATTTCCGCTTGGAGGCAATCTTTCCCTAGCAACAAGTCCCTAACTATTGTCCCTAACCTAATGGATGTGCTGAATGCCCCCATCTAGTGACCAAACCCGAATACTGCACTGAAGTCTTTTTATAACTAACTGGACCTCTAACGTGCCCCCCATTAGTGATCCCTCACAGATAATAGTTAACTAGTGCCCTCCTCTAATGACCCCCTGGAAGCACTGACTGCCTGTCACTAAACCCCCACATATATACCTACATAGCAATATACAAAGCGTACATATAGATACACATTGACACAGGTAAAGGGGATGAAACCTTAAAGGGTTAATACCCTTCCACCTCCTTACACAGCCTCCTCCTGCAACATGGCATCCGGTAACACGGCGTCAGGACCAAGCGGCTGCCCTGAAGCTGTCTTTTCCTCAGGATCCACCACATCCTCAACACTCTCGTTACACGGGGACAGATTGGTCAAAGGAGGCAAGTAAGCAGGCGCGGGAGAAGGCACACCATCAAATTCAAGATCATTAAGAGTACCCATCCTTTTAGACGCAGACTCTGGTTCCATGGGAATGGGAGCCGAATCTTCAAACCAGCACAGTTGTAACATGTTATGGTGCAAATTACGGGTTGGCCCCACTGTCCCCCTCAACTTGACCTCGTACACTGGAATTTCAGGATTCACCTGTTTCTTTACGAGATATGGAGTCACCTCCCATTGGTTACTCAGCTTTCCTGTCCGTCCCTTGGCTCTCACCAACACTCTATCCCCCTGCGAAAGCAGCTGTTTTGACGAGATTGCGTGTCCCTATGGGCCACCTGACACAGGCGATCACCCACTGCTTGATGCACCACCCTTAATCGCCGCCGATGCTCCTGTATCCACTAGGATGCGGTCCGAGGGAGATTGAAGGAGGAGGGGTCCGGCATGCTCAAATCCTCAATGTGTCTGCCAGGCCTCCCAAACATCATCATATGTGGTAAATAGCCAGTAGTGATATGCACTCTGTTATTCTAGGCCCACATCAATTCGGGCGAGATACACAGGCCAGTGTACCTGCTGTTTACTCTCTAATATCCTCAACATCTGTAACAGGGTCCGACTGAAGCGCTCACATGCCCCATTACCCTGAGGATGATAAGGCGTTGTCCTCGACTGTTCGATACCATAGAGCTGGTGCAGCTCCTTAATCAGTTAATCAGCGTTCCCTGGAAGCATGCCACTTGATCCGAGTGTATTCTTTGCGGACACCTGAACACTTGGAGGAAATGTCGACACACGGACTCAGCCGCCGATTTTGCCGTCTGGTCTCTTGTCGGCACTGCTACAGCATATTTGGTAAAATGATCTGTCATTACCAGGCAATAGGAATACCCAGACGTAGAGTACCCTATCAGAACATAGTCAATCATGAGTAGCTCTAACAGAGCGGAAGTCTTAATAGACTGCGTGGGAGCCAGCTGCTCAGGGCTCTTACTGAGCCCACAGACCAGACACTGCCGACACGCATCTGCCACATCCTTCCCAACTCAGTGCAATAGAGAGCTCGCTGTAGCCACTGAAGTGTCTTTTCACTTCCAAAGTGGGCTCCCTTCTCATTGGCTTCGTGCGCGACCACCAGACCATCCATTCAGGGATTACCAGTTGGTACTGGTGCTGCAGGTCGGATGACAGGTACACTTTACGATACAAAAGGCCCTGTTCCACACACAATTTGTCCCACTGTCGCAGTAGTTTCATTCCTTCAGCAGACAATTGAGCTTTGTCCTCTGCTCGAGGCCAGACCCATTCTTGTACCCAACGGCGCACAAATGCAATGTCTGGGCACTCGTCCTGGTCTTTTACCCAATCTGAGATCGTTTTACCCAGGATACAAGGCATCCCTGAGGCCACCCCACTTGAGTGTACCACACTTCGGAAAATAAGGTATCTGCCCCAGGGCCAGAGTCTCAGTGTCAAGTTGATCATCAACATTTTCCCCCGAGGACCCAATGGGTAACCTTGACAATGCATCTGCATTTCCATTTTCTCAGCCAGAGCGAAACTTGATGCGATAATTGAATTTGGCAAGGTGGGAAACCCACCGCTGCTCCAACTCCCACAGTTTCGCATTCTCTAAGTGAGCCAACGGATTGTTATCTGTCATAACACCTCAGCCCCGGTGAGATACTCGGCAAAGCATTCTGTCATTGCCCACACCACAGCAAGCAATTCCAGCCAGAAGGAGCTGTAATTATCCAGATTTTGCTCAGTCTCTTAAAGACCTGCTGCCATAGACAATCACTCGCTCTCGGCCATCCTGCACCTGTGCTAGTACCGCCCCCAAACCATGAAGACTACCATCAGTGTACAACAGGAAAGGGGTGTCAAACCGGGCATACGCCAACAACGGAACACTTGTTAGGGTGGTTTTAACTTCATCAAACACCTTTTCCAGCTTGGGCCCCCATTGGATGGGGCGGTTTCGAGGACCCAGCGCTGTCCCTCTTAAAAGTTCATTTAGGGGACCCACCACTTGTGAGAATTTAGGCACAAACCGCTGATAGTATCCTGCTAGGCCCAGGAAGGCCCGCACTTCTCGCAGGTCGTGAGGACCTGGCCACTCTTGTACTACCTTAACTTTACTGGCCACAGGTAGCACCCCATTCGGGGTCATCAGGTGCCCCAAATACTCAATCTGGCTCAGGAACAGTTGTTCTTTTTTTGGCTTTATTTTCAGGCCGTAGCTACTGAGTCGCCGGAGTACTTACAGCTTTTCAAGATGATCTTCAAATGAGGTCCTGAACACCACGATGTCGTCTAGATATATCAGGACTGATTCAAAATTGAGATCACCTAAGCAATGTTCCATCAGACGTTGGAAGGTTTCCTGGGGCGGTAGCGAGGCCAAAGGGCAACCGGTTGAAGTCGAAGAGCCCCATTGGCAAGACAAATGCGGTCTTGGCCCGATCTTTTTCAGCCATCGGGACCTGCCAGTAACCACTTGCCAGATCCAACGCCGAGAAAAACTTGGCCTAACCCATAGCCGACAGAGATTCTTCGATGTTGGGTAATGGATATGCGTCCCGTTCCGTGTGGGCATTCAATTTTCGATAGTCCACACAAAATCAAAGGGTCCCATCCTTCTTCCGGACCAAGACTACAGGAGCTGCCCAGGGACTCCTGCTCTCCCCGATCACTTGATTGTCCAGCATACAGGCCACCATGCTCTTCACCTCTTGATAGAGCACCGGAGGGATCTGACGATATCTTTCCCTAATGGGAGGAGTATCCCCCGAGAGGATCTCATGCTCAATCTTCCGGGCACATCCGAAGTCCTCCCCATGTCGCGAAAAGGCCTATTGATGTTCCCACAAAACTCTTTTTAAGGCCGGTGTCAGACTCACCGTACAAAAATACGGAGCGTATTATACGGCCATATTACGCCAAAATGTTGCTGGCACAACAATCCGTATTTCATGCGTTTTCAGGGTGCGGCTGCGTATTTCACGTATGTAAGCATCCGTATGCAATCCGTATGGCATCCGTACAGCATATTTTTCTCGCCGCCTAGCAAAATGGACATTTATCGGGTTTTAGGCCTGAAACCCATTGAAATCATCTTGCGTATTTCTCGCAAGTCACACATCTGGTCCATGTGTAATCCATTATTTTCTCGCACCCATAGACTTTCATTGGCATACAATGAGCGTAATACGCGTACAATCGCAGCATGCTGCGGTGTCTCGTATCGTAAGATACGGCCGAGAAAAAAATGCATGATCAGCGCTACCCCATAGAGAAGTATTTGTCCGTGTGTTATGCGTGGTTTTCATGCCTCTCACTCGTCCGTATTCCTACCTAGGGTGACACCGGCCTAACTGCTCCAACTGCATGGAGGTCAGCTTCTCCCGATCCGCTTCCATCTGTTCCATGATCACACGACCATTCCATTCTTCAGTAGGAGGTTCAGTCCGGCTTATCTTGACCGCCAATGTCCAGGATGACTGTTGGTCTGGGAGCAGTTCGAATCCTGCCCGGTCAGGCACCTTCTCTGCCGGCACAAACAGTTCAGTCAGAATGGTCCCAGCAGGAATTGTAACAGCCTCATCTAGGACATAGATGCAGCGGACTAGGACCCGTACATTCTTCACAATCGCCAGAGACAGGGCCACATGTACCTTGGCAAATGAGGACTTCTCTTGGGCTGGCTCGAGTAGCACTTCAAGCCCATTCAATCTCCGTGCAGCTCCCACCAGCAGCATTAGTTCTTCTTGTCTGGGTGTCAGCAGGATCGGGGCCCACAATGGCACGCGGACCAGGCCCACCCGGCCCCCTGGGATCGCACTTTTCAGCAAGTTGCAGCTCAGCACTAGACGGTGTAACATTCTCTACGTGGGGCAGTAGCTTGTAGCACGGGTCCAGTATCGGGGTCCCTCATAGGCATACATCTGGTCGTTCAAATCTCGCAGCACGTTCATTCCGAGCGTCACTTCCATCCCTCTTCTGGGGGGTGATCCACCAGCACTATCCCTTTCTGTCCCAGCTTTGGACCAAACATTTTCAGCTGAATCCACATGATCCCCTTAACTGACAGCTGGCCATTATTTGCGGCGGTGAGTCGTATCACTCGGCCATCTTCTGGCACCACTAGTTGACTGAAGTACCTCTCATATACTTCCAAAGGCATTATAGTACATTCAACTAAGCACCTCAACTTCCATCCTTGAAACTCTGCTTCCAACATCCCTTTGAGGGCCTTGTGGGGGTGAGCCACTGCTGCTCGCCCTCTCATGGCAGCAGCTGGAAGTTTATAGCTGGCGATTGGGCCTGTGGGGCCACAGGCATCCGGCAGTAACGAGAGATGTGTCCCAGGGATTCACACTTCCAGCAGATGACTGCTCCTCGTGGATGAGGACTCGACTCCTTCAAGAAGGGCAACCTGGCCGCCTGCGGAACCACCATTCCAGGGGACATAGCAAATGGCCCCTCTGCAGTGGTAGATATCGGCCCAGCTCTAAGTTTAGACACCTCCAGCTTCAGCCCCTTCTGCTCGGCACGCAGAGCTTATACCAGGTTTACCAGCCCTTCCTCTCACACGGACGACCGGTTTCCCTCCAGCTGTGCACTGTCCAATGACCCCTCGGCCACCAGGGCAGACTCCTCCTCCCGTTCCGCAGTAGCTTGATAAATCTGCCAGAAAGATCATTCCGGGGCAGTCCTGGCCATTTCCATTAGTTTGTCTCTGAGAAGTCTATTAGCCATCCCGGTGATAAATTGATATCGGAGCAAGCGGTTTACCTTTCGGAATGCCCTTATGGCCCCTGGGTCTAGTCGCTGCACCTCATTTAAAGTCTCTTGCAAGATATTAAGGTATTGCATCAGGGACTCACATTCCTTTTGGAGGCGATTAAAGAAATAGGGACCGAAGCTGGGTCACACGAGCTCTGCCAACCAGACTCCCCTCTAACAGTTCCAAAATCTTCTCTAACGTATCCCTCTCTGTTTCTGGCGCACCATCACCATCCATCTGGCATCACCCTCTAGTTAATTTAATGCTAGCTCGGCTCGTAACACAGGGCCAGATTACATATATGCAGAATACACTGGACCCTCTCCACCCAATCTTGTAACGCCATGTTGCGGCCATCATATTTTGGTATGTGCTGAAGTAACGTTCCTTCAGGCACATACCCTCCCGGAGTTGCTGTGGCTGCCGGAGAATCCGCAGCCATCGCAGGGGATGCTGGTGCAGCAATTTCATTTCTTTCCTCGCCTCCGTCCATGAGAAACACTGGATCCTGCCGACTACGCCCAAAAAATGTAATGACCAGAGGTCTGAATAAGATCCAGTATGTCACAAATAGTGTTGAGCGATACTGCTCGATATCTAAAAATATCGGATCGGAATGGTATCGCCGATATCACTAAAATATCGGCGATACCCGATACCGAAAGTCCCATGTAAGTCTATGGGAACAAAATATCGTAACTAAAAAAAACCTTTATTTCCTTGTAAACATTAAATATACACACATAGAATATATATATATATATATATAATATATATAATATATATATATATATACAGTACAGACCAAAAGTTTGGACACACCTTCTCATTCAAAGATTTTTCTGTATTTTCTGTATTTTCATGACTATGAGAATCACACTGAAGGCATCAAAACTATGAATTAACACATGTGGAATTATACATTACACTTTACAAAAAAGTGTGCAACAACTGAAAATATGTCTTATATTCTAGGTTCTTCAAAGTAGCCACCTTTTGCTTTGATTACTGCTTTGCACGCAGAAAAGGTGAACGGATGGACTCTACATGCCTAGTTCCCACCGTGAAGCATGGAGGAGGTGGTGTGATGGTGTGGGGGTGCTTTGCTGGTGACACTGTTGGGGATTTATTCAAAATTGAAGCGGTGAGCGGTCCAGCCCACCCCAAACCATCTCGATTGAGTTCAGGTCTGGTGACTGTGGAGGTCAGGTCATCTGGCGTAGCATCCCAACACTCTCCATCTTGGTCAAATAGCCCTTACACAGCCTGGAGGTGTGTTTGGGGTTATTGTCTTGTTGAAAAATAAATGATGGTCCAACTAAATGCAAACCGGATGGAATAGCATGCCGCTGCAAGATGCTGTGGTGGCCATGCTGGTTCATTATGCCTTCAATTTTGAATAAATCCCCAACAGTGTCACCAGCAAAGCACCCCCACACCATCACACCATCTCCTCCATGTTTCTCGGTGGGAACCAGGCATGTAGAGTCCATCCGTTCACCTTTTCTGCGTGCAAAGCAGTAATCAAAGCAAATGGTGGCTACTTTGAAGAACCTAGAATATAAGACATATTTTCAGTTGTTTCACACTTTTTTGTAAAGTGTAATGTATAATTCCACATGTGTTAATTCATAGTTTTGATGCTTCAGTGTGATTCTACAATTTTCATAGCCATGAAAATACAGAAAAATCATTGAATGAGGTGTGTCCAAACTTTTGGTCTGTACTGTATATATATATATATATATATATTATATATACACATGTCATTGTGACATATATATATACATATATGTATAGTTTATACACTTCTACATAGTAAAATAGCCTCTGATTCAATTGCCGGGTAAAGCCGGCTTCTGTGAAAAGACAGAAGCACCCGACATGAAATGACACTTGGTGTACATAGGGTTAACCATGTCTTTTCATGTCGTTTGCTATCTGATTTGCACAAACAATTACATCAGTCTATGTGTGCAAAATTTCACACCTGTAGGGGTTAATTAAAGTTGTAAATTCGTTGTAAAAAAAACGGACTTTTTTGCTACGAATTTACACCTTTAATTAACCCCTACAGGTGTGAAATTTTGCACACAGACTGATGTAATTGTTTGTGCAAATCAGATAGCAAAGGACATGAAAAGACATGGTTAACCCTATGTACACCAAGTGTCATTTCATGTCGGGTTCTGCATTTTCACAAAAGCCGGCAATTGAATTAGCGGCTATTATACTATGTAGAAGTGTATGAACTATAAATATAAATATATATATATATGTGTCACAAATTCAATGACATGTTATATATATATATATATATATATATATATTATGAGGTGTAAAATTGTTTAAAAACAATGCGTGGGCTCCCGCCCTATTTTCGCAACCAGACAGACAAAGCCAGCGAATGGGGGCAGATAATAGCCCAGAGAGGGACCATTATTTTTGGCCCCCCCCTGGCTACTAACATCTGCCCCCAGACACCCCAGAAAAGACAAATCTATAATTAGATTCGCCCTTTCTGGCACTTTGCCCGTCTATTCCCATTGCCCTGTAGCGGTGGCGAATGGGTTAATATGGGGTTAAAGCCACCTTGCAATTGAAAGGTGACCTTAAGCCAGGTTAATAATTGAGAGCTGTCAATTAGACAACTATCAATTATTAATCCTATTGCATGAAATAAAAATAAAACACACACACTTTAATTGAAAATCATTTTAATGAAATAAAGACACATGTTTTTGACCATCTTTTATTTGACTGCAAAAACCATTTCCTGTAATAAAAATAAAATAAAAAAGCAAAATTATTCTTACCTATCCCATGCACAGTCAGGTCCCACGGTGTAATCCTTCAGAAAGGGTTAATGTTTACTGCAGGGACCGCAGCTAATGCTGCAGCCTCACAGTAAACCCCCAAATGAATGAGTTCCTCTCCTGGCTGACAGGAGAGGAAGTGGAAAGCTTAATTGATTGCTTTCCACTTTCACTTCAGGTCAGCCAGGGACACAATCAGTGACGTCAGAGGGAACTGATTAACAAAAATAGGGGTTCCCTTCGAAAAAAAATGGTGTCGGGTCCCCCCTATTTTTGTTAACCAGCCTGATGAAGCAGACTGCTGAGCAGTGGCGTACCGTGAATGAAGCAGACCAAGCAGCTGCTATGGGGCCCGGACAGGTGAGGGGGCCCTCGACGGTCGGGTAGCTGTGCTGACACAGTACTACCAGGGGGTCGGCGGGGGAGGGGGAGCGCAGCTCTTCTATATACTCACCCCTCCTGGTGCGGTCTCTGCAGCCCCTGCTCTTCTCCCACGGTCTCCGACGCCTGTGTTCAGCGGTCAGGTGGTACCGCTCATTACAGTCATGAATACGCACATATTCATGACTTTAATGAGCTGTCCCGCGTGACCGCTGAACACTGGCGGCAGAGACCGTGGGAGAAGAGCAGGGGCTGCACAGACCGCGCCGGCGGAAGGGTGAGTATAAGGGATATTTACCTGTCCCGTTCCACCGTTGCTCGCGTCCTCTTGCTGCAATGTTCAGGTCAGAGGGCGCGATGACGTCGTTAGTGCGCGCCGCGCCCTCTGCCTCATCATTCACTGCTGGAGGACCCCGAAGACAGCGGCACTCAGCAGTGGAGAGAGGACAGGTAAATATCTCAGGTGCCGGGGCCCTGAGCGAGCGGTGACATCGGCACCTGGTGTCACCCCCTGCTCAGGACACCGGCACATGGCCCCCAGCGACGAAAGGTGAGTATGTCTTTTTTTTTTTTTTTGGTTGCAGCAGCTACGGCAGCATAAGGGCCTATACTATGGAGCATCTATGGGGGCACAATCTATGGGGGCATAATACATTTTTTTGTTTAATGTGTCCCCTCACTGTGCTGGCACTTTACATTTACAATGGCTCTGGGTTTTTTTTTTTTGGGGGGGGCCCATTCAGACTTTTGCTATGGGGCCCCATGATTTCTATGTACGCCCCTGCTGCTGAGGCATGGTATTTAAGGCTGTTAAGGAGCCAATATCCATGGACCTTGCCAGCAGCGTCGGACTGGAGTACCTTGGGCCCACCAGAGAAAAAATATTCTTGGGGCCCACCATCATACTTCCCAACCTTTGAAGAAGGGAAAGAGGGACAAAGGCTGTGGCACGCTGTGCCTGCTGCAGCAAATTTTAGGCCATGCCACGTTGCACCACAGACTGTCCAGGAGTTGGTGGATGCTTTAGTCCAGGTGTGGGAGGAGATCCCTCAGGAGACCATCCGTCGCGCTCATCAGGAGCATGGCCAGAAGTTGTAGTGAGGTCATACAGCATACCTCCCAAATTTTGAAGACAGGAAAGAGGGTTAAAGGCTGCGGCGCGCGTAGGGCGTCGCTGCAAATTTTAGGCCACGCCCCGACCACACCCATCTAACAGCTAATCACACCCATATCCTGGCCCCAAGCGTACCCATTTAGCACTGCTGATCACACTGACTGGTAATGAGGGCACAGTGGCTGGTACTGAGGAAAAGAAAGAAAGAGCAGCGAGAGAGAAAGAACAAACAGAGAAAGAAAGAGAGGAAAGAAAGAAAAGAGAGAGAAAGAAAGAACAGAGAGAAAGAAAGAACAGAGAGCGAGAAAGAAAGAACAGAGAGCGAGAAAGACTAGAGAGAGAAAGAAAGACTAGAGAGAGAAAGAAAGACTAGAGAGAGAGCCAGAGGCGTAGCTAGGGTTGTGGTTTAGTGGGGGCGAAACTTCTGAGTGGGCCCCTAATCAGAGAACCTCAGCAAATGACCGCGCTGTTGCCAAAAATAATCTATATATAAAAAGACCAATATTGATATTACCGCATATGGTCTGTGGTAAATAATACCAGTCCTACAGAACATATAATAGATTACAGCACAGGTACAGATAATGACTTACCGCTGATGTTCTTTCTAATGGAATTGTTCACTTTTCATTTCTTTTCCATCTGGCCCAGACCGACATGACGACTTCTCCAGCCAGGACTCGACTGCAGAGATTACAACAAAGACACATTTCACTTCTCATATTTTTAGCACTGTCTTGGTCACCAATTGGACTATTCTCAACCTGCACAAACTCCTCATCCTGCTGATACCCCAATACTGAGCCGCTGCTGCCATATGTGTCCCTATTTCTGCACCTGATACCCCAATACTGAGCCACTGCTGCCATATGTGTCCCTAATACTGCACCTGATACCCCAATACTGAGCCGCTGCTGCCGTATGTGTCCCTATTACTGCACCTGATACCCCAATACTGAGCTGCTGCTGCTGCCGTATGTGTCCCTATTACTGCACCTGCTGTGTGGTTCTGTGTGACCTCTAAATTTTAAAGCACCCCTCTAGAATATAGTAATGCCGGGTGCAAGTGCCCTAGAAAACAGTGACCACATTTTGTCCCCTAGACTGTAATAATGCCCTGTGTGCCCCTTTGACAGTCACAGTAACCCGAGTTCCCCTATAACAATAAGTGTCCACTTTACATTTAATAATGTCCCAAGTCTCCCCTGTACATCTCCCCTATACACAGAATAATGCCCCTCACTGGATATATACTGACCCCTTAATGTCCCCAAACTATTTAATGGGTCCAACACTGTATGATGGCCCCTAGATAGCATCCATACAGCATAATACACCAGATAGTCCTCAATATAGTATGATGCACCCCCATAGGCAGCCTCTATATTATAATAAACCCCCATAGGCAGAGTCTATAATATAATGCACCACCATAGGCAGCCGCTATATTATAATGCACCCCATAGGCAGCCTCTGTAGTATAATGCATCCCCATAGGGAGTCTCTGTAGTATAATGCACCCCAATATGGAGCCTCTGTAGTATAATGCAGCCCCCATATACAGCCTCTGTAGTATAATGCACCCCCATTAAAAAAAAAAAAAAACAATACTCACCTCCCGGCTGCTGTGCTGCTCACTGTTCTCCCTCTCAGCGTCTGACAGCGGGCGCCGGCAGGTGATGTCATCGCACCCGCTGTCAGACGCTGAGAGGGGGATTATGGGAGAGGAGCGCTCGCTCCTTCTCTCTCTATGCGGTCAGCTGTATCGGCTGGATGCCGATACAGCTGACCCTCCGATGACGGGTGGGGGGCCCACTGCTGGCACCGGGCCCCCCCAACGCCTGTTCAGGCCCCATAGCTTCTGGGCGGCAGAGCAGGAAGATCGATTCTCCCTGCTCTGCCGCAGAATGTAACTGTATCGGCGTGCTGTGCACTCCGATACAGTTACTGTAGCGTAGCTCTGGGTGGGCCCCCTCAGAGCGCGGGGCCCGGGGCCACCGCCCCCTCTGCCCCGCGACCTATCCTTTCAAATCAGGGCCCACCACGCCGGAGCTGGGGCCCACCGGAGGTTTCTCCGGTGTCC
>JARQOD010000001.1:526802059-526836298 GCA_033576555.1 Oophaga sylvatica
AATGTATAAAGTTCAGTGTATACATTGGGGGGGTAATTGAACCCCCGTATATTTTCCCGGGAGTTACACACAGACTCTCACGGTCAGTATGGATTACCCCAGAAAAAAAAAAGCGGAAAAGGGTATGTTCAAAGATAACAGATGTATAAGTGTTGGGGAAATTTTAAAATTTCCCCATATATATTTCCGGAGTACACACAGACGACGGGTCAGTATGGATTACCCCAGAATATAAAAGCAGAAAAAGGGGTACTGTATAGAAGTACCGGGTATAAGTGTTTGGAAATTTTAATCTTGTATATATTTCCGGAGTAAACCACAAGATGCTGATGGCTCAGTATGGATTAGCCAGAATATAAAAAGCAGAAAAAGGGTAATGTATCAGAAGCATACAGCGTATACAGTCTAGGGCTATTGTAAATCTCTGTATATATTTTCGGAGTTACACACAGACTCTCACAGGCTCAGATGGATTAGACCAGAATATAAAAAGCAGAAAAGGGTATGTATCAGAAGATACCAGGTGTATAGTGTTGGGGTAATTTAAATCTCCGTATATATTTCCGGAGTTAACACACAGACCTCACAGGCTCAGTATGGATTAGACCAGAATATAAAAAGCAGAAAAAGGGTACTGTATCAGAAGATACCAGGTGTATATAGTGTTTTGGTAATTTTAAATCTTGTATATATTTCCGGAGTAACACACAGATGCTGAAGGCTCAGTATGGATTAGACCAGAATATAAAAAGCAGAAAAAGGGTATGTATCAGAAGCATACAGCTGTATACAGTCTAGGGGTAATTTGTAAATCTCTGTATATATTTCCGGAGTAACACACGGACGCTCACAGGCTCAGTATGGATTAGACCAGAATTAAAAAGCAGAAAAATGGTACTGTATCAGAAGCGTACAGCTGTATACAGTGTTGGGGTAATTTTAAATCTCCGTATATATTTCCAGAGTAACACAGATGCTCACAGGCTCAGTATGGATTAGACAGAATATAAAAAGCAGAAAAAGGGTAATGTATCAGAAGCGTACAGCTGTATACAGTGTTGGGGTAATTTTAAATCTCCGTATATATTTCCAGGTAACACAGACGCTCACAGGCTCAGTATGGATTTAGACCAGAATATAAAAAGCAGAAAAAGGGTATGTATCAGAAGTACCGTGTATAAGTGTTGGGGTAATTTTAAATCTCCGTATATATTTCCGGAGTAACACACAGACGCTCACAGGCTCAGTATGGATTACACCAGAATATAAAAAGCAGAAAAAGGGTACTGTTTCAGAAGATACAGCTGTATACAGTGTTGGGGTAATTTTAAATCTCCTATATATTTCTGGAGTAACACACAGACGCTCACAGGCTCAGTATGGATAGACCAGAATATAAAAGCAGAAAAAGGGTAATGTATCAGAAGCATACAGCTGTATATAGTGTTGGGGTAATTTTAAATCTCTGTATATATTTCGGAGTAACACACAGATGCTCACAGGTCAGTATGGATTAGACCAGAATATAAAAAGCAGAAAAACGGTACTGTATCACAAGCGTACCTGTGTATCACTCCGTATATATATTTCCGGAGTCACACACAGATATTCAGCATGTATTTGTCCGTGATACCAGCCAGTACACGGTAGTGTGTGAGGAGCGTACAGCTCTATACGGTGTGGGAAAAAAATGAACGCTCAGTAACTGTGCAGAAAAAAAGAATAAAAGTATTAGTGCTGTGTAAAAAAGCAGTCAGCACCGCAATGTACACACAGCAATACAGCTAGCAAGCAGCCTATTAACCACCGCTGCTGCACACAAGAAAATCCTCCCCTGTCACTGGAAGCAGCCTAATAACCAGCGCTGCTGCACACAAGAAAATCCTC
Source organism: Oophaga sylvatica (assembly GCA_033576555.1). NCBI lineage: Eukaryota > Metazoa > Chordata > Amphibia > Anura > Dendrobatidae > Oophaga > Oophaga sylvatica. Next base: position 526,803,947 of record JARQOD010000001.1, read on the forward strand.
CCCTGTCACTGCACACTAACTGTACAGCACAATTGCTATCAGCACAAGCACATAAGACTTCTGTTTCCAGCCCTAACTCTCTCCCTACTGATAAACAGCGTCAGCAACCTCTCTCTACTGTTAAGATCAGCAGAAGTAAAATGGTGGTCGGTAGTCGGGGCTTTTATAGACACTATGAAGCCCCCAAGCAAGCCAATCACGGGCAATGCCCTTCTGTAAGATGGTGGTGGCGCTGTCCATGTCATCTCGTTGCTCATTGGCTGAGAAAAGGCGCCTGCAAGCATTATGGGAAAACCGACTTTGGCGCTCGGGTTGACGACCGCATGGCCGACTTCACGCTGTGGTCGGGTTTTGCTCGGCAAAACCCCGACTTTGGCGAAAGTCGGCGACTTTTGAATCTGACCGACCTGTTTCGCTCAACTCTACCTTAAGTATTGACGGGACGAGGAGCCCAGTGAAAACGACACTTCAACTGCTTCCCCTGGAGGCACTTCAATCCAGCATAAGAAAGACACATTTACTAGGTTGTCCACCCTCTCTGGATATCATACCCGAATATTCTGATGGCCCACTCGCTTCCACGCTTCAGCAGGACCTATACTGCTGAGCGTACCCACAGTGGTTCTCCCACTGGACTCACACTACCACGGTGAACCCTTTCCCCGGGCTTCTTCAGGGGTTGCTGGTCCCTCTTCTTCCTACCCTATGCCCAAGGCCCAGGAACGTGGTCGTCCTCATAGTAGCAAGATCCACCCCCGACTGATTCCGCTATGAGGAAACCTTCCTGACAGATTTCCGCTTGGAGGCAATCTTTCCCTAGCAACAAGTCCCTAACTATTGTCCCTAACCTAATGGATGTGCTGAATGCCCCCATCTAGTGACCAAACCCGAATACTGCACTGAAGTCTTTTTATAACTAACTGGACCTCTAACGTGCCCCCCATTAGTGATCCCTCACAGATAATAGTTAACTAGTGCCCTCCTCTAATGACCCCTGGAAGCACTGACTGCCTGTCACTAAACCCCACATATATACCTACATAGCAATATACAAAGCGTACATATAGATACACATTGACACAGGTAAAGGGGATGAAACCTTAAAGGGTTAATACCCTTCCACCTCCTTACACAGCCTCCTCCTGCAACATGGCATCCGTAACACGGCGTCAGGACCAAGCGGCTGCCTGAAGCTGTCTTTTCCTCAGGATCCACCACATCCTCAACACTCTCGTTACACGGGGACAGATTGGTCAAAGGAGGCAAGTAAGCAGGGCGGGAGAAGGCACACCATCAAATTCAAGATCATTAAGAGTACCCATCCTTTAGACGCGAGCTCTGGTTCCATGGGAATGGGAGCCGAATCTTCAAACCAGCACAGTTGTAACATGTTATGGTGCAAATTACGGGTTGGCCCCACTGTCCCCTCAACTTGACCTCGTACACTGGAATTTCAGGATTCACCTGTTTTCTTTACAGATATGGAGTCACCTCCCATTGGTTACTCAGCTTTCCTGTCCGTCCCTTGGCTCTCACCAACACTCTATCCCCTGCGAAAAGCATCTGTTTTGAACGAGATGCTGTCCCTATGGGCCACCTGACACAGGCGATCACCCACTGCTTGATGCACCACCCTTAATCGCCGCCGATGCTCCTGTATCCACTAGATGCGGTCGAGGGGGATTGAAGGAGGAGGGGTCCGGCATGCTCAAATCCTCAATGTGTCTGCCAGGCCTCCCAAACATCATCATATGTGGTAAATAGCCAGTAGTGTATGCACTCTGTTATTTAGGCCCACATCAATTCGGGCGAGATACACAGGCCAGTGTACCTGCTGTTTACTCTCTAATATCCTCAACATCTGTAACGGGTCCGACTGAAGCGCTCACATGCCCATTACCCTGAGGATGATAAGGCGTTGTCCTCGACTGTTCGATACCATAGAGCTGGTGCAGCTCCTTATCATTATCAGCGTTCCCTGGAAGCATGCCACTTGATCGAGTGTATTCTTTGCGGACACCTGAACACTTGGAGGAAATGTCGACACACGGACTCAGCCGCCGATTTTGCCGTCTGGTCTCTTGTCGGCACTGCTACAGCATATTTGGTAAAATGATCTGTCATTACCAGGCAATAGGAATACCCAGACGTAGAGTACCCTATCAGAACATAGTCAATCATGAGTAGCTCTAACAGAGCGGAAGTCTTAATAGACTGCGTGGGAGCCAGCTGCTCAGGGCTCTTACTGAGCCACAGACCAGACACTGCCGACACGCATCTGCCACATCCTCCCAACTCAGTGCAATAGAGAGCTCGCTGTAGCCACTGAAGTGTCTTTTCACTTCCAAAGTGGGCTCCCTTCTCATGGCTTCGTGCGCGACCACCGATCCATCCATTCAGGGATTACCAGTTGGTACTGGTGCTGCAGTCGGATGCAGGTACACTTTACGATACAAAAGGCCCTGTTCCACACACAATTTGTCCCACTGTCGCAGTAGTTTCATTCCTTCAGCAGACAATTGAGCTTTGTCCTCTGCTCGAGGCCAGACCCATTCTTGTACCCAACGGCGCACAAATGCAATGTCTGGGCACTCGTCCTGGTCTTTTACCCAATCTGAGATCGTTTTACCCAGGATACAAGGCATCCCTGAGGCCACCCACTTGAGTGTACCACACTTCGGAAAATAAGGTATCTGCCCCAGGGCCAGAGTCTCAGTGTCAAGTTGATCATCAACATTTTCCCCCGAGGACCCAATGGGTAACCTTGACAATGCATCTGCATTTCCATTTTCTCAGCCAGAGCGAAACTTGATGCGATAATTGAATTTGGCAAGGTGGGAAACCCACCGCTGCTCCAACTCCACAGTTTCGCATTCTCTAAGTGAGCCAACGGATTGTTATCTGTCATAACACCTCAGCCCGGTGAGATACTCGGCAAAGCATTCTGTCATTGCCCACACCACAGCAAGCAATTCCAGCCAGAAGGAGCTGTAATTATCCAGATTTTGCTCAGTCTCTTAAAGACCTGCTCCCATAGACAATCACTCGCTCTCGGCCATCCTGCACCTGTGCTAGTACCGCCCCCAAACCATGAAGACTACCATCAGTGTACAACAGGAAAGGGGTGTCAAACCGGGCATACGCCAACAACGGAACACTTGTTAGGGTGGTTTTAACTTCATCAAACACCTTTTCCAGCTTGGGCCCCATTGGATGGGGCGGTTTCGAGGACCCAGCGCTGTCCCTCTTAAAAGTTCATTTAGGGGACCCACCACTTGTGAGAATTTAGGCACAAACCGCTGATAGTATCCTGCTAGGCCCAGGAAGGCCCGCACTTCTCGCAGGTCGTGAGGACCTGGCCACTCTTGTACTACCTTAACTTTACTGGCCACAGGTAGCACCCATTCGGGGTCATCAGGTGCCCAAATACTCAATCTGGCTCAGGAACAGTTGTTCTTTTTTGGCTTTATTTTCAGGCCGTAGCTACTGAGTCGCTGGAGTACTTACAGCTTTTCAAGATGATCTTCAAATGAGGTCCTGAACACCACGATGTCGTCTAGATATATCAGGACTGATTCAAATTGAGATCACCTAAGCAATGTTCCATCAGACGTTGGAAGGTTTCCTGGGGCGGTAGCGAGGCCAAAGGGCAACGGTTGAAGTCGAAGAGCCCCATTGGCAAGACAAATGGGTCTTGGCCCGATCTTTTTCAGCCATCGGGACCTGCCAGTAACCACTTGCCAGATCCAACGCCGAGAAAAACTTGGCCTAACCCATAGCCGACAGAGATTCTTCGATGTTGGGTAATGGATATGCGTCCCGTTCCGTGTGGGCATTCAATTTTCGATAGTCCACACAAAATCAAAGGGTCCCATCCTTCTTCGGACCAAGACTACAGGAGCTGCCAGGGACCCCTGCTCTCCCCGATCACTTGATTGTCCAGCATACAGGCCACCATGCTCTTCACCTCTTGATAGAGCACCGGAGGGATCTGACGATATCTTTCCTAATGGGAGGAGTATCCCCCGAGAGGATCTCATGCTCAATCTTCCGGGCACATCGAAGTCCTCCCCATGTCGCGAAAAGGCCTATTGATGTTCCCACAAAACTCTTTTTAAGGCCGGTGTCAGACTCACCGTACAAAAATACGGAGCGTATTATACGGCCATATTACGCCAAAATGTTGCTGGCACAAACAATCCGTATTTCATGCGTTTTCAGGGTGCGGCTGCGTATTTCACGTATGTAAGCATCCGTATGCAATCCGTATGGCATCCGTACAGCATATTTTTCTCGCCGCCTAGCAAAATGGACATTTATGGGTTTTAGGCCTGAAACCCATTGAAATCATCTTGCGTATTTCTCGCAAGTCACACATCTGGTCCATGTGTAATCCATTATTTTCTCGCACCCATAGACTTTCATTGGCATACAATGAGCGTAATACGCGTACAATCGCAGCATGCTGCGGGTGTCTCGTATCGTAAGATACGGCCGAGAAAAAAATGCATGATCAGCGCTACCCCATAGAGAAGTATTTGTCCGTGTGTTATGCGTGGTTTTCATGCCTCTCACTCGTCCGTATTCCTACCTAGGGTGACACCGGCCTAACTGCTCCAACTGCATGGAGGTCAGCTTCTCCCGATCCGCTTCCATCTGTTCCATGATCACACGACCATTCCATTCTTCAGTAGGAGGTTCAGTCCGGCTTATCTTGACCGCCAATGTCCAGGATGACTGTTGGTCTGGGAGCAGTTCGAATCCTGCCCGGTCAGGCACCTTCTCTGCCGGCACAAACAGTTCAGTCAGAATGGTCCCAGCAGGAATTGTAACAGCTCAATCTAGGACATAGATGCAGCGGACTAGGACCCGTACATTCTTCACAATCGCCAGAGACAGGGCCACATGTACCTTGGCAAATGAGGACTTCTCTTGGGCTGGCTCGAGTAGCACTTCAGCCCATTCAATCTCCGTGCAGCTCCCACCAGCAGCATTAGTTCTTCTTGTCTGGGTGTCAGCAGGATCGGGGCCCACAATGGCACGCGGACCAGGCCCACCCGGCCCCTGGGATCGCACTTTTCAGCAAGTTGCAGCTCAGCACTAGACGGTGTAACATTCTCTACGTGGGGTAGTAGCTTGTAGCACGGGTCCAGTATCGGGGTCCCTCATAGGCATACATCTGGTCGTTCAAATCTCACAGCACGTTCATTCCGAGCGTCACTTCCATCCCTCTTCTGGGGGGTGATCCACCAGCACTATCCCTTTCTGTCCCAGCTTTGGACCAACATTTTCAGCTGAATCCACATGATCCCCTTAACTGACAGCTGGCCATTATTTGCGGCGGTGAGTCGTATCACTCGGCCATCTTCTGGCACCACTAGTTGACTGAAGTACCTCTCATATACTTCCAAAGGCATTATAGTACATTCAACTAAGCACCTCAACTTCCATCTTGAAACTCTGCTTCCAACATCCTTTGAGGGCCTTGTGGGGGGTGGAGCCACTGCTGCTCGCCCTCTCATGGCAGCAGCTGGAAGTTTATAGCTGGCGATTGGGCCTGTGGGGCCACAGGCATCCGGCAGTAACGAGAGATGTGCCCCAGGGATTCACACTTCCAGCAGATGACTGCTCCTCGTGGATGAGGACTCGACTCCTTCAAGAAGGGCAACCTGGCCGCCTGCGGAACCACCATTCCAGGGGACATAGCAAATGGCCCCTCTGCAGTGGTAGATATCGGCCCAGCTCTAAGTTTAGACACCTCCAGCTTCAGCCCCTTCTGCTCGGCACGCAGAGCTTATACCAGGTTTACCAGCCCTTCCTTCACACGGACGACGGTTTCCCTCCAGCTGTGCACTGTCCAATGACCCCTCGGCCACCAGGGCAGACTCCTCCTCCCTTTTCCGCAGTAGCTTGATAAATCTGCCAGAAAGATCATTCCGGGGCAGTCCTGGCCATTTCCATTAGTTTGTCTCTGAGAAGTCTATTAGCCATCCCGGTGATAAATTGATATCGGAGCAAGCGGTTTACCTTTCGGAATGCCCTTATGGCCCTGGGTCTAGTCGCTGCACCTCATTTAAAGTCTCTTGCAAGATATTAAGGTATTGCATCAGGGACTCACATTCCTTTTGGAGGCGATTAAAGAAATAGGGACGAAGCTGGGTCACACGAGCTCTGCCAACCAGACTCCCTCTAACAGTTCCAAAATCTTCTCTAACGTATCCCTCTCTGTTTTGGGCGCACCATCACCATCATCTGGCATCACCTCTAGTTAATTTAATGCTAGCTCGGCTCGTAACACAGGGCCAGATTACATATATGCAGAATACACTGGACCCTCTCCACCAATCTTGTAACGCCATGTTGCGGCCATCATATTTTGGTATGTGCTGAAGTAACGTTCCTTCAGGCACATACCCTCCCGGAGTTGCTGTGGCTGCCGGAGAATCCGCAGCCATCGCAGGGGATGCTGGTGCAGCAATTTCATTTCTTTCCTCGCCTCCGTCCATGAGAAACACTGGATCCTGCCGACTACGCCCAAAAAATGTAATGACAGAGGTCTGAATAAGATCCAGTATGTCAAATAGTGTTGAGCGATACTGCTCGATATCTAAAAATATCGGATCGGAATGGTATCGCCGATATCACTAAAATATCGGCGATACCCGATACCGAAAGTCCCATGTAAGTCTATGGGAACAAAATATCGTAACTAAAAAAACCTTTATTTCCTTGTAAACATTAAATATACACACATAGAATATATATATATTATATATTTTATATATATATATATATATACAGTACAGACCAAAAGTTTGGACACACCTTCTCATTCAAAGATTTTTCTGTATTTTCTGTATTTTCATGACTATGAGAATCACACTGAAGGCATCAAAACTATGAATTAACACATGTGGAATTATACATTACACTTTACAAAAAGTGTGCAACACTGAAAATATGTCTTATATTCTAGGTTCTTCAAAGTAGCCACCTTTTGCTTTGATTACTGCTTTGCACGCAGAAAAGGTGAACGGATGGACTCTACATGCCTAGTTCCCACGTGAAGCATGGAGGAGGTGGTGTGATGGTGTGGGGGTGCTTTGCTGGTGACACTGTTGGGGATTTATTCAAAATTGAAGCGGTGAGCGGTCCAGCCCACCCCAACCATCTCGATTGAGTTCAGGTCTGGTGACTGTGGAGGTCAGGTCATCTGGCGTAGCATCCCAACACTCTCCATCTTGGTCAAATAGCCCTTACACAGCCTGGAGGTGTGTTTGGGGTTATTGTCTTGTTGAAAAATAATGATGGTCCAACTAAATGCAAACCGGATGGAATAGCATGCCGCTGCAAGATGCTGTGGTGGCCATGCTGGTTCATTATGCCTTCAATTTTGAATAAATCCCCAACAGTGTCACCAGCAAGCACCCCCACACCATCACACCATCTCCTCCATGTTTCTCGGTGGGAACCAGGCATGTAGAGTCCATCCGTTCACCTTTTCTGCGTGCAAAGCAGTAATCAAAGCAAATGGTGGCTACTTTGAAGAACTAGAATATAAGACTATTTTCAGTGTTTCACACTTTTTTGTAAAGTGTAATGTATATTCCACATGTGTTAATTCATAGTTTTGATGCTTCAGTGTGATTCTACAATTTTATAGCCATGAAAATACAGAAAAATCATTGAATGAGGTGTGTCCAAACTTTTGGTCTGTACTGTATATATAATATATATATATATATATATATTACACATGTCATTGTGACATATATATATACATATATGTATAGTTTATACACTTCTACATAGTAAAAGCCTCTGATTCAATTGCGGGTAAAGCCGGCTTCTGTGAAAAGACAGAAGCACCCGACATGAAATGACACTTGGTGTACATAGGGTTAACCATGTCTTTTCATGTCGTTTGCTATCTGATTTGCACAAACATTTAATCAGTCTATGTGTGCAAAATTTCACACCTGTAGGGGTTAATTAAAGTTGTAAATTCGTTGTAAAAAAACGGACTTTTTTGCTACGAATTTACACCTTTAATTAACCCCTACAGGTGTGAAAATTTTGCACACAGATGATGTAATTGTTTGTGCAAATCAGATAGCAAAGGACATGAAAAAGACATGGTTAACCCTATGTACACCAAGTGTCATTTCATGTCGGGTTCTGCATTTTCACAAAAGCCGCAATTGAATTAGCGGCTATTATACTATGTAGAAGTGTATGAACTATAAATATAAAATATATATATATATGTGTCACAAATTCAATGACTATTATATATATATATATATATATATATATAATATATATGAGGTGTAAAATTGTTTAAAAACAATGCGTGGGCTCCCGCCTATTTTCGCAACCAGACAGACAAAGCCAGCGAATGGGGGCAGATAATAGCCAGAGAGGGACCATTATTTTTGCCCCCCCCTGGCTACTAACATCTGCCCCCAGACACCCCAGAAAAGACAAATCTATAATTGATTCGCCCTTTCTGGCACTTTGCCCGTCTATTCCATTGCCCTGTAGCGGTGGCGAATGGGTTAATATGGGGTTAAAGCCACCTTGCAAATTGAAAGGTGACCTTAAGCCAGGTTAATAATTGAGAGCTGTCAATTAGACAACATCAATTATTAATCCTATTGCATGAAATAAAAAAAAACACACACACTTTAATTGAAAATCATTTTAATGAAATAAAGACACATGTTTTTGACCTCTTTTATTTGACTGCAAAAACCATTTCCTGTAATAAAAATAAAATAAAAAAGCAAAATTATTCTTACCTATCCCATGCACAGTCAGGTCCCAGGTGTAATCCTTCAGAAAGGGTTAATGTTTACTGCAGGGACCGCAGCTAATGCTGCAGCTCACAGTAAACCCCCAAATGAATGAGTTCCTCTCCTGGCTGACAGGAGAGGAAGTGGAAAGCTTAATTGATTGCTTTCCACTTTCACTTCAGGTCAGCCAGGGACACAATCAGTGACGTCAGAGGGAACTGATTAACAAAAATAGGGGTTCCCTTCGAAAAAAAATGGTGTCGGGTCCCCCCTATTTTTGTTAACCAGCCTGATGAAGCAGACTGCTGAGCAGTGGCGTACCGTGAATGAAGCAGACCAAGCAGCTGCTATGGGGCCCGGACAGGTGAGGGGGCCCTCGACGGTCGGGTAGCTGTGCTGACACAGTACTACCAGGGGGTCGGCGGGGGAGGGGGAGCGCAGCTCTTCATTATACTCACCCCTCTGGTGCGGTCTCTGCAGCCCCTGCTCTTCTCCCACGGTCTCCGACGCCTGTGTTCAGCGGTCAGGTGGTACCGCTCATTACAGTCATGAATACGCACATATTCATGACTTTAATGAGCTGTCCCGCGTGACCGCTGAACACTGGCGGCAGAGACCGTGGGAGAAGAGCAGGGGCTGCACAGACCGCGCCGGCGGAAGGGTGAGTATAAGGGATATTTACCTGTCCCGTTCCACCGTTGCTCGCGTCCTCTTGCTGCAATGTTCAGGTCAGAGGGCGCGATGCGTCGTTAGTGCGCGCCGCGCCCTCTGCCTCATCATTCACTGCTGGAGGACCCCGAAGGACAGCGGCACTCAGCAGTGGAGAGAGGACAGGTAAATATCTCAGGTGCCGGGGCCTGAGCGAGCGGTGACATCGGCACCTGGTGTCACCCCCTGCTCAGGACACCGGCACATGGCCCCCAGCGACGAAAGGTGAGTATGTCTTTTTTTTTTTTTTTGGTTGCAGCAGCTACGCAGCATAAGGGCCTATACTATTGGAGCATCTATGGGGGCACAATCTATGGGGGCATAATACATTTTTTTGTTTAATGTGTCCCCTCACTGTGCTGGCACTTTACTTTACAATGGATCTTGGGTTTTTTTTTTTTGGGGGGGGCCCATTCAGACTTTTGCTATGGGGGCCCCATGATTTCTATGTACGCCCCTGCTGCTGAGGCATGGTATTTAAGGCTGTTAAGGAGCCAATATCCATGGACCTTGCCAGCAGCGTCGGACTGGAGTACCTTGGCCCACCAGAGAAAAAATATTCTTGGGGCCCACCATCATACTTCCCAACCTTTGAAGAAGGGAAAGAGGGACAAAGGCTGTGGCACGCTGTGCCTGCTGCAGCAAATTTTTAGGCCATGCCACGTTGCACCACAGACTGTCCCAGGAGTTGGTGGATGCTTTAGTCCAGGTGTGGGAGGAGATCCCTCAGGAGACATCCGTCGCGCTCATCAGGAGCATGGCCAGAAGTTGTAGTGAGGTCATACAGCATACCTCCCAAATTTTGAAGACAGGAAAGAGGGTTAAAGGCTGCGGCGCGCGTAGGGGTCGCTGCAAATTTTAGGCCACGCCCCGACCACACCATCTAACAGCTAATCACACCATATCTGGCCCCAAGCGTACCCATTTAGCACTGCTGATCACACTGACTGGTAATGAGGGCACAGTGGCTGGTACTGAGGAAAAGAAAGAAAGAGCAGCGAGAGAGAAAGAACAAACAGAGAAAGAAAGAGAGGAAAGAAAGAAAAGAGAGAGAAAGAAAGAACAGAGAGAAAGAAAGAACAGAGAGCGAGAAGAAAGAACAGAGAGCGAGAAAGACTAGAGAGAGAAAGAAAGACTAGAGAGAGAAAGAAAGACTAGAGAGAGAGCCAGAGGCGTAGCTAGGGTTGTGGTTTAGTGGGGGCGAAAACTTCTGAGTGGGCCCCTAATCAGGAGAACCTCAGCAAATGACCGCGCTGTTGCCAAAAATAATCTATATATAAAAAGACCAATATTGATATTACCGCATATGGTCTGTGGTAAATAATACCAGTCCTACAGAACATATAATAGATTACAGCACAGGTACAGATAATGACTTACGCTGATGTTCTTTCTAATGGAATTGTTCACTTTTCATTTCTTTTCCATTGGCCCAGACCGACATGACGACTTCTCCAGCCAGGACTCGACTGCAGAGTTACAACAAAGACAACTTTCACTTCTCATATTTTTAGCACTGTCTTGGTCACCAATTGGACTATTCTCAACCTGCACAAACTCCTCATCCTGCTGATACCCCAATACTGAGCCGCTGCTGCCATATGTGTCCCTATTTCTGCACCTGATACCCCAATACTGAGCCCTGCTGCCATATGTGTCCTAATACTGCACCTGATACCCCAATACTGAGCCGCTGCTGCCGTATGTGTCCCTATTACTGCACCTGATACCCCAATACTGAGCTGCTGCTGCTGCGTATGTGTCCCTATTACTGCACTGCTGTGTGGTTCTGTGTGACCTCTAAATTTTAAAGCACCCCTCAGAATATAGTAATGCCGGGTGCAAGTGCCCTAGAAAACAGTGACCACATTTTGTCCCCTAGACTGTAATAATGCCTGTGTGCCCCTTTGACAGTCACAGTAACCCGAGTTCCCCTATAACAATAAGTGTCCACTTTACATTTATAATGTCCCAAGTCTCCCCCTGTACATCTCCCCTATACACAGAATAATGCCCCTCACTGGATATATACTGACCCCTTAATGTCCCCAAACTATTTAATGGGTCCAACACTGTATGATGGCCCCTAGATAGCATCCATACAGCATAATACACCAGATAGTCCTCAATATAGTATGATGCACCCCATAGGCAGCCTCTATATTATAATAAACCCCCATAGGCAGAGTCTATAATATAATGCACCACCATAGGCAGCCGCTATATTATAATGCACCCCCATAGGCAGCCTCTGTAGTATAATGCATCCCCATAGGGAGTCTTGTAGTATAATGCACCCCAATATGGAGCCTCTGTAGTATAATGCAGCCCCCATATACAGCCTCTGTAGTATAATGCACCCCCATTAAAAAAAAAAAAAAAAAACAATACTCACCTCCCGGCTGCTGTGCTGCTCACTGTTCTCCCTCTCAGCGTCTGACAGCGGGCGCCGGCAGGTGATGTCATCGCACCCGCTGTCAGACGCTGAGAGGGGGATTATGGGAGAGGAGCGCTCGCTCCTTCTCTCTCTATGCGGTCAGCTGTATCGGCTGGATGCCGATACAGCTGACCCTCCGATGACGGGTGGGGGCCCACTGCTGGCACCGGGCCCCCCCCAACGCCTGTTCAGGCCCCATAGCTTCTGGGCGGCAGAGCAGGAAGATCGATTCTCCCTGCTCTGCCGCAGAATGTAACTGTATCGGGTGCTGTGCACTCCGATACAGTTACTGTAGCGTAGCCTGGGTGGGCCCCCTCAGAGCGCGGGGCCCGGGGCCACGCCCCTCTGCCCCGCGACCTATCCTTTCAATCAGGGCCCACCACGCCGGAGCTGGGGCCCACGGAGGTTTCTCCGGTGTCCCGGTGGCTCAGTCCGACCCTGCTTGCCAGCCTGATAATACCAGGCCACAGCAGTCTGCATATCTTGGCTGATTAACAAAAATAGGGGATCCCCTCAAAAAAAATTGGCGTGGGGTCCCCCCTATTTTTGTTAACCAGCCAGATGAAGCAGACCGCTGAGGCCTGGATTTTCAGGCTGTTAAGGAGCCAAGATCCATGGACCTTGCCAGCCTGATAATACCAGGCCACAGCAGTCTGCTTAGCTTGGCTGGTTAACAAAAATAGGGGATCCCCTCGAAAAAAAAGGCGTAGGGGTCCCCCTATTTTTGTTAACCAGCCAGTAAATGCAGACTGCTGCGCCTGGTTTTAAAGCTGTAAGGCAAATACCCGGGACTTGCAAGCCTGATAATCCCGGCCACAGCAGTCTGTTTAGTTGGCGGGTTAACAAAATGGGGGATCCCTCGAAAAAAAAAGGCGTAGGGGTCCCCTTTTTTTGTTAACCAGCCAGTAAAATGCGATGTGCGGCCGGGTATTAAAAGAGTAAGGCCCATGGATTTTGGCCCTCAACAGCCTGATAATACCAGGCTACAGCAGCCCCACATTTGGCACATCAAAAGATGTGCCAATTGTGGCACTTTACCCGCTCTTCCCACTGCCCTGTAGCGGTGGCAAGTGGGGTAATAAGGGGTTAATGTCACCGTTGATTGCACGGTGACAATAAGCCCGGTTAATAATGGATAGGCGTCATAAGACACCGATCATTATTAATCCCAAAGTTTTTAAAAGAGACAACACAGTTTTCATTTCTTTTATTATACTTCATTCCTGCGACGCCATCGATCTCCTGTAAAAAAAAAGAAAAAAAACAAACCAACAGTATACCACCTGTCCGACGCAGTCCATAGTAACGACTGTCCCACGACGATCCAGCTCTGCTACATCGCAATGACAGGCGAGCCTGTCATCGCGACGCAGCACAGCTGTTACCTGCTTCCCTGGCGGTGACGTCATCGGACTGACTGCTTTACGGCCGGGATTACCCAGCAGTCACTGCAGTTATTGCGAGAAACTGCATGTGACCGCCGGGGAAAGATGATGGCGGCCATCAAGCAGTCCAGGCCGTGACCGCCGGAGATTTTGCCAGGTAAGTGCCGCTGACTCCTGACAGACCCGACCGACGGACACTGACAGTGACAGTGACAATTCCGATTCCGGTATCCGATAAGACGACAATATCGGAACTCGGAATCGAAAGTCCGATACAGCTAATATCGGCCGATACCCGATATTTGCAGTATCGTATCGCTCATCCTAGTCACAAACCAAGACTGAGGCAGAAATTCCCAAAAGTTGTCTTTACTCAAACAGCTGATATACTGTAGTAGAGCTTAGAATATGGAAGAAACAGATTGAAATACCCTTATACAGTACACACTCTCATCCAGAGCTGAAATCACTATGCCAATCCAAGGTTTCCTGAAAAAAAATGTGTTATAACGGATTTGGAATCAATTTACCTATCAGGAAGGTCAATTCAGGTACTCAGAGAACAGGTGTAAATTGTATGCATTTAGTGATATCAAGGGACACCCTGGAATGGCATACTGAGTATAACCTACACAACCTACAAATACTATACATATAAATATAATACAAAGAGCTTTAAGTGCTTCTACTAGGGATACCCTGGTATCTATGACTATATGGTACCTTTAACCTGAGGTGAGTTTCCTCTCAGGCATGAAGATTGCATAGGCTGCCGCCAGTCCCCAATCTTTGGCGCCAAAAAGTTGCAGAAAAACACAGATTCTTTGTCTTGTCGGCCATTGCCGAGCCCAAACGCCGGGGTCTTATAGTTCTGTTCTTCAGATGCCGTCTCTCCTCCTGCAGTTCCTCACAATTTTCTCCTAGAAGTATGCCAGTTTCTGTATAAAAGTTCTGTCCAATATGGCTTCTTCTCTCCTCACGAAACAGGGACTCTACGGAGCTACACAGTCTCACAGCTCCCAGGAACACTCTGCGTCTTTTCACAGCAAAGCCACAGGCTTCCAAGATAAAGGGGGGTAGCAGAAACAGTCTCTTTAAGCATTCAGTCTCTTTGCTTCTCGCAAGCTGCTCCACACAAACAATCTCTCAGAGCAAATTTTTCTTCTCTCTTCAGAAAGCTTCCCTCTCAGCTCTAGACTGCTGACACCAGGCCCACTCCCTAGCACACACAGATCCAGCGGCACAGGCAGCACCTGTCCTTAGCTGCAGGAGACAAACACCACAGGCTTTTAGTGTTCTCTTGGTGTAAGCACAGTTAACCCTCTTACAGGCTTACCCCCTTTCCAGCTGGCGGTGACTGGCTTCCACACTTCCGTTTTACGGTTGGCCTCATAGGTGTCGGCCATCTGCACTGCTTTATCCGGTCTTTTGGCCCCCGGTCATTACGAATTGTCGCACCTCTGCTGAGCAAAGTGTAGGAAACTGGTCTTTTATCATCAGGTCCCGCAGCATCTCTCCGGTGTCCACTGACAGTCCTTGGATCCACTGGTCAAAGTGGGTCTGAGTCAATACACCACCTCGCTATAACTGTCGTGTGGGCCACATTGGAGGTTCTGGTACTTTCTACAGTAAACTTCAGGAGTCAGTTGGTTCTTCATCAGGGCCTGCTTGATGGCCCCCATAGTCTCCATCTTGGTCTGGAGGGAGAAAAGCAAATTCCTCCAGAGCTTTTCCCTTAAGGCCTGGGGTTAAATATCAGGCCCATTGGCTCTCAGGTAGCTGGTACTGTCTGCAGGCTTTCTCAAATCCCCGCAGAAAAATGTCTAAGTCCCGTCCTTTTCCATCACTGGAAAGTGCTCTGGCTGGGGTTTAGGAGTTGTTGCATTATTGGATCCAGCGCTCCGTGTGGTTAAAGGGTACTGCTCCGAGTTGGGCCAGTTGCAGTTCATGGTCTCTCTGAGCTTGGGCCTCCGTTCAGCTCTCTCCGCCTCCCGCTGGGCTCTCTCCTCCTCCCACTGGGCCTTTCTCTCTTGGAACTGCAGGATCAGATTAAGACGTTCCTCACGATCGTCTGCGGGGAGTTGTTCTAAGGCCATCTGCAGGTGGGGGTCCACTCTACCTGGGTGCGAGTCAGGCTGGCATTCACCGGTTGGACCCCGCAGCAGCACCACCTGCGCTTGAGCTGGCTCCTGCATTCCATGGGCTCTGGGGACGTCCGTCTTCAAGTCGCACCAGTTCCAAGACCATTTGGTCTTTGGTTTTGCCCATGGGGTTAATCTGCTTCAACATGCAAAGGGCACTAAGAGTGTCCTTGGAATGCTGCCTATGCCAGGCCTCTCCCAGAGTAACCATGGTTGCCAAATAAAAGATAGGACAGAAAAACAAGAGAAGGGGAGTGGGTAACAGCTTTATACACAGTATTGTCTCAGTATTAATAAGCACTGAGTTTGTTCTCCAAAAATTTTTGTGCAGGGTCTTCGCAAGGACCGTGCAAGATTTTAGTGAGAGGAATGATTCTCAAACCAGATCACTAATGCGTGGGAAATACACACATAAAACCTTTGATCCGTCATAGCAGAGTCGCCCAAATCCCCATAACACTCGCTGCCACCAGCTCCTAGTCCTATATTAATATCAATATCGGGTCAGGAGCCAACCCGCTAGGTAGCGTGAATTTAGCACAGAGACGTGGCATAGGTTTATAGAGCAAGGAAAATGGAACTAGTAAATGTTATAGATTTTTCTCCAAAAAGAATTGGCAGTGTTTGCAAAACTACAAAAGATGTTACAAAGAAAGGCAACTACAGTATATTCAGGCAATTACAAAATAAAAAATGGATTAGAAGAAAAACTTACTGTAACGATAAGGTGAAAATATCATGTATGACTTTTCCGGGACATTCCAGAATCTTCCATCCTCTATACTCTCTAGAAGGATTCCTAGCAGCACTGAGCCAAGTGACGCCCTCTCCCCCCTCTGGTCACACAATGCAGCCTTTTACACTGCTCTTCCCTACCTCCTTCCCAGCTGTTCACACGCTCAGTGTAACCTGAGATGCCAGTGCTGGATTTTCCCTCCTCACCGTGGGGGTACTCTTTGTGTCCAACATGTTGCATTTTCTCTCATAGACAATAATGGGAATTTATTCATTCGGACGTAAAGCAATGTGAGATTATGATAGAAAAATAAAAACTACATGTCCGAGACGTTCTTCGACGGGGCTATTTAGCCTGTGTTTTTTTCCCGGTTCCAGCCCCAACAGAATCTGAGAAACGGATTTCTCCTAAACAGTGTGAGCTAACTACGCCATGTTTGGTTGTGGATGAGTGCCAGCGACACGCTTGAAAAGATGATACTATGTGCGTTTCTATATGAGGTGCCCTCTGCAAGTTATGATTGTTATAAGTTTTCAGAACCAAATCTGCAGCTTTGAGCTAGGGGAGGGGGCCAGTAAACCAGTCTGTTATGAATGTGTTAGAGATGGTTTCTGAGCAGAGGCTCCCTCTGGTGGTTACAGACAGTACTGAACCTTTACTGAGGAGTGGCAATCTGGGTTCACTGACTGGTCTGATATAAGGGAGGTTCCCTCCCATGATGGTTGCCGGTGATCAATTGTTCTTGTCTCAATTGTAGTTCCTGGTTCATTTGGAAGTTTGCTGGAGTCTTACCTGCACCTGCTGCTTTCAGATAAGATATTTCTGCTTTTCTTTTTGTGCTTGCTTTTTTCATAGTTTTCTGCACTTTTGTGGAGGTCAGCCGGGTCCCTCTGGGGCCTGTGCTCCTCTCAATTTATCTGTAGCCACTGTTATTTGCTCATTTGCTTTTTCCTGTTTTTTCAGCGGCTGCGGCTTGGTCTTTGTTCACACTGAGATCTGATTTAGTGGGTGGCGAGATCATGTGATCTCGGTATTTTTGTAATCAGAATTGTTGGATTTTTGTAGGGTTTTCTGGGTTGCAGAAAGTAATCTCTCCTGTCCTATCCTATTTAGTCAGCTTGTGGCCCCAGCGTTTGCTCAGTCTATTTTCTGCCTATGTTTGTATTTTCATCTTGTCTAACGCCATTATATGTTTGGGGGCTTCCTATTTTCTGTGGGGATCTGCTCGGGGAAGATAGCTTCATCTTTCTGCCTTTAGGTGTAGTTATCTCTCAGGCTGTGACGAGGCGTCTAGGATCAACGTAGGAACGCTCCACGGCTACCTCTAGTTGTGTCGTTAGTTTAGGAATCTGCAACCCATCAGTTACCAACATCTCAGGTGTTCGGCTGCCCTGCTGTTGTTCCTGTCCTCCTCAGCTACCGAAAGAGAACAGTATCACCGGCCATAACTGAAAATTATATGGTACGCACAGAAGGGAAAAATAGTGTGGAAAGAAAAAAGTTGTCAGAGTTGTCAGAGTTTTTTTTTTTTTTTTTGTCTGTTGCATATTTTCCCTCTTTTTCTCTGGGTGCTGAGGAGGATTTTTTTTTCTCTGAATGGAGTTTGCACAGTTGTCTGGCCGTGTGGATCAGCTTGCCACTGAGGTTCGGAGTATTGCTACCTATCTTGCTGGGTTGCCGGTTGTGGAACCTAGGATTCCCATGCCAAATTTGTTTTTGGGGGATCGGGCTAAATTTCTGAATTTCAAAAATAACTGTAAGTTGTTTTTTGCCTTAAAGCCTAAATCCTCAGGTAACGCAGCACAGCAGGTTCAAATTGTCATCTCTCTCCTGCGCGGCGATCCTCAGGATTGGGCTTTTTCCCTGACACCTGGGGATCCTGTTTTGAATGATATTGATGCATTTTTTCTGGCTCTGGGTTTATTGTACGATGAACCTAATGTGACTGATCAAGCTGAAAAAACCTTGTTGGCATTAAATCAGGGTCTTGAAGACGTTGAGTTGTACTGTCAGAATTTCCAAAAGTGGGCAGTACTGACCAAATGGAATGATGATGCTTTGGCAGCCCTTTTTCGGAAGGGGCTGTGTTAGGGTTCGAGTTCCCGCTGCTGCACAAGGGGAGTCTCGAACCCATCCCGCTGCGGTCTCCCATTCATCTCCGGCCACAGTGGAGCCTGCTCAGCAGAGACGTCGGTCCAGGCGTCTTGCCCACTCCTCTACTGTGCAGTGACTTGCTACTGCCTTTCCTGGATCTGCTATTATAGTCAGTGCTGGAGCAGCCGTCTTTGAGACAAAGTCCTGCGTTTTCCCATCTGAGCATGCCCAGAGTGAGATCTCTCATTGGAGATCAGGGGTCACATGTTCAGGTGCTGCAGCGGCTCCTATTGGTCCGCCAGGAAGGTCATGTAGCTACGTGTGTTTGTAACAGCTTCTCATTGGTCCTTGTTCATGGAAGGTCCTGTAGCTGTTGCTATAAAAGGGTAGCATGGCTGGGCCGCCATGCGCTAATATCAACCATTGTATGCTATGCGCCAGTGTGATCATGCGTATGTGTGGTTAGGGACCCGGCTGAAATAAGCCACTAGAATACCGACTTAATCGGTGAGGAGTTTGGTATGGTAGCTGGCCAGGGTCGGTGTCCTAGATGCCCTAGATTACCGGCGTAACCGGTGAGGAGTTTTGATTGCCGTATTAAGAGTCTGGCGTTCAGACGCCATAGATTGCGGGTGACTCCCGCAAGGACATTAGCACATGATCACGCGTTATGTACGCTTAGCACTTAACTGTGTACCTGAGAGCTTGACAGGACACAGCACTTTTCCTCAGCGGCCCTGTGACGTAACAGGGTTTGCTTTCGACGCTAGACAGCGCCCTAGCGTTTTACTTTGCGGCTCACTGAAGCTAAGTGAGTTCGCACCTATCGCCATATAGCGCTGTGGCATTTCCGTTAGCGGCTCTGGGTATTAACAGAGTTCGCACTTACTGCCACAACGCGCTACGGCTTTTATTTTAGCGACTCTGCGGGATAACAGAGTTCGCCACTTTCGCCATTTTACTAGCAGCAGGTTCCGCCTGCACGGTGGACCCCGGGCTGCGAACGCACCTCTCTACCTCTTATATTTGGTGCGTTCCGCAGACCCTAACATAATATTAGTGCTAGGGTCTGGCTGGTAAAATGGCGGATGACCAGCGTCTACTACGGGACATCCAGCAGCTGGAGGGTAGGTTGGCGGCTCTTGAGTGCACAACCTCAGCTGTGGATGTTACCGCAGTCGCTGTTCAGGCTGCTAGCGTGGCTGCAGCCAGTGTGTCCACTGTCACCTCTGCCCCCACAATATCCCACCTCCCGCTTCCAGACAAGTTTGCTGGTGACAGCAAGCAATGTCGGGGATTCGTGAGTCAGTGCTCTATACAACTCGAGCTTCTGGCTGCACGTTTCCCCACGGATCGGGCACAAGTGGGCTTTATAATTTCGCTTCTGTCAGGCAGAGCGTTGAAGTGGGCCACCCCGCTGTGGGAGCGTGACGACCGTGTGGTGCGGAGTGCTCCTCGTTTTCTGGAGGCTCTAAAAAAGGTCTTTTTAGGACCTCAGGTCACCCACGATACGGCGCTACAACTGCTGGCATTGGCACAGGGTTTGTCTTTGGTCAGTCTGTTTTCCGTCCAGTTTCAGACTCTGGCCTCAGAGCTAGACTGGTCGGATAAAGTACTCATTCCAGTCTACTGGCGAGGACTGGCTGATCATGTTAAAGATGCTTTGGCTACCAGGGAGATTCCCGCCACACTGGAGAAGCTTATCGCCATATCTACCCGCATCGACCTCCGTTTTCACGAGCGGAGGTTGGAGCGGTCCCAGTGTAGGCAGAGGTTCCGGCTGGCTCCCACCTTCGCCAGACCTCTGGAATCTTCCAGCCAGGCGCCCGACTCCCATGAGGCCATGGAGGTTTCTCGAGCGGGACCTAAGTCCCGGGCTGCTCGAGTACCCGTGGTCTGTAACATCTGCCAGCAGTTAGGACACTATGCCAACAAATGTCCACAGCGGTCGGGAAAACGGTTGCGTCTAGTGACCTTGGGAGGAGGATCACTAGGCACTGCGGCATTTTCCACCAAGTTGTCCTTTAAAGGGACAATTACAGTAGGTCCATCCACGCTCTCCGCTGAGCTCTGTGTGGATTCCGGAGCCGAGGGGAATTTCATGTCCTCTGCATTTGCTCTCCGCCACACTATACCTCTGGTGATGCTCGCCCAACCGGTGACTGTGCGAGTAGTGAATGGATCAACTCTGCCCTCCCAGATCACCCACCAGACGATCCCTCTCACTTTATCTATGTCCCCGTCCCATCAGGAGAGTATTTATTTTCTTGTCCTGCCCGAGGGAATAGACGAGGTGTTGCTGGGAGTACCTTGGCTCCGTTACCACTCTCCCCATATTGAGTGGTCCTCTGGGAGGATACTGGGTTGGGGTGATTCATGTAGAGGCAGGTGTATCAGGGAGTGCGTTCAGGTCACCACCACAGAGATACCCGTAGATCTCACTTCTCTTCCTCAGTGTTATTGGGCATATGCAGACGTTTTCTCCAAGAAGGCGGCGGAGACTCTTCCACCTCATCGCCCCTACGACTGTCCTATTGATCTCTTGCCTGGAGCAGAACCTCCTCGGGGGAGAGTATACCCCCTCTCACTCCCTGAGACAGAGGCCATGTCCCAGTACATTCAGGAGAATCTGGCAAGAGGGTTCATTAGGAAGTCGGTGTCACCAGCAGGGGCAGGGTTCTTCTTTGTGCAAAAGAAGAACGGAGAATTACGTCCATGCATTGACTACAGGGGTCTTAATGCCATCACCGTCAAGAATAAGTACCCGTTGCCCCTAATCTCTGAGCTCTTTGATAGGCTCCGAGGAGCAAGAGTATTTACCAAGCTTGATCTACGTGGTGCCTATAACCTAATTCGCATCCGTGAGGGGGACGAGTGGAAGACAGCTTTTAATACCAGGGATGGGCATTACGAATACCTGGTGATGCCCTTCGGGCTCTGTAATGCTCCCGCTGTTTTCCAAGACTTTGTCAATGATATCTTCCGGGATATGCTCTCCACCTCTGTGGTAGTCTATCTGGATGATATTCTCATCTTTTCACCAGATATAGACTCTCACCGGAGGGATGTCAACAAAGTCTTCGACCTCTTACGGGCAAACTCCCTCTATGCCAAGCTGGAGAAATGTGTGTTTGAGCAGGAGTCCTTACCTTTTCTGGGCTATATCATCTCTGCCCAGGGATTGGCTATGGATTCTGCCAAACTACAGGCTGTAATGGACTGGCAAGAACCCCATTCTCTTAAAGCGGTGCAGCGCTTTATGGGGTTCATTAATTATTATCGCCAGTTCATTCCCCATTTCTCGACTTTGGTAGCTCCCTTGGTAGCCCTCACCAAGAAGGGAGCAAATCCCAAGTTGTGGTCTGAGGAGGTCTCCAAGGCGTTCTCTTCCATCAAGTCGCATTTTGCCAGTGCTCCCATATTACATCGCCCTGATGTTGATAAACCGTTTGTTTTAGAGGTGGACGCCTCTTCTGTTGGTGCTGGAGCAGTCCTATATCAAAAGGATGCTCAAGGTCGGAAGCATCCTGCTTCTTCTTTTCTAAGACCTTTACACCAGCAGAGAGAAATTATTCCATCGGGGACAGGGAGTTGCTGGCTATGAAATTGGCCTTCTCAGAGTGGAGACATCTTCTGGAGGGAACTCGTTTTCCCTTCCAAGTCTTCACCGACCACAAGAACTTGGTATATTTGCAAACGGCTCAGCAGCTAAATTCTCGCCAGGCCAGATGGTCCCTATTCTTCTCTTGGTTCCATTTCACCCTCCATTTTCTCTCCGGTGAGAAGAATGTTCGGGCCGACGCTCTCTCTCGCTCCTTGGTGTCATTAGAGGAGGAGGATGAGGAGCCTTGGCTTATTGTCCCTGAAGAAAGCCTGAGAACTGTAGCCCCGGTTTCGCTAGAGTCTGTGCCTCCGGGCAAGACTTTTGTGCCCACTAATTTGCGACCGGAGGTACTCTCTTGGGCACACTCGTCCAGGGTGGGTGGACACTTTGGGGCAAAGAGACAACTGAGCTATTGGGAGGACATAATGGTGGCCACATATGGTCCGTGACGTCAGGGAGTATGTTCAGGCGTGTGTCTCCTGCGCCAGGAACAAGTCCCCTCGACAACGGCCAGCTGGGTTACTTTTTCCTTTGCCGGTGGCAGACAGGCCCTGGGAGATGGTCGGGATGGACTTTGTGGTGGGCTTACCCAAGTCTCGGGGTTGCACTATCATTTGGGTGATCACCGACCACTTCTCCAAAATGGTGCACTTAGTGCCGCTACCACGGTTACCTTCCGCACGGGCCTTGGCAGCATTATTTATTAGACACATCTTCCGTCTACACGGTATGCCAGACAAGATTGTCAGCGATCGAGGTCCCCAATTTGCGTCTCGGTTCTGGAGAGAGTTGTGTCATCTACTCTGCATTGAATTGAACCTCTCCTCTGCATATCATCCCGAGACGAATGGGTTGGTAGAGAGGGCCAACCAGACCTTGGTCACCTACTTGCGACATTTTGTCTCTGCCAGGCAGGATGACTGGGCATCTCTGCTTCCGTGGGCGGAGTTTGCGCTAAACAATGCTGTGGCTGACTCCTCCGGACAGACCCCATTCCTCTTAAATTACGGCCAGCATCCGCGGGTACCGGTGCCCATGCCCGTTGCTTCCGCTGACTCCAGGGTGGCAGACTGGGCTGTGGAAGCACGGGACATATGGGACCGCACCCAGGATGCCATTCAGGCTTCCAAGGAAAGGATGAGGTCTTCTGCCGATGCTCATCGGCGTCCCGCTCCGACATTTTCTCCTGGCGACCTAGTGTGGCTCTCTGCCCGAAACATCAGGCTACGGGTGGAATCCACTAAATTGGCACCCCACTATTTGGGTCCCTTCAAGGTTCTCGAGCAGGTGAACCCTGTGGTTTACCGTTTGGCCCTTCCGCCTCACCTTGGTATCTCCGACACCTTCCATGTATCCCTCCTAAAACCCGTGGTCATCTCCCGGTTGCCTGAGTCATCTGCCGGGACGTCGGGTTCGTCTTCGGACGACTACGAGGTGAATGCCATTGTTGGGTGCAAGGTGGTACGAAGCAAAAAATTTTATTTGGTGGATTGGAGGGGTTATGGGCCTGAGGATAGGTCCTGGGAGCCTGCCGAGCATGTTCACGCTCCGCAGCTCATCGCTGCCTTTGAACGCAGCGAGGCCCAGAGAAGGGGGGGCCCTAGGAGGGGGGGTAATGTTAGGGTTCGAGTTCCCGCTGCTGCACAAGGGGAGTCTCGAACCCGTCCCACTGCGGTCTCCCATTCATCTCTGGCCACAGTGGAGCCTGCTCAGCAGAGACGTCGGTCCAGGCGTCTTGCCCACTCCTCTACTGTGCAGTGACTTGCTGCTGCCTTTCCTGGATCTGCTATTATAGCCAGTGCTGGAGCAGCCGTCTTTGAGACAAAGTCCTGCGTTTTCCCATCTGAGCATGCCCAGAGTGAGATCTCTCATTGGAGATCAGGGGTCACATGTTCAGGTGCTGCAGCAGCTCCTATTGGTCCGCCAGGAAGGTCATGTAGCTACGTGTGTTTGTAACAGCTTCTCATTGGTCCTTGTTCCTGGAAGGTCCTGTAGCTGTTGCTATAAAAGGGTAGCATGGCTGGGCCGCCATGCGCTAATATCAACCATTGTATGCTATGCGCCAGTGTGATCATGCGTATGTGTGGTTAGGGACCCGGCTGAAATAAGCCACTAGAATACCGACTTAATCGGTGAGGAGTTTGGTATGGTAGCTGGCCAGGGTCGGTGTCCTAGATGCCCTAGATTACCGGCGTAACCGGTGAGGAGTTTTGATTGCCGTATTAAGGGTCTGGCGTTCAGACGCCATAGATTGCGGGTGACTCCCACGAGGACATTAGCACATGATCACGCGTTATGTACGCTTAGCACTTAATTGTGTACCTGAGAGCCTGACAGGACACAGCACTTTTCCTCAGCGGCCCTGTGACGTAACAGGGTTTGCTTTCGACGCTAGACAGCGCCCTAGCGTTTTACTTTGCGGCTCACTGAAGCTAAGTGAGTTCGCACCTATCGCCATATAGCGCTGTGGCATTTCCGTTAGCGGCTCTGGGTATTAACAGAGTTTGCACTTACTGCCACAACGCGCTACGGCGTTTATTTTAGCGACTCTGCGGGATAACAGAGTTCGCTACTTTCGCCATTTTACTAGCAGCAGGTTCCGCCTGCACGGTGGACCCCGGGCTGCGAACGCACCTCTCTACCTCATATATTTGGTGCGTTCTGCAGACCCTAACAGGCTGTCAGAGAATGTAAAGGATGTTATGGTGGGATTCCCTGCTCCCTCTGGTCTCAATGATTCTATGTCATTGGCTATTCAAATTGACAGACGTTTGCGTGAGCGCAGAGGTATGCGTGAGATAGTGTTGCCTTGTGTGCAAGCTTCTGAGCTCATGCAGTGTGATAGAGTGACTTCTGGGGTTCAGCGTCATGAGTTTCGAAAGCGCAATGGGTTATGTTTCTACTGTGGTGATGCCTCTCATGCTATTTCAGTCTGCCCTAAGCGGGGAAGACGTTTTGCACGCTCAGTTGTCTTGGGTAGTGTTCAGACTAAATTTCTGTTGACTGTTACCCTGATTTGCTCCCTGTCCACATTTTCTGCTCAGGCTTTTGTTGATTCAGGAGCAGCTATTAACCTGATGGATTTTGACTTTTCCAAACATTGTGGGTTTCCTATGATACCCCTGCGGAAGTCTATACCCCTACTGGGCATTGATTCCACCCTCTGGCGGAGAATAAACCCCAGTTTTCTATCAGGTGATAATGAGGGTTGAACCAGATCATCAGGATAGTTGCAAATTTCTGGTGCTGTATAATCTGCATGACATTATTGTACTAGGTTTCCCTTGGTTACAGTCTCATAATCCTGTTTTGGATTGGAAATCTGTGTCTGTGACCAGTTGGGGCTGCCAATGTGTTAATGCCGACACTCCTGTTTTTTCTGCCTCTCCCAAGTCTCAGGATGTTCCTGACTTTTTGACTGATTTTTTGGATGTATTTAGTGAAAGTAAATCTGCATCTTTGCCCCCTCACAGGAGCTACGATTGCGCTATTGAATTAGTGCCTAGTGGTAAATTTCCTAAAGGTCGCCTTTTTAACTTGTCTGTACCTGAACACGATGCTATGCGATCTTATATCAAGGAGTCATTGGAGAAGGGTCATATCAGACCATCCTCTTCACCCTTGGGTGCCGGTTTTTTCTTTGTGGCCAAAAAGGATGATTCATTGAGGCCGTGTATTGATCGTCTCTTGAATAAGATCACTGTGAAGTATCAATATCCGTTACCCTTGATTTCTGACCTGTTTTCCAGGGTGAAAAGTGCGAGTTGGTTTACGAAGCTTGACCTCAGGGGGGCGTATAACCTTATTCGCATTAACCCCTTTATTCCATCAGACGTACTATTCCGTCCATGTGACCCTGGACCTAATTCCCATGGACGGAATAGTACGTCATGGGCGATCAGCTGCGCTCCCGGGGGGAGCACAGCTGATCGCCGCCGGGTGTCAGCTGATTATCACAGCTGACACCCGTGACTGTGTGTCAGGAGCGGTCACGGACCGCTCCCGGCACATTAACCCTTGGCACACCGCAATCAAACATGATCGCGGTGTACCCAGGGCACAGGGAGGATCGCGCAGGCAGGGGGCTCCCTGCGCGCTCCCCTGAGACCCTCAGAGCAGCGCGATGTGTCGCGCTGTTCCGAGGGTCCGTCCTCCCTCCAGGTCCCCGGATCCAAGATGGCGCCAGGGTCCTGCAGGGAGGCGGCTTCCTCAGTGCCTGCTGAGAGCAGGCGCTGAGGAAGCCTGCAGCGATGCCAGAGCGATCGCTGGTGTGACAGAGTGCTGTGCACACTGTCACACCAGCGATCTGCTAAAATACTGTGATGTCCCACCCTGGGACAAAGTAAAAAAAGTAAAAAAAGTAAAAATAAAAAGTGTAAAAAAAAAATCTTAAAAAAAAAAATATTCCCCAATAAATTCATTTTTTCCTGTAAATAAAAAAAACAAAACAATAAAAGTACACATATTTGGTATCGCTGCGTCCGTAACGACCCCCTCTATAAAACTGTCCCACTAGTTAACCCCTTTAGTGAACCCTTAAAAAAAAAAAAAAAACCGAAGCAAAAAATCAATGCTTTATCATCATACCGCCGAACAAAAAGTGGAATAACACGCGATCAAAAAGACCGATATAAATAAACATGGTACCACTGAAAACGTCATCTTGTCCCGCAAAAAACGAGCCATCACACAGCATCATCAGTGAAAAAATAAAAAAGTTATAGCTCGCAGAATAAAGCGATGCAAAAATAATGATTTTTTATATAAAATTGTTTTCATTCTATAAAAGCGCCAAAACATAAAAAAATGACATAAATGAGATATCGCCATAATCGTACTGACCCGAAGAATAAAACTGCTTTATCAATTTTACCACACGCGGAACGGTATAAACGCCTCCCCCAAAAGAAATTCATGAATTGCTGATTTTTGTTCATTCTAACCTCCCAAAAATCGAAATAAAAAGCGATCAAAAATGTCACGTGCTCAAAAATGGTACAAATAAAAACGTCAACTCGTCCCGCAAAAAATAAGACCTCACATGACTCTGTGGGCCAAAATATGCAAAAATTATAGCTCTCAAAATGTGGTGATGCAAAAAATTATTGTTTGCAATAAAAAGCGTCTTTTAGCGTGACAGCTGCCAATCACAAAAACCCGCTATAAATAGTAAATCAAACCCCCCTTTATCACCCCCTTAGTTAGGGAAAAATACTAAAATTAAAAAATGTATTTATTTCCATTTTCCCGTTAGGGTTAGGGTTGCGGCTAAAGTTAGGGTTGGCGCTAACGTTAGTATTAGGCTGGGGTCACACTAGCGACAAAATCGGACGACTGCAATGCGATGAAATATCGCATTGCAGTCGGACCTATGTTAATCTATGGAGCAGCTCCCAGTATCAGATTTTTTGTGGTCCGTTTTAAACGTCCAAATGCAATCGCAGCATGCTGCGATTGTCACCGATTGTGGGTCGACTATCGCCAATGCAAGTCAATGGGAGCGCTGAAAAATCTGATTACAAACGGACCGCACGTGTGACTTGCGATTAAATCGCACCGGTGTCCTTTAGAAAAGCCGGCAATTCATCCCCGGCTATACTGTAAAATCACACTGACAGCTTTATTAAAGAATAGAATCAATACATATACACACATAGAATACAATATATATATATATATATATATATATATATACCACACATATATTATAATATAATTATATATATATATATATATGTGTCATTGTGACATATATATATATATACATATATTTATAGTTCCTAGACTTCTACATACTGTAATAGCCGCTAATTCAATTGCCGGCTTTTGTGAAATCACAGAAGCCGACATGAAATGATACATTGTTTAGACACAGTTAACCATGTAATTTCCTGTATTTTTGATATATGGTTTGAACTTACAATTACATAAGTGTATGTGTACAAAATTTCAGACATGTAGGGGTTAATTAAAGGTGTAAATTCGTTGTAAAAAAAATGCGGGGGTTCCCGCTGTATTTTCTCCACCAGACAGACAAAGCAAGCGAGTGGGGGCAGATAATAATAGCCTAGGGAGGGTACATTTTGTTTGTGCCCCCCCTGGCTACTGACATCTGCCCCCAGACACCCCAGAAAGGGCAAATCTAATTAGAGATTTGACACATTTTTTTTACAACGAATTTACACCTTTAATTAACCCCTACATGTCTGAAATTTTGTACACATACACTTATGTAATTGTAAGTTCAAACCATATATCAAAATACAGGAAATTACATGGTTAACTGTGTGTAAACAATGTATCATTTCATGTCGGCTTCTGTGATTTCACAAAAGCCGGCAATTGAATTAGCGGCTATTACAGTATGTAGAAGTCTAGGAACTATAAATATATATATATATATACACATGTCACAATGACATGTGTATATAAATATATTATTATATATATATATTATATGTGTGTTCTATGTGTATATATCTATTCTTTCTATTGTGATTTAAATACTATTCTTTTGGATCCATTATATGTCATTTTTGCAAGCCTGCGAGAAATTCTCGCAATTCGGATGTAAATCGGATGTGACAACTACGGTCAGATGCGACTAAATCGCATCAACTACAAAAAATCGGATGCTAGTCGCATCAATGTTCATGAAATTTTAATCCGATTATCGACCGACTAAAACGGTCAGATTTTTTACTCGGTGTGTGTGACTCCAGCCTAAGGGTTAGGGTTGGCGCTAACGTTAGGATTAGGGTTGGGATTAGGGTTAGGGGTGTGTTAGGGTTAGGTTTGTGGTTAGGGTTGGGACTAGGGTTATTGGTGTTTGGGGTTAGGGTTGGAGTTAGAATTGGGGGGTTTCTGCTGTTTAGGCACATCAGGGGCTCTCGAAATGTGACATGGCGTCTGATCTCAATTCCAGCCAATTCTGCGTTGAAAAAGTCAAATGGTGCTCCTTCACTTCTGAGCTCTGCCATGCGCCCAAACAGTAGTTTACCCCACATATGGGGTATCAGCGTACTCTGGACCCCAAGAGTTATTGTGCAATTTGGCCTATTTCTCCTGTTACCCTTGGGAAATAAAAAACTGGGGGCGACAAAATCATTTTTGTAAAAAAAAAATGATTTTTTTTGTTTTTACGGCTGTATGTTATAAAACTTCTGTGAAGTACTTGGGGCTTCATAGCGCTCACCACACTTCTAGATAAGTTCCTTGTGGGGTCTATTTTCCAAAATGGGGTCACTTGTGGGGGGTTTCCACTGTTTAGGCGCATCAGGGGCTCTCCAAATGCGACATGACACCCACAGACCATTCCATCAAAGTCTGCAATCCAAAACGTCACTACTTCCCTTCCGAGCCCCGACGTGCGCCCATACAGTAGTTTACTCCCACATATTGGGTATCAGCGTACTCAGGACAAATTGGACAACAACTTTTGGGGTCCAATTTCTCCTGTTACCCTTGTGAAAATAAAATATTGGGGGCGAAAAAATCATTTTTGTAAAAAAAAAAAGGATTTTTTTATTTTTACGGCTGTACGTTATAAACTTCTGTGAAGCACTTCGGGGTTCAAAGTGCTCACCACACATCTAGATAAGTTCCTTGTGGGGTCTATTTTCCAAAATGGGGTCACTTGTGGGGGGTTTCCACTGTTTAGGCGCATCAGGGGCTCTCCAAATGTGACATGAGCCCCCCAGACCATTCCATCAAAGTCTGCAATCCAAAACGTCACTACTTCCCTTCCGAGCCCCGACGTGCGCCCATACAGTAGTTTACTCCCACATATTGGGTATCAGCGTACTCAGGACAAATTGGACAACAACTTTTGGGATCCAATTTCTCCTGTTACCCTTGTGAAAATAAAATATTGGGGGCGAAAAAAATCATTTTTGTAAAAAAAAAAAGGATTTTTTATTTTTACGGCTGTACGTTATAAACTTCTGTGAAGCACTTCGGGGTTCAAAGTGCTCACCACACATCTAGATAAGTTCCTTGTGGGGTCTATTTTCCAAAATGGGGTCACTTGTGGGGGGTTTCCACTGTTTAGGCGCATCAGGGGCTCTCCAAATGCGACATGACTCCCCAGACCATTCCATCAAAGTCTGCAATCCAAAACGTCACTACTTCCCTTCCGAGCCCCGAAGTGCGCCCATACAGTAGTTTACTCCCACATTTTGGGTATCAACGTACCGGCATAAGGCCGGCGCCCAAGGGCTTGGCTAGGCATAAGGCCGGGGCGCAATGGCTAGGCATAAGGCCGGGGCGCAATGGCTAGGCATAAGGCCGGCGCCCAAGGGATTGGCTAGGCATAAGGCCGGCGCCCAAGGGCTTGGCTAGGCATAAGGCCGGCGCCAAAGGGCTTGGCTAGGCATAAGACCGGCGCCAAAGGGCTTGGCTAGGCATAAGGCCGGGGCCCAAGGGCTTGGCTAGGCATAAGGCCGGCGCCCAAGGGTTTGGCTAGGCATAAGGCCGGCGCCCAAGGGCTTGGCTAGGCATAAGGCCGGCGCCCAAGGGCTTGGCTAGGCATAAGACCGTCGCCCAAGGGCTTGGCTAGGCATAAGGCCGGTGCCCAAGGGCTTGGCTAGGCATAAGGCCGGCGCCCAAGGGCTTGGCTAGGCATAAGGCCGGCGCCCAAGGGCTTCTGGCTAGGGCCAATATAAGGCCGGCGCCCAAGGGCTTGGCTAGGCATAAGGCCGACGCCCAAGGGCTTGGCTAGGCATAAGGCCGCGCCCAAGGGCTTGGCTAGGCATAAGGCCGGCGCCCAAGGGCTTGGCTAGACATAAGGCCGGCGCCCAAGGGCTTGGCTAGGCATAAGGCCGGCGCCCAAGGGCTTGGCTAGGCTTAAGGACGGCGCCCAAGGGCTTGGCTAGGCAGAAGGCCGGGGCGCAATGGCTAGGCATAAGGCCGGCGCCCAAGAGCTTGGCTAGGCATAAGGCCAGGGCCCAAGGGCTTGGCTAGGCATAAGGCCGGCGCCCAAGGGCTTGGCTAGGCATAAGGCCGGCACCCAAGGGCTTGGCTAGGCATAAGGCCGGGGCACAATGGCTAGGCATAAGGCCGTGGCACAATGGCTAGGCATAAGTCCGGCGCCCAATGGTTAGGCATAAGGCCTGCGCCCAAGGCTTGGCTAGGCATAAGGCCGGGGCCCAAGGGCTTGGCTAGGCATAAGGCCGGCGCCCAAGGGCTTGGCTAGGCATAAGGCCGGCGCCCAAGGGCTTGGCTAGGCATAAGGCCGGCGCCCAAGGGCTTGGCTAGGCATAAGGCCGGCGCCCAAGGCTTGGCTAGGCATAAGGCCGGCGCCCAAGGCTCTGGTAGGCATAAGGCCGGGCCAAGCTGGCAGGCAAGGCGGCGCCAAGTAGTTAGGCAGGCGGCGCAGGCTTGTGGCGCAAATGGCTGGCAAGGCTGGCAGGCAAAGGCTGGCAAAGGCGGGGCATTAGGCTAAGGCGGGCCCAATGGCTAGCATAAGGCCGGGCCCAAGGGCTTGCTAGGCATAAGGCCGGGCCCAAGGCTTGGCTAGGCTAGGCGGGCCAAGGCCGCCCAAGGCTGGCCAGGTGGCTAGGCAAGGCGCGCCAAGGGCTTGGTAGGCATAAGGCTGGCGCCAAGGCTTGGCGGCATAAGGCCGGCGCCAAGGGCTTGGCTAGGTAAGGCCGGCGCCAAAGGGCTTGGCTAGGCATAAGGCCGGGGGCCAAGGCTTGGCTAGGCATGGGGGGCGCAAGCTAGGCATAAGGCGGAGGGCTGGCTAGCATAGCAGGCCCCGGGGCCATGGCTAGGTTTAAGGCGGCGCCAAGGCTTAGGCATAAGGCCGGGCCAAGGCTAGGCAGGCATAAGGCCGGCGCCCAAGGCTAGGCATAAGGCCGGGCCAAGGCTTGGCATAAGGCCGGCGCCCAAGGGCTTGTAGGCATAAGGCCGGGCCAAGGGTGGCTGCATAAGGCCGGGGGCAATGGAGGCATAAGGCCGGGCCGCAAGGGCTTAGGCAGGCCGGCGGGCAAAGGCGGGCATCAAGGCCGGGGACAATGGCTAGGCTAAGGCCGGGCCGCAAGGCTAGGCATAAGGCCGGCGCCCAAGGGTTGGCATAAGCCGGCACCAAGGGCTTGGCTAGGCATGCAGGGGCCGCAAGCTATCATAAGCTGGCTAGGCAAAGGCAGGCATCAAGGCTGGGCCAGCGCCAATTAGGCTGGGCTTAAGGCTGGCCTAGGGCTGGCAGGCATAAGGCCGGCACTGGCAGCATAGGCCGGGGCCCAAGGCGGCTGGCACAAGGGCTGGCACAAGGGCAGGTAAGGGGCTCCAAGGCTTAGGCCGCAAGGGCTGGCTAGGCATAAGGCGGGCCAAGGCCGGGGCCCAAGGCGGCTAGCATAAGGCGGCGCCCAAGGGATTGGCTAGGCATAAAGCCGGCCCGAAGGCTAGGATAGGCAGGTGAGCTAGCCGGCGCCCAAGGCTTGGATAGGCTAAGGC
>JARQOD010000001.1:526836398-526909719 GCA_033576555.1 Oophaga sylvatica
TACAGCATCAGTACAGCAGTGCCCCCGCTCGGGCAGCCCTCCCTGTGGAGAAACACATACACAGTCATACAGAGTGCCCCGCCTGGTCAGCCCTCTCCCGTGGGGCACACACAACAGCATCAGTAACTCCCCGCTTGGAGCATCCCCTCCCGGGAGCACCAATACAGCAGTCAGTACAGCGTCCCCCCCTGGGCAGCCCTCTCCTGTGGGGCACACACAAAACAGTCAGTTGCAGTGCCCGCTCTGGGCAGCCCCCCCTCCTGTGGGGCACCCCATCACAGTCAGTCAGCAGTGCCCCCTCTGGAAGCCCTCCCTGTGGAGCACAACATACACAGCGTCAGCATGCCCCCCCTCTGGGAAGCCCTTTCTTGACACACACATACAGTTTATTAAACAGTGCCCCCGCTCTGGGGCAGTCCCCCTTTGGGGCAACCATCAGCATCATCAGAGTGCCCCCCGCTCTGGGGCACTCTCTCCTGTGGAGCACAAACCCCTCAGCATCAGTAAGCAGGGCCCCCCTTGGCAGCCCTCTCCTGTGAGCACACCATACAGCAGTCAGTACAGCAGGCCCCCCTCGGTGCGTCCCCCTGTGGGCCACCATACAGCATCAGTTAAAACGGCCCCCCTCCCGGTGCAGCCCTCTCCCTTGAGCCACCCCAAACACATACAGCATGCCCCCGTCTTGGGAGCCCCCCTCCTTGGAAAAAAACAACATACAGCATGCCCCCCTCGGTGAGCCCCCCTCCTGTGGAGCACAACAAACAGCAGTGCCCCCCCCCCTGGGCAGCCCTCTCCCGTGAGCCACACATACAGAGTCAAACAGCAGTGCCCCGCTCTGGGGGCACCCTCCCTGTGGAGCCCCCAAACATAAAAGCAGTGCCCCCTCTGGTGATCCTCTCCTGTGGAGCACAACATACAGCAGTGCCCCCTTGGTCAGTCCTCTCCTGGGGAGCACACACAACAGAGTCAGTACAGCAGTGGGGCCCCCCCTCTGGGCAGTCCCTCTGTGGGCACACATACAAGTCAGAAGCAGTGCCCCCCTCTGGGCAGTCCTCCCTGTGAGCACACACATACAGGCAGTGCCCCCCTCTGGGACCCCTCTCCTGTGGACACACACTACAGCCCAGTACAGCAGTGCCCCCCGCTTGGGCGCTCCTCTCCTGTGGAGCACACACATGCCCGCAGTGCCCCGCTCTGGGCAGCCCCTTTCCCGTGACCACACTACAGCAGTCAGTACAGCAGGCCCCCGCTTGGGCGCCCCCCTCGTGAGCCACACATACACAGTCAGTACAGCAGTGCCCCCCCCTGGGCAGCCCCCCCCTGTGGGGCAACACATACAGCCGTCATACAGCATGCCCCCCCCACCCTCCCCTTCCCCTCACTCGGGCCCTCCCCCGCCGGGGCACCCCTCCTGTGACAACACTAAACATAAGAGGCCCCCGCTCGGGGCACTCCTTCCTGTGAGCACACAAAAATACAAGTGCCCCCGCTCGGGCAGTCCTCTCCTGGGAGCAACACATACAGCAGCAGTATAGCATGCCCCGCTTGGTGCAGTCCTTCCTGGAGCCCCATCAGCAGTCAGTACAGCAGTGCCCCCCCTCTGGGCAGCTCCTCTCCTGGGAGCACACACAACAGCATGCCCCCCCGCTCGGGCAGCCCCCCTGTGGAGTACACACTACGCAGGCCCCCCGCCTGGTGCAGCTCCTCTCCCGTGGAGCCACACATACAGGCAGTGGGGGCCCCCCCCTGGTGCGTCTCTCCTTGGGGCAAAAACAAAGCATCAGTCGCAGTGCCCCCTCTGGGCAGCCCCCTCCTGTGGAGCACACACATACAGATCATAAAACATGCCCCCTCGGTGCAGCTCCCTCCTGTGGGGCACACACATACAGCATCATAAGCATCCCCCTTGGGCCCCCTTCCCCGTGGAGCCCCCAACGACATACAGATGCCCCCCCTCTGGGCAGCCCTCTCCCCGTGAGCACACACAACAGCAGTAGTAAAGCAGGCCCCCGCTCTGGTGCAGCTCCTCTCTGTGGGCACACACAACAGCATCAGACACAGGCCCCCCCCTCGGCAGCCCTTCCTTTGGAGCAAAACAAACACAGTCGTACAGGTTTTCCCCCCTCTGGGCGCCCCCTCCTGGGAGCCCCCCACACATACAGCAGTGCCCCCCTTTTGGGCACTCCTTCCGTGACACACAATCAGCGTAGTACAGCATGCCCCCCTCTGGCAGCCCCCTGTGGACAACACAACAAGTCGTACAAAAATCCCCCCCTCTGGGCAGCCCCCTCCTGGGGCACACACAACACAGGCTAAGCAGTGCCCCCGCTCGGGCGCTCCTCTCCTGTGGAGCAAACATAACACCAAAAAGGCCCCCGCTCTGGAGCTCCTCCTGTGGGGGCACACACATACAGGCAGTGGCCCCGCCCGGTGCAGTCCTTCCGTGGAGCACACACATACAAACAGTGCCCCCCGCTCCGGCAGCCCTCTCCCGGGACACACCAACAGCAGTCAGAAAACCGTGCCCCCCCTCTGGTGCAGCCCTTCCTGGAGCACACAATCAGCAAGTGCCCCCCCTTGGGCAGTCCTCTCCCGTGGACACCTCACATCAGTACAGCATGCCCCCTCTGGGCAGCCCTCTCCTGGAGAAAAAATACGCAGTCGTCAGCAGGCCCCCCCTCTTGCAGCTCCCTTTTTTTGGGGGCACACCAACACAGCAGTACAGCATGCCCCCCCTTGGGGCAGCCCTCTCCTGGGGAGCCACACTACAGCAGTAGTACAGGGCCCCCGCTTTCGCCCTCTCCCGTGAGCACCAAAATACACATCAGTACAGCAGTGCCCCGCCGGTGCGCCCCCTTTCCCGGGAGAACACATACACACAGTACAGCAGGGGCCCCCCCTGGGAGCCCTTTTCCGGGAGCACACACATCCAAATCAGTAAGCAGGGCCCCGCCTTTGGGCAGCCCCCCGTGACCACACAACGCATCATACGCAGTGCCCCCGCTCTGGGACTCCTTCCTGTGAGCACAACAACAGCGTCATACGCAGTGCCCCCCCTGGGCAGCCCTCTCCCGTGGGCCCCCCACACATTACGCAGCCCCCCTCTGGGCAGCCCCTCCGTGGACACACACATAAAACAAAAGCAGTGGCCCCCCTCTGGGGCAGCCCCCTCTCCTGTGGGGCCACACATACAGCATTAGTACAGCAGTGCCCCCCCCGGGGCGCCCCTCCCTGTGGAGCACACAATACAAACATCCCCCGGGGGAACCCCCAGGGCCCCCTGCCCCCCGCTCTGGTGCAGCCCTCTCCGTGGGGCAACACTACAGTCAGTAACTTGCCCCCCTGGGGCCTCCTCCCTGGGAGCACACACATACAGCAGTGTACAGCAGTGCCCCGCTTGGGCGCTCCCTCCTGTAGCACACCAACAGCGTCATACAATGCCCCCTCTGGGCGCCCTCTCCTTTGGACACACAAACAGATTTATACAGCAGGCCCCCCCTCGGACCTCTCCCTGGGAGCACCACATCAAACGTGCCCCCCGCTCTGGGCAGCCCTCTCCTGGGACACACACATACAGCAGTCAGTACAGCAGGCCCCCCCTGTTACCCTCCCTGAGACACACAAACAGCATGCCCCCGTTGGGGACCCTCTCCTGGGAGCAACCACAAAAGCAGTCAGAACAGTCCCCCCCTTGTGAGCCCCTCCTTGGAGCCCCCCAGACATACAGCAGGCCCCCGCCCGGCGTCCCCCTCCCCGGGCACACACATACAGCATCAGTAAGCAGGCCCCCTCTGGTGCAGCCCCTTTTTGTGGGGCACACACATACCCCGCTGCCCCGCCGGGCAGCCCTCTCCTGGGAGCACACACATACACATCCCCCCCGCCTGGGCAGCCCTCTCCTGGGGAGCACAAAAAACATTTACAGCAGGGCCCCCGCCTGGGCAGCCCCCTCCTGTGGAGCACACACTACAGCAGTCATAAGCAGTGCCCCCCTCTGGTGCAGCCCCTTGGAGCACACACAACAGCTGCCCCCTCTGGCAGCCCTCCCTGTGAGCAACAATGGCCCGCAGGGGCCCCCGCTCTGGGCAGCCCTCTCCTGTGGGGCACACAATACAGCGTGCCCCCGCTTGGTGCAGCCCCCTCCTGTGGACACAACAACAGCGTCAGTACAGCAGTGCCCC
Source organism: Oophaga sylvatica (assembly GCA_033576555.1). NCBI lineage: Eukaryota > Metazoa > Chordata > Amphibia > Anura > Dendrobatidae > Oophaga > Oophaga sylvatica. The sequence continues at coordinate 526,840,580 of JARQOD010000001.1, forward strand.
GCTGGTGCAGCCCCCTCCTGTGGAAAACCCCCATACGGTTTATAAGCATGCCCCGCTTGGGAGTCCTCCCTTGGGGGCACCAAAAACAGCAGTCAGTAAGCAGTGCCCCCCTCTGGGCAGCCCCCTCCTGGAGCCCCACAAAACATACAGCAGGGGCCCCCCCCTCTGGTGCACTCCTCTCCCGTGAGCACCCAACAGCAGTCCCGTCAGCACCCCCTCCCCCCCAGGGGGCCCCCCCCCTCCTTCCTGTGGAGCAAAACATACACAGTGGGGGCCCCGCTCTGGTGCAGCCCTCTCCCGTGGGGGCCCACCCATACAGCAGTGCCCCCCTCTGGGCAGCCCCTCTTTCCCCGTGGGGCACAACATACAGCAGTCCGTACGCGTGCCCCCCTCGTGCAGTCCCCCCCTGGGAGACACAATACAGCAGTCGTAAGCTGCCCCGCTCTGGGGCAGTCCCCCCTTGGGGCAAAAAACATACCATCATACAGCATGCCCCCCCCTGGGGCAGCCCCTCTTCCCGTGGGCACACAATACAGAGCATCAGCAGTGCCCCCCTCGGTGCGTCCCCCCCTGTGGAGCACACAATACGCAGTCAGTAAGCAGTGCCCCCCTCTGGGCAGCCCCCCTCCCCGTGAGCACACACATACAGCATCAGTACAGCACCCCCCTCTGGTGACTCCTCTCCTGTGGGGCCACCAAAAAAATAAAAAACAGTAAGCAGTGCCCCCGCTCTGGGCAGTCCCCCTCCTGTGGGGCACACCACATACGCAAGTGCCCCGCTCGGGCAGCCCTTTCCTGGGGCCCCACAATCACAGTCAGTACACTGGCCCCCGCTCTGGGCCTCCTCTCCCGGGGGCACCACATACAGCAGTCCCCCCTCTGGGCAGCTTCTCCTGTGGAAAAACACACATACACAGTGCCCCCGCTTGGGCAGCCCCCCCCTGGGACACAACAACAGTATCAGAAGGCCCCCCTCTGGGGAGCTCCTCTCCGTGGGGCCACCATAAACAGCAGTAAGCAGTGCCCCCCCCTGGTGCAACCCTCCCCTGTGGGGCACACACATACAAGCATGCCCCCCTCTGGGGCAGCCCCCCCTGTAGAAAACAAACACATAAAGCAGTGCCCCCCCCTTGGGGGCAGTCCTCTCCTGTGGACACCAAAATACAGCATGCCCCCGCTTGGTGCACTCCTTTCCCGGGAGCACAACATACAGCAGTGCCCCCTTGGTGCAGCCCTCCCTGGAGCACCACTAAGCAGTCAGACACAGTGCCCCCCCTCTGGGCACCCTCTCCTGTGGAGCACACACATACACAGTCAGAAAGCAGGCCCCCCCCCTCTGGTGCACTCCCTCCGGGAAACCCCAAAAACATACAGAGTGCCCCGTTGGGGGCTCCTCCGTGGCACACAATACAAAGTCATAAGCATGCCCCGCTTGGTGCAGTCCCCTCCTGGGAGAAAACACATACCACATGCCCCCCCTGGTGCAGCTCCTCTCCTGTGAGACACACTACAGGCAGTGCCCCCCTCTTTGGGGAGCTCCCTCCCGGGAGCACACACATACAATCAGAAAGCATGCCCCCGCCTGGCAGCTCCCTCCCGTGGAAACCAAAACACATACAGCAGGCCCCCGCTCTGGTGCACCCTCTCCTGTGGAGCCAAAAACATACCGCAGTGCCCCCCCGTCTGGGCAGCTCCTCTCCGTGGAGCACACAAAACCCTACAGCAGGCCCCCCCTGGTGCAGCCCCTTTCCCTTTGGGGCACACACATACGCAGTGCCCCCCCCCTGGTGCAGCCCCCTCCTGTGGGGCACACACATACAGCGTATCAGCAGTGCCCCCCGTTGGTGCACCCTCTCCTGTGGAGCACACACTACAGCAGTGCCCCCCTCTGGTGCGCTCCCCTTCCCCGTGAGCCCAAAAAACACATACAGCAGTGCCCCCCCCTTGGGGAGCCCTCTCCCTTGAGCACACACATACAGCATTGGGGCCCCCCTCTGGTGCAGCTCCTCCCTGGGAGACCCATACGCAGTCAGTACACTTTCCCCGCTCTGGTGCGTCCCCTTTCCCTGGGAGCACCACCGGTCAGTACAGAGTGCCCCCCCCTTTGGTGCGCCCCCCTCCTGTGGAGCACACACAACAGCAGTCATACAGCAGTTTCCCCCCCCCTCGGGGCAGCCCCCCCCTGTTTGGGGCACACACAACACAGTCAGTACAGCAGTGCCCCCGCTCTGGGCAGTTTCCCCTCCTGGGAGCCACACACAACAGAAATTTAAAATTTATTTTTTGCTGGGGGGGGGGGGGGCATTTGGTTGCCCACAGGGGGGGGCTGCCCAGAGCGGGGGGCCCGCTGTACTGACGCTGTAAATGTTTGCCCCCCAGGAGAGGGGCGGACCAGAGGGGGGAAATGGGGGTTCCCACCTGTTGTGTGGGGGCCCCCAGGAAGGGGGGGGGGCTTTTCCAACCCAAAAAACCGGGGGCCCCGCGGGGGGGCTGCTGTAAAAAGTTTGCTCCCAGGGGGAAAAGGGGTTTTACCCGACGGGGGGACGCTGAAAAAACTGCGTAGTGTGTGGGCCCCCCCGGGGGGGAGCCTCCAGACGGGGGGGTGCTGTAATTGGGGGCCCCCGTATGTGTGTGGGGCCCCCCGGGGGGGGCTGCCCAAGCCCGGGGGGGGTCCCGTAAGACGGGGTTGGGAGTTCTTTTCCCCAAAGGGGGGCTTTACCAAAACGGGGGGCCCGCTGTACCCCCCTTTGGGTTTTTTTTGGTCCCCCCGGAGAGGAGCCCGCCCAGAGCGGGGGAAAAACTTTTAAAAAGGGGGGCTGTAAGTTTTTTCTCCCCCGGGGAAAAGGGGCCGCCCAAAGGGGGCCCCCGCTTCGACTCTGTATTTGGGGCCCACAGGGGGGAGCTCACCAGACGGGGGCCCCAAGGGGTTTTGGTGTGCTCCACAGGAGAGGGCTGCCCCGGGGGGGGGACTGCTAACTTAAAGCTTTATGTTGTGCTCCACAGGAAGGGGGGCCCAGAGCCCCGGGGCACCCCTTTTGGGGTGCTCCCAGGAAGGGGCTGAAAAGGGGGGCCGTTACTGACTCTGTTGGGGTGCTCCCCAGGGGGAGTGCTTTCCCCCGAAAGGGGGACTTTTTTAAAAACCCGGGGGTTTTTTTGGGCCCCCCAGAAAAAGGGCTGCAACCCAAAAGGGGGGGCCCCCGCTTACGACTGCTGTATTTGGGGTTTTTTCCCCAGGAAAAAAAGGGGCAAAAAAGGGGGGCCGGGTAACTCTGGGGGGAAATGGGGTGCCCCCAAAGGGGGAAAAGGGGGTGCCCCAAACGGGGGCACTTTCTTGTTTTAGGTGTCCACAGGGGGGAAAAGGGGGTGCACCCCAAGGGGGGGAAAAATTTTAAAAAATGCTGTATGGGGGGTTCCCACAGGGGAGGGGCGCACCCCCGCGGGGCAATGCGTAAAGACTTGGGTGAAGTGGTTTCCCCCCGGGGAGGGGCCACCAACGGGGGGGGGTTCTGTACTTGGGGGGGTGTTTTGTGTTTCCCCCGGAAGGGCTGACCAGAGGGGGGGACTGCTGTACTGATGCTTGGGGGGTGTGGCTCCACAGGGGAAAGGGGGTGGCCCCAAGGGGGGACTGCTTTCTTTTTTGCTTAGTGGGGTCCCCCAGGGGGAAAGGGGGCCCAAAAGGGGGGCAAATGCTGGGATGGGGGGGCTCCCAGGAAGGGCTCCCAAGCGGGGGGCCCCCCTGTAAAAAAATGCTTAAAGTGGTGCTCCCCCAAAAGGGGAGGGGCCCCCCCAGGGGGGGCACTGCTTTACTGCTGGGTTTTTGGGGGTGTCCACAGGAAAAGGGGGGCCCAGAGCGGGGCACGCTGTAATGATGCTGATGTGTGTTTTTTCCCCCCGGGGGGGGCCCGCCCCAAGCGGGGGGGGTGCACTGACCTTTTTTTAGGGGGGGCTCCACAGGAGAGGGGGTTCCCCCCGAGCGGGGCACCCGGCTGTATGTTTGTTCCCCCCCAGGGAGGACTTTTTAAAACCCGGGGGGGCAAATGTGGAAAAACTGCTGAAAGTGTGGCCCCCCAAAAGGGGGGCCAAAACCCAAAGGGGGGGCACTGCTGGGATGTGGTCTCCCCAGGGGAAAACGCCCCAAAACGGGGGGCCGGGGGGGAAAAAAATGTGTTTTTTTTGGGCCCCAAGAAGGGCGGGAAAACCCCCGCGGGGGACTGCTGTATGGTTTTTGGGGGGGCCCCCCAAAGGGGGGGAGCTGCACCAGAGCGGGGGGCACTGCTTTTTCTGACTGCTTTTTGTGGGGGTTTCCCCAGGAGAGGAGCTCACCGGGGGGGGGGGCCCCGCCCCCTTTAATGTGTTTTTTCTCCCCAAAGGGAGGGGTTTCACCGGGGGGGGGCACTGGTTTTTCTTTACTGCGGGGGGTTGGGGTTTTTCCCCCAGGGGGGAAAAGGGGGCCCCCCAAAGGGGGCACTGCTGGTTTTTTTGTGCTCCAAAAGGGAAAAAGGGGGTGCCCAGAGCGGGGGCACTGCTGACTGACGCTGTATGTGGGCTCCCCAGGAAAAAACTGCCCAAGGGGGGCATGCTTTCTAAAGCTGTAAAATTTTTTTCTCCCCAGGAGAGGGGGGTGCCCAGAGCGGGGGGCACCCGCGTATGTTGGGGGCCCACAGGAAGGGGGGGCCCCGGCGGGGGGACCTTTTGTTCTGACCCCCCCGATGTGGTGCTCCCCCAAAGGGGGGCCCCAGAGCGGGGGGAAACCCGCTGTTTAAAAAGTTGCTCCACAGGAAAAAGGGGGGGCCCAGAGGGGGGGCCCAAAAAGCTGTATTTTTGGGGGGGCCCCCCGGGGAGGGGCCCCGAGGGGGGCAAAAGCTGTGCGCTTTTTTGGGGGTCCCCCGGGAGGGTTCCCAAACGGGGGGCACGCTTTGTAATTTTGTGCTCCACGGAGGGGGCGCCCAAGCGGGGATCTTATGTGCTTAGTGGTGCTCCCAGGAGGAGGCCCCAAGCGGGGGACTGCTTACTGACGCGTAGTGTTTTTTCCCAGGAAAGGGCGCACCAACGGGGCACCTTTTCCCGTATGTGTGGCTCCCCAGGAGAGGGGTGCACCAAGCGGGGGCAAATGCTGTTTTTTTGTCCAAGGGGGGCTGCCCCAAGGGGGGCCCCCGCTGAGTGGGGCTCCACAGGGAAAGGGCGCCCAGAGGGGGGGACTGCGAAAACTTCGTATGTGTTGCTCCCCCGGGGGGGTGCACCCGAGCGGGGGGACTGCTGTACTATTGTATGTGTTTCTCCACAGGAGAGGAGCTGCACCAAGCGGGGGCACGCTTACTGACTGCTGTATGTGTGTGCTCCACAGGAGAGGGGGCTGCACCAGAGCGGCAAATGCTGGACTGACTCTGTAATGGTTGCTCCACAGGAGAGGGGGAGAGGGGCTGCACCAGAGCGGGGAGCTGTACTGACTGCATGTGTGTGCTCCAAGGAGAGGGCTGCACCAGAGCGGGGGCACTGCTGTACTGACTTGCTGTATGTGTTTGCTCCACAGGAGAGGACTGCACCAGAGCGGGGGCACTGCTTACTGACTGCTGTATGTTTATGCTCCACAGGAGAGGACTGCACCTGAGCGGGGGCACTGCTGTACGGACTGCTGTATGTGTGTGCTCACAGGAGAGGAGCTGCACCAGAGCGGGGGCACTGCTGTATGTATATGTGTGCTCCACAGGAGAGGGGCTGCACCAGAGCGGGGGCACTGCTCTACTGACTGCTGTATGTGTGTGCTCCACAGGAGAGGAGCTGCACCAGAGCGAGGCACTGCTGTACTGACTGCTGTATGTGTGTGCTCCACAGGAGAGGGGCTGCTCCAGAGCGGGGGCACTGCTATACTGACTGCTGTATGTGTGTGCTCCACAGGAGAGGAGCTGCTCCAGAGCGGGGCACTGCTGTACTGACTGCTGTATGTGTTTGCTCCACAGGAGAGGATCTGCACCAGAGCGGGGGCACTGCTGTACTGACTGCTGTATGTGTGTGCTCCACAGGAGAGGAGCTGCACCAGAGCAGGGGCACTGCTGTACTGACTGCTGTATGTGTGTGCTCACAGGAGAGGGGCTGCTCCAGAGCGGGGGCACTGCTGCATGTGTGTGCTCCACAGGAGAGGGGCTGCACCAGAGCGGGGCACTGCTGTACTGACTGCTGTATGTGTGTGCTCCACAGGAGAGGAACTGCACCAGAGTGAGGGCACTGCTGTACTGACTGCTGTATGGTGTGCTCCACAGGAGAGGAGCTGCTCCAGAGCGGGGGCACTGCTATACTGACTGCTGTATGTGTGTGCTCCACAGGAGAAGGGCTGCTCCAGAGCGGAGGCACTGCTGTACTGACTGCTGTATGTGTGTGCTCCACAGGAGAGGGGCTGCTCCAGACGGGGGCACTGCTGTACTGACTGCTGTATGTGTGTGCTCCACAGGAGAGGGGCTGCACCAGAGGGGGGCACTGCTGTACTGACTGCTGTATGTGTGTGCTCCACAGGAGAGGGGCTGCTCCAGAGCGGGGGCACTGCTGTACTGACTGCTGTATGTGTGTGCTCCACAGGAGAGGAGCTGCACCAGAGCGGGGGCACTGCTGTACTGACTGCTGTATGTGTGTGCTCCACAGGAGAGGGGCTGCACCAGAGCGGGGGCACTGCTGTACTGACTGCTGTATGTGTGTGCTCCACAGGAGAGGAGCTACACCAGAGCGGGGGCACTGCTGTACTGACTACTATATGTGTGTGCTCACAAAAGAGGAGCTGCTCCAGAGCGGGGGCACTGCTGTACTGACTGCTGTATGTGTGTGCTCCACAGGAAGGAGCTGCACCAGAGCGGGGGCACTGCTGTACTGACTGCTGTATGTGTGTGCTCCACAGGGGAGGAGCTGCACCAGAGCGGGGGCACTGCTGTACTGACTGCTGTATGTGTGTGCTCCACAGGAGAGGAGCTGCACCAGAGCGGGGGCACTGCTGTACTGACTGCTGTATGTGTGTGCTCCACAGGAGAGGAGCTGCACAGAGCGGGGGCACTGCTGTACTGACTGCTGTATGTGTGTGCTCCACAGGAGAGGAGCTGCCCAGAGCGGGGCACTGCTGTACTGACTCTGTATGTGTGTGCTCCACAGGAGAGGGCTGCACCAGAGCGGGGGCACTGCTGTACTGACTACTGTATGTGTGTGCTCCACAGGAGAGGGGCTGCACCAGAGCGGGGGCACTGCTGTACTGACTGCTGTATGTGTGTGCTCCACAGGAGAGGGGCTGCTCCAGAGCGGGGGCACTGCTGTACTGACTACTGTATGTGTGTGCTCCACAGGAGAGGGGCTGCTCCAGAGCGGGGGCACTGCTGTACTGACTGCTGTATTGTTTGCTCCACAGGAGAAGGGCTGCACCAGAGCGGGGGCACTGCTGTACTGACTGCTGTATGTGTGTGCTCCACAGGAGAGGAGCTGCACCAAACGGGCAGTGACTGCTGTGATGTGTGTGCTCCACAGAGAGGGAGCTGCACCAGAGCGGGGGCACTGCTGTACTGACTGCTGTATGTGTGTGCTCCACAGAGAGGGCTGCACCAGAGCGGGGCACTGCTGTAATTGTTGTGCACCACAGGAGAGGAGCTGCCCAGAGCACCTGTGGGTGCACCCTGCTACGATCTGTACTGACTGCGTATGTGTGTGCTCCACAGGAGAGGAGCTGCACCAGAGCGGGGCACTGCTGTACTGAGTGGTGTGGGTGTGCTCCACAGGAGAGGAGCTGCACCAGAGCGGGGGCACGCTGTACTGACTGCTTTATGTGTGTGCTCCACAGGAGAGGAGCTGCACCAGAGTGGGGCACTGCTATACTGACTGCTGTATGTGTGTGCTCCACAGGAGAGGAGCTGCACCAGAGCGGGGGCACTGCTGTACTGACTGCTGTATTTGTGTGCTCCACAGGAAGGAGCTGCACCAGAGCGGGGGCACTTCTGTACTGACTGCTGTTTTTGTGTACTCCACAGGAGAGGAGCTGCACCAGAGCGGGGGCACTGCTGTATGTGTGTGCTCCACAGGAGAGGAGCTGCCCCAGATCGGGCACTGCTGTACTGACTGCTGTATGTGTGTGCTCCACGGGAGAGGAGCTGCACCAGAGCGGGAGCACTGCTTTACTGACTGCTGTATGTGTGTGCTCCACAGGAGAGGAGCTGCACCAGAGCGGGGCACTGCTGTATGTGTGTGCACCACAGGCGAGGAGCTGCCCCAGACCGGGGGCACTGCTGTACTGAGTGGTGTATGTGTGTGCTCCACAGGAGAGGAGCTGCACCAGAACGGGGGCACTGCTGTAATGACTGCTGTATGTTAACATAGTTATTAAGGTTGAAGGAAGACTTTAAGTCCATCTAGTTCAACCCATATCCTATCCTAACCTGCCCTAACATGTTGATCCAGAGGAAGGCAAAAAAAAAACCCAAGTGGCAAACAGTAAGCTTCACATTGGGGAAAAAAATTCCTTCCCGACTCCACATACGGCAATCAGACTAGCTCCCTGGATCAACGCAGTATCTAGAAAACTAGTGAATATAGCCTGTAATATTATACTTTTCAAGAAAGGCATCCAATCCCTTCTTAAATTTTAGTAAGGAATCACTCATTACAACATTAGACGGCAGAGAGTTCCATTGTCTCACTGCTCTTACAGTAAAGAATCTGCATCTGTGATTATGGCTAAACCTTCTTTCCTCCAGACGTAGAGGATGCCCCCTTGTCCCCGTCACAGGTCTAAGAGTAAAAAGATCATTAGAAAGGTCTTTGTACTGTCCCCTCATATATTTGTACATTGTAATAAGAGGAGGAGCTGCACCAGAGCAGGGGCACTGCTGTACTGACTGCTGTATGTGTGTGCTCCACAGGAGAGGAGCTGCTCCAGAGCGGAGGCACTGCTGTACTGAGTGGTGTGTGTGTGCTCCACAGGAGAGGAGCTGCACCAGAGCGGGGGCACTGCTGTACTGACTGCTGTATGTGTGTGCTCCTGTGATGATACCTGGACTGGATGCTCCCTTTCTTGTGCTGTTGTAGATCTTTCCACATAGAACTACGACCCCCATCGTTTTGCCAGTAGAGAGCAAAACCGCCCCCCTCTTCCCCTTGTGCCTGCAGCTCGCTGCAATTCACTGTTTGAAAGTACAGCACTCCTTCCTTTCGCCCCCACCTCAGGAATTTCTTTCAGGAATTTCTTTGTCTCCAAAACTCTGCAGGATGATCCCATAGCTAATTATGAGAATTCATTCTTTTGGTCATAACACGGTGTGAGCTTACGTTAGAGACACTAAAGCTACGGTTTTGAATCATGCATCCATCAGGCGTCGTTCCTGTGGTACTGGTGAACCCGAAACCCCAACAGAACCCGAGAAATGGAAATCTCTGGTGCTCCATGTATTATCTCACCCAAGTTTGGGCTCATTCGAACAGTCATTTCAGAATAAGATCATTGATAGGTCTGCCATTATTCTGCTAGAGTCCCCCCGCTGAGTTATGGTCCTTATGACTTTCCAGATCTTGAAACTATAACTTGTAGCCCTGGGAGGTGGCCAGAAAACCATCCCCTTTGTTGAGGTCACCAGCCCACATGTATAAGTCTGGCAGTGAGCCCCCCTGGTCATTCCAGGCTGTGATGACGTGACTAACAGATCTGCAAATGAACTATGACGTGTGGCTCCTCCCCCAGCCTGTCTTGCCTGTTACTACCGAAGTACCATGTAAGTTTTTCACCTTTAACCCTGTTTTGTTTTAACTGTATTGTACATAATTGTATTGTCTCAGCTTGTTACATCTTTTTAAACTGTATAAACACTGCCTGCAATTTTAGGAATAAACCTATAAAAATTATTAGTTTGTTTCTCCTGCTCTATAAACGATTTTGCACGTGCCTGAAGTACTACGCTACTGATTTGGGGTTGCTACGGAGCCTCTTGATAAATTGTTCATTAAGTAAATCATAGCTGGTGGCAGCTAGAAGAAGGGGTGTAAAGTGTTGACCTATTGGGTGGCGTTGGCAGTGACGGAGCGGGTTTTATAAGTATATTGCCTGACTGCGGCCCGGAGTAATTATAATTCCCTCACTGCAGCGTGCCCAATAGCCAGCACACATCCCAGCGGCCCGTCTGGCGACTAATTATCCTAGGTGCAGTTCCCTGACTGACCTGAGGGTAAGGGGGTGCCAGAGAGCTGCAAGTTCCTAAGTGGAAGTGGGATAATTATAAATCCCTGCAGATTACTCCTGACACATTGGGTCGGACGGCAGCAGCAGTCGTGTGTGCTGCGTTTTTGTCACATTTGTGGCAACGGAGGGATCACAAGCCGTGATACCCCGGGCTACCGTGTGGCGGTCCGTGTGCACATTCATCACATTGGTGGCAGAGCGGTGGGATTAGAGAACATTAGTGATCTGGTCTGAGCAATCATTCCTCTCACTAAAAACTTGCACGGTTCTTCCAGGGGCCCTGCAACTAAAGTTTTGGTTAACAGACTCCGTGTTTATTAGTCCTGAGACAATTACGGTTACCCCTCCCTTCTCTTTGTTTTCTATCCTATCTTTTATTTGGCAATGGCAAACATGGCTACAAGAGGAGCAAGTTGGTATGCCCAGCAGAACAAGGAAACTCTTGTCGCAATCTGCACGTACCACGGCCTTGACCACACGAACCAAACCAAAGCCCAACTGGTCCAGGCCCTGAAGGCACTGCGTGGCAGGCGCAGGAGCCGGCCCAAGCCAAGGTGGTGCTGCAGCAGAGGCCCAACCCCTGAATGCTTACACCCAGGCGGGTTGGATCCTTACCTGCAGGCGGCCTTGGATCAACTCCCCACCGAAGACCATGCTAGACTTCTGCAGCTGATTCAGCAAGCTCAAGAGAGAGCCGACCAGCAAGCCGAGTGCCAAGCGCAGCGGGAGGCTGAGAGAGCCGAGCGGGAGGCTGAGAGAGCCCGGCGAGAGGCTGAGAGGGCCGAACGGGAGGCTGAGAGGGCCCAAGCGCCGAGAGCCCATGAGCTGGAGATGGTCCAGCGAGAGGGGATACTCCCCACAGCCCGGGGCGGTGAGCCCAGCAACGCGCAGAGTCCGAAGCCCCGGCCAGAGCACTTTCCCGTGATGGAAAAGGACGGAGACCTGGACACTTTTCTGCGGGCCTTTGAGGAAGTCTGCAGACAGTACCAGCTGCCTGAGGACCAATGGGCCAGGTACTTGACCCCCGGGCTAAAGGGCAAAGCTCTGGAGGCGTTTGCTTCACTCCCGCCAGGCCAAGATGGTGACTATGTGGCAAATCAAGCAGGCCCTGATCGCCAAGTACCTGCTAACCCCTGAGGTATACCGAAAGAAGTTCCGGAACCTCCAACATGGCCCACACGACAGTTATAGCGATGTGGTGCAAGGACTCAGAACCCACTTTGACCAGTGGCTACATGTTCTGTCAGTTAACACCTTTGAGAACCTGAGGGACCTGATGATCAAAGACCAGTTCCTGCATCTGTGCCCAGCTGAGGTCCGACAGTTCATCCTGGACCGAGAACCAGAGGACGCGGTCAAAACAGCACGGATCGCTGACAGCTATGAGGCCAACCGGAAACCCGAGGTGCGGAGGCCAGTCACCGCCCGCTGGAGAGGGTTAAGCCTGCAACCAACCCCAGTGCCCCTGCCAGCCGTCCCTCTGGAGGCACTATCCCCTTTGCCGGCGCCAGGCCTACATCAGACCCCCGCCAGTGTTTCTCCTGTAAACGGACTGGACACATCAGCGCCACCTGTCCGGAGAGGCAGAAGAACCCCCCAGCCAAGGCCTCCGGGCCCAACGCCTCTGTTCTTTTGGTGGGTGGTGTGGTGGGGAGGGTTGATGACAACGTGCAGCCCGTCCGCGTGGGGGCCCGTCTTGCTACAGGCCTCAAGGACACCGGGGCTGAACGAACCCTCATCCGACCCGAACTGGCGGCCCCTGAAGAGTTGATTCCGGGAAAAACCCTAACTGTCACCGGGATTGGAGGCTTCCGCTGCCCCTTGCGGATGGCCCGGGTTTTCATTGACTGGGGTGTCGGGAGCGGGGTGAAGTAAGTGGGGGTGTCCGAAAACCTGCCCACTGATGTTTTATTGGGGACTGATCTGGGGAGGATGGTGGCGTACTATGTCCCTGACACCCCTCCCCAATCTGATAATAAGGTTAACGTTAACCATGATGATGATGTTGATGATGATGATGGGAAACTGAATGTGTTACCTGCCAATGCTTTGCGAAGTGATGATTCAACCGATAACCTTTCTTTCCCTAGGAATGATGCTGATAGTGATGTATCTGTGCCATCTGAACCCTGATAACCCTTTCTCTGAAGTGGTAGATGTGTCCACAGGTACAGGAGCGTTCAGCCACGTCGCTCTGCGGAGTGAGACGGCTGAGGAACCCCTAGCAGGAGCAAGCGACAGTGCTCAAGGAAATGGGGAGGTGCATGGGAACCGTGAGGAAGGTGACGCCATGACACTGACCAGTGCCACCGAGGAAGGTAACTGGCCCATAAGTAGCACTGCTCCTGAAGTGTTGGGGGTGGATGGGGAGGTAGAGCCCATAGCAGCGCAGGCTGATGGGTCTGTTGAAATCCCCGGAGAGATTGCATATGTAGCTGCTGTCACCCGCAGTCAGAGTGCCCGGATCGCAGGTAGCGCCCTGCCATCTGGACCCTCCTCCGCTACAGGAGAGACTGAACCAGAGGTGGACCCAGAGCCAGTCCCAGAGGGTCCCAGTGAGGAAGGAACCCTGACGTCACTTCTGGCTGCCTCCAGCCAGGAGTTCCAGGCCGCTCTGCACTCAGATGCGAGCCTGGAGAACTAGAGGTACCTCGCCGAGACGCCCACCTCCGTGACTGATAAGGAGAGGGTGTTCTGGGAACGAGGAAGGTTGTACCGGGAGACAGTACCCGGAGATTCCCAAAAGGAGTGGTTGAGGGAAAAACAGCTGGTAGTCCCGCACCAGTTCCGAGGTGAGTTGTTGCGGATTGCCCATGAGATTCCACTTGCTGGACATTTGGGGATCAGCAAAACTAAGGCACGGCTGTCCCAACACTTCTATTGGCCCAAGATGGGGACAGATGTGACTAACTACTGCCGCTCCTGTATCACCTGTCAAAGAGTGGGGAAGGCGGGGCCTACTCTTAAGGCTCCCCTGATCCTGTTGCCAGTTATAGAGGAGCCTTTCCAGAGGATCGCGGTGGACATTGTGGCCCGCTGGCCGTCCCCAGCAGCTCTGGAAAGCAATACATCCTTACTGTGGTAGACTACGCTACCCGGTACCCGGAGGCAGTAGCTCTGTCCTCAACTAGGGCAGATAAGGTGGCGGATGCACTGGTGACCATCTTGTCACGGGTAGGATTTCCCAGGGAGATGCTTACCGATCGAGGGACCCAATTTATGTCTCGCCTAATGGAGGCTCTCTGCAGGAAAATGCAGGTGATGCGTATGGTATCGAGTGCGTATCACCCACAGACCAATGGTTTGTGTGAGCGCTTTAACGGTACCCTCAAACAGATGCTCCGCATGCTGGTTGAGACCCAGGGACGCGATTGGGAGCGGTACCTCCCACACCTGCTATTTGCATACAGGGAAGTCCCGCAGGCCTCGACGGGGTTCTCCCCCTTCGAGCTCCTGTATGGCCGGCGAGTCCGGGGACCCCTTGGGTTGATAAGAGAATCCTGGGAAGATGAGCCAAACCCCACGGAAGTGTCCATCGTGGATTATGTCATGCGCTTCCGCGACAAGATGCAGACCTTGACGCAGTTGGTACATGACGCAGGCTCAGGCTGACCAGAAGCACTGGTACGACCAGAACGCCCGGGAGCGGACCTACCAGGTGGGTCAAAAGGTTTGGGTGCTGGTCCCCGTACCAAAGGATAAGCTTCAGGCAGCCTGGGAAGGCCCGTACGTCGTGCACCAACGGCTCAACCCAGTCACCTACGTGGTCACGCTTGACCACACTCGGGGTAGGCGCAAGGCCTTTTACGTCAACATGATGAAGGCCCATCACGAACGTGAAGCCTGCGTCCTACCGGTCTGCAACCTGCCCGAGGACGGGGAGGGAGACCCCCTCCTGGACATGCTGGCCCAAGCCAAGGCCAATGGGTCCATTGAGGACATGGAGGTAAATGCCTCGCTGACCGTTCCCCAGCGGTCGCAGTTGCTGGCCACACTGGAACCCTTCCGGGCCATAATGTAAGGTTCTATGTATATATTCCTGAAACTCAGTTTGTTCGTCAGCCATTTTACTTTCTGTCTTGCTGCAGCTATCTTGCCCTCAGTCAAAATGGAGTTTCCAGCTTGCATGTTCCCGCCCTGATTCTCTCCTTTGCTTCTTAAGCAGCCACAGCTGAGCAATCAGTGCTTCAGAATCTAGCCTGCAGTGAACCTGTGACTTGACTCCTGTAAGCCTTGGACCTTGTACTCCAGCTATTCCTACTGAGGAACTCTGAAGCACTTGTGGACTCTGAACCCTGCTCTTTGAAAGACCCACGTTTGCATGGACTTACGGTAACAGAGAAGAAGATCCTGAATCTGTATTGGAGAATGATTGCTGAGCTTGGATTACTCTGGCCTGCTGTGTCTCCTGTTTCTGTGTCTGCAAACTGTGTGACTATTTCTGCCAACTTGTATGAAGTAATACAGGACTTTTCTATATCAAACCTGTGACTCCTGTGTTTTCATCGCACCCAAGCACAAGACGCTATATGAACTGTACTACATACATTACAAGATTCTGAAGCCAAAACGTTAGTGTCTGCTGGGTCTGGAAGGCTGTGTCTGCTGTACTGTGGATATCAGACGTCCGGTTGTACTTTCTGTGATGACAGTGGTTGTGACTTCTCACAACCATTCCAGGTGAGCAATTCCCTTAAGTTTTTTCTTTTTGCAGTGTTACCACAGGTAAACACTATTGTTTTTTTTTTTTTCCTTTCTTTTCTCTTTTTTGTCTGCTGTAACTCTGGATATCAGATGTCTGGTTGAAACTTTCTGTGATGATAGTGGTTGTGACTTCTCACAACCATTCCAGGTGAGCAGTTCCCTTAATTTTTTTTTCTCTCTGCAGTGTTGCCACAGGTGAACACTATTGTTTTTTTTCTCTCCTCTTCTTCCAGTAATCCTGTCTTAAAAGATCTGGAAAATGGAGGCCTGCATAAAGGAACTTTGCGGAGTGACTGATAATATCCTTGCAGATTTGCAGAATATAAAGACCCGTTTTACAAATCTACAGGACCTCAATAATCACAATTTGCAAGTGGTTGGACAGACTACCCAGGATTTGCGAGCCAGGATTGAGGTTCTAGAGGGGCGAGTCCAGGCTCCTGCCGTAGCCCCGAGTGCTGGGATTCCCAAGTTGCCCCCTTTTCGTTTTGGTGGTGAACGTGAGAAATTCAGGGGATTTATTAATCAATGCAATCTTTTTTTTTTCTGCACATGCTTCACAATTTCCCACTGAACGATCTAAGGTGCTTACTATAATTATGTTGCTTACCAACAAGGCTTTAATGTGGGCAAACCCTCTGATTGAGACTGAGGATGATTGTTTGAATCACCTTGATGATTTTATTTCAGCCATGGGGCAGGTGTTTGATGACCCCAATCGAGGTGCAACAGCTGAAGCAGCCATGTTAGCTTTGCGCCAAGGTAAGCACTCGGTAGCTGAATATGCCTTGGATTTCAGGAGATGGGCCCTTGATACCACCTGGGACAGTTCCGCCAAAAAATCTATTTTTCGAAAGGGGTTATCTCCACTGATTAAGGATGAACTTGCTCGTGCTGACCCTCCCACTGCGTTAGGTGACTTTATTAACTACTGCATCCGTATTGATACTCGTCTGACTGAACGCAGGCAAGAGAGATGGTTCGAAAGCAATCGTACTAACCTTTTCCTACCTTCCTCTCCAGCTAAGGAACCTTTGAGTAGGATTACACGGGAACCTGAACCTGAACCCATGCAGGTAGACTCTTTACAACGACGGGTTAGTGATGCACGCAAGGAACATCGTTTTAAGGAGAATCTATGTTTCTATTGTGGTAAGTCAGGGCACTTCATTATAAACTGCCCCAGCCGTTCTCGTAAGACTACTGCAGCACTCATTCATTGTGAGTGTTGCGAGAGGGGATCTGTCAGGTCCGAGCCTCAGGCTCCAGAGAGATCTGCAGCAACAGATCTTGATTTCTCGGACTTAAACTCCGTTACCTCTGAGGACGTTGACTGTGTAAACGCTGCCATTTTTCAAGTTTCCTCAGCGGTGTCCCAGCTGAGTTGTAAGAAAAACAATTCTCATTGCTTTCTTTCCATCAAACTCTGGGTTGACTCAGCTTGGGTGTCTAGCTCTGCTATGATCGACTCAGGGCAAGTGGAAATTTTATGGATGTCTCCTTTGCTCTGAAACAGGGAATACGTTCAGTGAAGAAGGCTACTCCAGTACAGATGGAAACTGTGGATGGCTCCCTGCTGACCTCTGGACCAGTGGATCAGGAAACAGAGCCTTTGAGGGTTCTTATGGGTAAAGATCATCAAGAGAAACTGTCCTTTATGCTTATCTCTTCTCCCCACTTTCCCATTATTCTAGGGCTACCATGGCTGCAGGCTCAGAATCCTACCATTAACTGGGAGACCAAGGAATTACACTTTCCAGAGAAACAGATGAGTCCAAAAGTTTCAGCTTGCTCTGTTCCTAAAGGAATCATGTCAGTCCCTGAACTACCAGCTGTATACCAGGACTATGTGGATTTATGTGACAAGAAGAACGCTGACCAGCTTCCTCCTCACCGTCCATATGATTGTCCAATTGAATTATTGCCTGGAGCAGAGATACCTTTTGGTAAGATCTACCCCCTGGCGGGGCCCGAGCTAAAGGCTTTAAAGGATTACATAGATGAAAATCTAGCCAAGGGCTTCATACGCCCCTCTTCATCTCCTGCAGGTGCACCCATCTTCTTTGTAAAGAAGAAAGATGGATCTCTGAGACCATGCGTAGACTATAGGGAACTCAATAAGGTTACTATTAGAAACCGTTATCCATTGCCTTTAATCCCTGAGTTATTGGAGAGAGTGCGACATGCCAAAATTTTTTCTAAACTACATCTTCGTGGGGCCTATAACTTAGTCCGTATTAGACCTGGGGATGAATGGAAGACTGCATTCAGGTCACGCTATGGACACTTTGAATATCTAGTTATGCCTTTTGGTCTGAGTACTGCCCCAGCACTTTCCAACACTTGGTGAATGACATCTTCAGGGATCTCCTAGATACATTCGTGGTAATTTATTTGGATGATAATCTAATTTTTTCTAACTCCACAGAGGAACATCATGGACATGTGAGAATGGTCTTGGAACGTCTAAGACAAAATCATCTTTACATCAAACTTGAAAAGTGTGAATTCCATAGGACCGAGATTCAATTTCTGGGGTATGTACTGTCTACACAAGGAATTAGTATGGATGGAAGCAAAACCCAAGCCATCAAGGATTGGCCAAGTCCTAGAAATGTGAAGGAGGTACAGCGCTTCATCGGGTTTGCCAACTTCTATAGACGTTTCATTAGAAATTTCTCTGAGGTAGTGTCACCTATCACTCAACTTACCCGGAAAGAGTCTAGGTTTTCCTGGACTCCCCAAGCCCAGGAAGCATTTTCCCGTCTAAAAGATAAATTTACCACTGCACCTATCCTAGTACATCCCAACCCCGAGCTTGCCTTCATAATAGAGGTGGATGCTTCAGACTGTGCCGTTGGAGCTATACTCTCTCAGAGAACAGGTGAGAAGAATGTCTTGCATCCCTGTGCCTTCTTTTCCCAGCAGTTGTCTTCGGCTGAGAGGAACTACGATGTGGGCAATAGAGAGTTGTTGGCCATTATTGCCGCCTTCAAAGAATGGAGACACCTTCTTCAGGGAGCTGCACAGCAAATAGTCGTCCTGACAGACCATCGTAACCTTGAGTTTATCAGGTCGGCTAAGTGCCTGACTCCTCGCCAGGCTCGCTGGAATCTTTTCTTAAACCAATTTAATTTTATCATCTCTTATAGACCAGGATCGCGCAATGGAAAGGCTGATGCACTCTCTAGGATTTACTCAGCAGAGACACGTCCAATTACTCCTCCTAAGACTATTCTTCCTGACTCTAGATTCCTAGGAGTAATTCATAATCAAGACCTACTTAAGGACATCAAGGAAGCATACCATGCGGATTCCTTTTTGGCACAACCCCCAAGGGACGTAAGTCTTGTCTTTAAGAATGGTGTGTGGATTCAGGGACAACGTCTGTATATTCCTGAAACAGTCAGATTAAGAGTATTGCAACTCATTCACGATTCCAAGATAGCTGGGCATAGAGGAATTCTAAAGACACAGGAATTTCTTTCTCGTTTCTTTTGGTGGCCCACTTGCAGGAAGGATGTTTTGAATTATGTCACTTCATGTGAGGTCTGTGCAAGATGCAAAACACCTCGCTCCTCACCAACTGGTCTGTTACAGCCTCTTCCCACCCCGTCCCGCCCGTGGGGATCCATTTCTATGGACTTCATTGTGGAGTTACCAACCTCTCAGGGGAAGAACACCATTCTAGTGGTGGTTGACCGTCTAACAAAGGCAGCTCATTTTATCCCTTGTGTCGGCTTACCCACTGCAAAACAGACATCAGATTTGATGATTAAAGATGTGTTTCGCTTACATGGAGTACCGGATGAGGTTATTTCGGATCGAGGGGTGCAATTCACTTCTAGGTTTTGGCAAAATTTCTGTGCAGCATTGGACATTAAAGTAAACCTTTCTTCTGCTTTTCATCCCCAGACTAATGGACAGACCGAACGAACCAATCAAACCCTGGAGCAGTATCTCCGCTGCTTTATCTGCCACCTACAGGATGATTGGGTGGATCTACTTCCATTAGCTGAGTTCTCGTATAACAACTCTCAGAGTGCCTCCACTAAACAGTCTCCTTTTTACTCTAATCTAGGTTATCATCCTAACATTCTACCACGATTTCCCATAGAAACGCCTTTACCAGCAGTGGCTGAAAGAATCACGTCTTTACAGAAGAATATGGATCTTCTAAAGGAAAATCTGGAATCGGCTCAAGAAAGGTACAAGAAAGCAGCAGATAAATTTCGTAAACCTGCACCAGCTTTCAAGGTAGGAGACTTGGTCTGGCTGTCAACCAGAAATCTTAAGTTAAGGATTCCATCGTCTAAGTTGGGACATAAGTACACTGGACCCTATAAAATCAGTAAAATTATAAGTGCCGTTGCTTGTCGTCTTCAACTGCCCAGAACTATGAGAATCCACCCTGTCTTTCATGTATCCCTACTAAAGGCTGCGACACCCAATACGTTTCCTGGACGTTCCTCTCCTTGCCTTGACCCAGTGCTAGTCGATGGTCAGGAAGAATTTGTGGTGGAAATGATTTTAGATTCCAGGTTGTATAGAAATCAGTTACAATATCTGATTAAATGGCAGGGCTACCCAGTGGAGGACAACTCATGGGAACCGGTCAATAACGTTAATGCTCCTCGCTTGCTCCGTCAGTTTCATCAGAGGTACCCACACAAGCCTGGTCTGAGGTCATCCGGAGGTTGTCCTTAAGGGGGGAGTAATGTAAGGTTCTATGTATATATTCCTGAAACTCAGTTTGTTCGTCAGCCATTTTACTTTCTGTCTTGCTGCAGCTATCTTGCCCTCAGTCAAAATGGAGTTTCCAGCTTGCATGTTCCCACCCTGATTCTCTCCTTTGCTTCTTAAGCAGCCACAGCTGAGCAATCAGTGCTTCAGAATCTAGCCTGCAGTGAACCTGTGACTTGACTCCTGTAAGCCTTGGACCTTGTACTCCAGCTATTCCTACTGAGGAACTCTGAAGCACTTGTGGACTCTGAACCCTGCTCTTTGAAAGACCCACGTTTGCATGGACTTACGGTAACAGAGAAGAAGATCCTGAATCTGTATTGGAGAATGATTGCTGAGCTTGGATTACTCTGGCCTGCTGTGTCTCCTGTTTCTGTGTCTGCAAACTGTGTGACTATTTCTGCCAACTTGTATGAAGTAATACAGGACTTTTCTATATCAAACCTGTGACTCCTGTGTTTTCATCGCACCCAAGCACAAGACGCTATATGAACTGTACTACATACATTACACATGTTCTCCAACCGACCCGGACGGACAAAGTTGTTAGTTCACGAGGTGGACACCGGGAATCATGCCCCACTTCGGCGGACACCTTATCGGATCTCTGAGGAAGTGCAGCAGATTATGCGCCAGGAGATCGATGAGATGTTGCAGCTGGGGGTGATCCGATGGTTCAAAAGCGCATGGGCCTCACCTGTAGTTCTCGTGCCTAAAAAGGATCGGACCACCCGGTTCTGCATGGACTACAGGGGGCGCAACGCCATCACTACCTCTGATGCGCACCCAATGCCACGCATCGAGGATCTGCTGGAACGGTTGGCGAATGCCAAGTACATATCCATCATGGATTTAAGCCGGGGATACTGGCAGATTCCCCTGAGCCCTGAGGCGCAGGAGAAATCCGCCTTTATCACCCCTTTTGGACTGTACGAGTCCACGGTCATGCCTTTTGGCATGAAGAATGCCCCTGCCACTTTTCAGCGGATGGTCAACCACCTGCTTCAGGGACTGGAGGAGTACGCCGTGGCGTACCTGGACGACATTGCCGTCTTCAGTTCCAATTGGGAGGAACACCTTCAGCATCTCCAGGAGGTGCTCAAGCGTATTCACCAGGCAGGCCTCACCATCAAGCCGGGAAAATACCAGATGGGCATGAGGTAGGTCCACTACCTGGGGCACCGGGTAGGCGGGGGTTCCATGAGTCCGGAGCCAGAGAAAGTGGACGTGATTGTGTCCTGGCCCACCCCCAGGACAAAAAAGCAGGTGAAGTCCTTCCTGGGCACTGCAGGGTACTATAGGCGTTTCGTACAGAACTATAGCGCCATTGCAAAACCCTTGATGGACCTCACCAAGGGCAGTCTACCCCAAACAGTCAACTGGACAGATGGCTGTGAGGCAGCATTCCGAGCTTTTAAAACAGCCCTGTGTGTTATGATTTGGTAGCTGAGGAGAGCAGGCAAAAAAGGCAATACACCAGAGAGGTTGGAATCTATTGGATTGTTGTACCCTGACTAACCACCTCAACTAAAGGCAGCCATGGAGCGTACCTACGTTGGTCCTAGACGCCTCATCAAAGCCTGAGAAGCTAACTACACCTAAAGATAGAAAGAGGAAAACTATCTGCCCCGGAGCAGATCCCCAAAGAACATAGGAAGCCCCCAAACATGTAATGGCGGTTAGACAAGAGGAAATACAGACACAGACAGAAAATAGTATGAGCAAACGTTGGGGCCCAATCTTCCTAGACAGAAAAGGATAGGAAGGTCACTTACTGCAATCCGAAAAACCCTAAAAAAATACCAACACACTAATTGCAAAAACACCTGAGATCACACGACCTCTACCACCTAAATTAGTTCTCTGGTGTAACAAAACTGAGCCGCAGCCACAGAAAAAACTGGAAAAGGCAAATGAACAAACAACTGGCTGAACTAAACTGAGAGGAGCACAAGCCCCCGGAGGGGACCTGGCAGACCCCCACAGAAGTACAGGACAAAATACAAAAAGCAAGCACAAAAAACTAAAAGAAGAAAATGTCTTATCTGTTAGCAGAAGATGCAGGCACGAAACATCAAGCTCCAAAGTGAACCAGGAATAAAAGTTGAGACCAGAACAATTGATCACCGGCAACCCTGATGGGAGGGAACCTCCCTTATATAAGACCAGTCAGTAACACCTGATCGCCAATCTTCACAATCTTCATTGAATAGTTCAGTACTGTTTGTAACCACCAGAGGGAGCTTCTGCTCAGAATTCATTTCTAGCACATTCACAACAGTACCCCCCTTTGAGGAGGGGTCACCGAATCCTCATTTGGGCAACCAGGTCGGTCAGGATGAGCTCTGTGATACGCACGGATAAGTCTTCTAGCATGGATGTCCGAAGCAAACACCCAAGAATTGTCCTCCTGACCATAACCTCTCCACTTAACCAAATACTGGAGTTTCCGTCTAGAAAAACGAGAATCCAATATTTTCTCAACCACATACTCCAGATTGCCCTCAACCAAAACAGGGTCAGGAGGCACAGCCATAGGAACCACTGGCTCGACAAACCTCTTCAATAAGGACTTGTGGAACACATTATTGATCTTAAATGTCCCTGGAAGAAGTAAACGAAAGGAAACAGGATTAAGAATCTCCATGATCTTATAAGGTCCAATGAACCTAGGCTTAAACTTGGGAGATGCAATTCTCATAGGGATATTTCTTGAGGACAACCAGACCAAGTCCCCCACTTCAAACCGAGGACCATCAGTCCTATTCCGGTTGGCAAACCGCTGGGCCCTCTCCTGAGAGAGGGACAACCTCTCCACTACCTGGTCCCAAATCTGCTGCATACGCTCCACAACAGAGTCAACACCTGGACAGACATAAGCCTCCGTCTGTCCTGAAGAAAATCGAGGGTGAAACCCAAAATTGCAGAAAAATGGAGACATCAAGGTTGCAGAGCTAGCCCTATTATTAAGGGCAAACTCAGCCAAAGGCAAAAAAGAAACCCAGTCATCCTGATCAGCAGACACAAAGCATCTCAGATAAGTCTCCAATGTCTGGTTTGTTCTCTCAGTTTGTCCATTGGTCTGAGGATGAAAAGCTGAGGAGAAAGACAATTGAACACCAAGTTTAGAACAAAAAGTCCTCCAAAATCTGGAAACAAACTGGACTCCTCTGTCAGACACAATGTTCTCAGGAATACCGTGTAACCGAACCACGTGCTGAAGGAACAAAGGCACCAATTCAGAGGAGGAAGGCAACTTAGGTAATGGCACAAGATGTATCATTTTGGAAAACCTATCACAAATCACCCAGATAATGGTCATTCTCTGAGAAACAGGGAGGTCGGAAATTAAATCCATAGAGATATGGGTCCATGGTCTCTTGGGCACAGGCAATGGCATCAACAAACCACTAGGGCGAGAGCAAGGCTTAGAGCGAGAGCAAGTCCCGCAGGACTGCACAAATTCCCTGACGTCACGAGACAAAGTAGGCCACCAAAAGGACCGACTAACCAAGTCTCTGGTACCAAAAATTCCGGGATGACCGGCCAATGCGGAACAATGAATCTCAGACATCACACTCTTTTTCCACCGGTCTGGGACAAACAATTTCCCAATAGGGCAGAGTTCGGGTTTATCCTCCTGACACCCTTCCAGAGCCAGTCTCAAATTGGGCGAGATGGCGGAAAGAACTACACCCTCTTTCAAAATAACAGTAGGATCAGATAACTCGGGAGAGTCAGCAAGGAAACTCCTCGAGAGGGCATCTGCTTTAACATTCTTAGTGCCAGGAAGAAAGGAAACCACAAAATTAAAACGTGTGAAAAACAAGGCCCACCTGGCCTGTCTAGGATTAAGTCGCTTGGCTGATTCGAGATAAACCAGATTCTTATGGTCCGTGAGGACCACCACCTGATGTTTGGCTCCCTCCAGCCAATGTCTCCACTCTTCAAAAGCCCACTTCATGGCCAATAACTCCCGATTACCCACGTCATAATTACGTTCAGTTGGAGAAAATTTTCGAGAGAAAAAGGCACAAGGGTTACTTTTAGAGGTCTCTGGATCTCTTTGGGACAAAACGGCACCTGCCCCAATTTCAGAGGCATCAACCTCCACATGAAATGGCAGAGAAACATCAGGCTGCCGTAGAACAGGAGCAGAAGTGAATCTCTGCTTAAGTTCCTGAAACGCAGAAACTGCCTCAGGAGGCCAATTCACCACATCAGAACCCTTCTTGGTCAAATCAGTCAATGGTTTAACAATAACAGAGAAATTACCAATAAATTTACGATAAAAATTGGCAAAACCCAAGAATCTCTGAAGAGCCTTTAATGAAGTAGGTTGGATCCAATCACAGATGGCCTGAACCTTGACCGGGTCCATTTCAATAACAGATGGGGACAAAATGAATCCCAGAAATGAGATCCTCTGTACGCCAAAAAGACACTTTGATCCCTTCACATAAAGAGCATTCTCTCTCAAAATCTGGAACACAGTCCGAACATGTTTCACATGAGAGTCCCAATCATTGGAAAAAATCAAGATATCATCCAAATAAACAATCAGAAATTTATCCACAAAATTCCTGAAAATGTCATTCATGAAGGACTGGAAGACGGAAGGAGCATTAGTGAGCCCAAAGGACATCACTAGGTACTCAAAATGCCCCTCTGGGGTATTAAATGCCGTCTTCCATTCATCCCCGTGCTTAATGCGAATAAGGTTATATGCCCCCCTGAGGTCAAGCTTGGTAAACCAAGTAGCACTTTTCACCCTGGAAAACAGGTCAGAAATCAAGGGTAACGGATATTGATATTTCACAGTGATATTGTTCAAGAGACGATAATCAATACACGGCCTTAATGAACCATCCTTTTTGGCCACAAAGAAAAAACCGGCACCCAAGGGTGAAGAGGATGGTCTGATATGACCCTTCTCCAATGACTCCTTGATATAAGACCGCATAGCGTCATGTTCAGGTACAGACAAGTTAAAAAGGCGACCTTTAGGGAATTTACTACCAGTGTAAGGAATGTAGTACAGTTCATATAGCGTCTTGTGCTTGGGTGCGATGAACATACATGAGACACAGGTTTGATATAGAAAAGTCCTGTATTACTTCATACAAGTTGGCAGAAATAGTCACACAGTTTGCAGACACAGAAACAGGAGACACAGCAGGCCAGAGCAATCCAAGCTCAGCAATCACTCTCCAATACAGATTCAGGATCTTCTTCTCTGTTACCGTAAGTCCATGCAAACGTGGGTCTTTCAAAGAGCAGGGTTCAGAGTCCACAAGTGCTTCAGAGTTCCTCAGTAGGAATAGCTGGAGTACAAGGTCCAAGGCTTACAGGAGTCAAGTGACAGGTTCACTGCAGGCTAGATTCTGAAGCACTGATTGCTCAGCTGTGGCTGCTTAAGAAGCAAAGGAGAGAATCAGGGCGGGAACATGCAAGCTGGAAACTCCATTTTGACTGAGGGCAAGATAGCTGCAGCAAGACAGAAAGTAAAATGGCTGACGAACAAACTGAGTTTCAGGAATATATACATAGAACCTTACATTACTCCCCCCTTAAGGACAACCTCCGGATGACCTCAGACCAGGCTTGTGTGGGTACCTCTGATGAAACTGACGGAGCAAGCGAGGAGCATTAACGTTATTGACCGGTTCCCATGAGTTGTCCTCCACTGGGTAGCCCTGCCATTTAATCAGATATTGTAACTGATTTCTATACAACCTGGAATCTAAAATCCTTTTCACCACAAATTCTTCCTGACCATCGACTAGCACTGGGTCAGGGCAAGGAGAGGAACGTCCAGGAAACGTATTGGGTGTCGCAGCCTTTAGTAGGGATACATGAAAGACAGGGTGGATTCTCATAGTTCTGGGCAGTTGAAGACGACAAGCAACGGCACTTATAATTTTACTGATTTTATAGGGTCCAATGTACTTATGTCCCAACTTAGACGATGGAATCCTTAACTTAAGATTTCTGGTTGACAGCCAGACCAAGTCTCCTACCTTGAAAGCTGGTGCAGGTTTACGAAATTTATCTGCTGCTTTCTTGTACCTTTCTTGAGCCGATTCCAGATTTTCCTTTAGAAGATCCATATTCTTCTGTAAAGACGTGATTCTTTCAGCTACTGCTGGTAAAGGCGTTTCTATGGGAAATCGTGGTAGAATGTTAGGATGATAACCTAGATTAGAGTAAAAAGGAGACTGTTTAGTGGAGGCACTCTGAGAGTTGTTATACGAGAACTCAGCTAATGGAAGTAGATCCACCCAATCATCCTGTAGGTGGCAGATAAAGCAGCGGAGATACTGCTCCAGGGTTTGATTGGTTCGTTCGGTCTGTCCATTAGTCTGGGGATGAAAAGCAGAAGAAAGGTTTACTTTAATGTCCAATGCTGCACAGAAATTTTGCCAAAACCTAGAAGTGAATTGCACCCCTCGATCCGAAATAACCTCATCCGGTACTCCATGTAAGCGAAACACATCTTTAATCATCAAATCTGATGTCTGTTTTGCAGTGGGTAAGCCGACACAAGGGATAAAATGAGCTGCCTTTGTTAGACGGTCAACCACCACTAGAATGGTGTTCTTCCCCTGAGAGGTTGGTAACTCCACAATGAAGTCCATAGAAATGGATTCCCACTGGCGGGACGGGGTGGGAAGAGGCTGTAACAGACCAGTTGGTGAGGAGTGAGGTGTTTTGCATCTTGCACAGACCTCACATGAAGTGACATAATTCAAAACATCCTTCCTGCAAGTGGGCCACCAAAAGAAATGAGAAAGAAATTCCTGTGTCTTTAGAATTCCTCTATGCCCAGCTATCTTGGAATCGTGAATGAGTTGCAATACTCTTAATCTGACTGTTTCAGGAATATACAGACGTTGTCCCTGAATCCACACACCATTCTTAAAGACAAGACTTACGTCCCTTGGGGTTGTGCCAAAAAGGAATCCGCATGGTATGCTTCCTTGATGTCCTTAAGTAGGTCTTGATTATGAATTACTCCTAGGAATCTAGAGTCAGGAAGAATAGTCTTAGGAGGAGTAATTGGACGTGTCTCTGCTGAGTAAATCCTAGAGAGTGCATCAGCCTTTCCATTGCGCGATCCTGGTCTATAAGAGATTATAAAATTAAATTGGTTTAAGAAAAGATTCCAGCGAGCCTGGCGAGGAGTCAGGCACTTAGCCGACCTGATAAATTCAAGGTTACGATGGTCTGTCAGGACGACTATTTGCTGTGCAGCTCCCTGAAGAAGGTGTCTCCATTCTTTGAAGGCGGCAATAATGGCCAACAACTCTCTATTGCCCACATCGTAGTTCCTCTCAGCCGAAGACAACTGCTGGGAAAAGAAGGCACAGGGATGCAAGACATTCTTCTCACCTGTTCTCTGAGAGAGTATAGCTCCAACGGCACAGTCTGAAGCATCCACCTCTATTATGAAGGCAAGCTCGGGGTTGGGATGTACTAGGATAGGTGCAGTGGTAAATTTATCTTTTAGACGGGAAAATGCTTCCTGGGCTTGGAGAGTCCAGGAAAACCTAGACTCTTTCCGGGTAAGTTGAGTGATAGGTGACACTACCTCAGAGAAATTTCTAATGAAACGTCTATAGAAGTTGGCAAACCCGATGAAGCGCTGTACCTCCTTCACATTTCTAGGACTTGGCCAATCCTTGATGGCTTGGGTTTTGCTTCCATCCATACTAATTCCTTGTGTAGACAGTACATACCCCAGAAATTGAATCTCGGTCCTATGGAATTCACACTTTTCAAGTTTGATGTAAAGATGATTTTGTCTTAGACGTTCCAAGACCATTCTCACATGTCCATGATGTTCCTCTGTGGAGTTAGAAAAAATTAGAATATCATCCAAATAAATTACCACGAATGTATCTAGGAGATCCCTGAAGATGTCATTCACCAAGTGTTGGAAAGTGGCTGGGGCGGTACTCAGACCAAAAGGCATAACTAGATATTCAAAGTGTCCATAGCGTGACCTGAATGCAGTCTTCCATTCATCCCCAGGTCTAATACGGACTAAGTTATAGGCCCCACGAAGATGTAGTTTAGAAAAAATTTTGGCATGTCGCACTCTCTCCAATAACTCAGGGATTAAAGGCAATGGATAACGGTTTCTAATAGTAACCTTATTGAGTTCCCTATAGTCTACGCATGGTCTCAGAGATCCATCTTTCTTCTTTACAAAGAAGATGGGTGCACCTGCAGGAGATGAAGAGGGGCGTATGAAGCCCTTGGCTAGATTTTCATCTATGTAATCCTTTAAAGCCTTTAGCTCGGGCCCCGCCAGGGGGTAGATCTTACCAAAAGGTATCTCTGCTCCAGGCAATAATTCAATTGGACAATCATATGGACGGTGAGGAGGAAGCTGGTCAGCGTTCTTCTTGTCACATAAATCCACATAGTCCTGGTATACAGCTGGTAGTTCAGGGACTGACATGATTCCTTTAGGAACAGAGCAAGCTGAAACTTTTGGACTCATCTGTTTCTCTGGAAAGTGTAATTCCTTGGTCTCCCAGTTAATGGTAGGATTCTGAGCCTGCAGCCATGGTAGCCCTAGAATAATGGGAAAGTGGGGAGAAGAGATAAGCATAAAGGACAGTTTCTCTTGATGATCTTTACCCATAAGAACCCTCAAAGACTCTGTTTCCTGATCCACTGGTCCAGAGGTCAGCAGGGAGCCATCCACAGTTTCCATCTGTACTGGAGTAGCCTTCTTCACTGAACGTATTCCCTGTTTCAGAGCAAAGGAGACATCCATAAAATTTCCACTTGCCCCTGAGTCGATCATAGCAGAGCTAGACACCCAAGCTGAGTCAACCCAGAGTTTGATGGAAAGAAAGCAATGAGAATTGTTTTTCTTACAACTCAGCTGGGACACCGCTGAGGAAACTTGAAAAATGGCAGCGTTTACACAGTCAACGTCCTCAGAGGTAACGGAGTTTAAGTCCGAGAAATCAAGATCTGTTGCTGCAGATCTCTCTGGAGCCTGAGGCTCGGACCTGACAGATCCCCTCTCGCAACACTCACAATGAATGAGTGCTGCAGTAGTCTTACGAGAACGGCTGGGGCAGTTTATAATGAAGTGCCCTGGCTTACCACAATAGAAACATAGATTCTCCTTAAAACGATGTTCCTTGCGTGCATCACTAACCCGTCGTTGTAAAGAGTCTACCTGCATGGGTTCAGGTTCAGGTTCCCGTGTAATCCTACTCAAAGGTTCCTTAGCTGGAGAGGAAGGTAGGAAAAGGTTAGTACGATTGCTTTCGAACCATCTCTCTTGCCTGCGTTCAGTCAGACGAGTATCAATACGGATGCAGTAGTTAATAAAGTCACCTAACGCAGTGGGAGGGTCGGCACGAGCAAGTTCATCCTTAATCAGTGGAGATAACCCCTTTCGAAAAATAGATTTTTTGGCGGAACTGTCCCAGGTGGTATCAAGGGCCCATCTCCTGAAATCCAAGGCATATTCAGCTACCGAGTGCTTACCTTGGCGCAAAGCTAACATGGCTGCTTCAGCTGTTGCACCTCGATTGGGGTCATCAAACACCTGCCCCATGGCTGAAATAAAATCATCAAGGTGATTCAAACAATCATCCTCAGTCTCAATCAGAGGGTTTGCCCACATTAAAGCCTTGTTGGTAAGCAACATAATTATAGTAAGCACCTTAGATCGTTCAGTGGGAAATTGTGAAGCATGTGCAGAAAAAAAAAGATTGCATTGATTAATAAATCCCCTGAATTTCTCACGTTCACCGCCAAAACGAAAAGGGGGCAACTTGGGAATCCCAGCACTCGGGGCTACGGCAGGAGCCTGGACTCGCCCCTCTAGAACCTCAATCCTGCCTCGCAAATCCTGGGTAGTCTGTCCAACCACTTGCAAATTGTGATTATTGAGGTCCTGTAGATTTGTAAAACGGGTCTTTATATTCTGCAAATCTGCAAGGATATTATCAGTCACTCCGCAAAGTTCCTTTATGCGGGCCTCCATTTTCCAGATCTTTTAAGACAGGATTACTGGAAGAAGAGGAGAGAAAAAAAAAACAATAGTGTTCACCTGTGGCAACACTGCAGAGAGAAAAAAAAATTAAGGGAACTGCTCACCTGGAATGGTTGTGAGAAGTCACAACCACTATCATCACAGAAAGTTTCAACCAGACATCTGATATCCAGAGTTACAGCAGACAAAAAAGAGAAAAGAAAAAAAAAAAAAAAAAAAAACAATAGTGTTTACCTGTGGTAACACTGCAAAAAGAAAAAACTTAAGGGAATTGCTCACCTGGAATGGTTGTGAGAAGTCACAACCACTGTCATCACAGAAAGTACAACCGGACGTCTGATATCCACAGTACAGCAGACACAGCCTTCCAGACCCAGCAGACACTAACGTTTTGGCTTCAGAATCTTGTAATGAATGTAGTACAGTTCATATAGCGTCTTGTGCTTGGGTGCGATGAACATACATGAGACACAGGTTTGATATAGAAAAGTCCTGTATTACTTCATACAAGTTGGCAGAAATAGTCACACAGTTTGCAGACACAGAAACAGGAGACACAGCAGGCCAGAGCAATCCAAGCTCAGCAATCACTCTCCAATACAGATTCAGGATCTTCTTCTCTGTTACCGTAAGTCCATGCAAACGTGGGTCTTTCAAAGAGCAGGGTTCAGAGTCCACAAGTGCTTCAGAGTTCCTCAGTAGGAATAGCTGGAGTACAAGGTCCAAGGCTTACAGGAGTCAAGTGACAGGTTCACTGCAGGCTAGATTCTGAAGCACTGATTGCTCAGCTGTGGCTGCTTAAGAAGCAAAGGAGAGAATCAGGGCGGGAACATGCAAGCTGGAAACTCCATTTTGACTGAGGGCAAGATAGCTGCAGCAAGACAGAAAGTAAAATGGCTGACGAACAAACTGAGTTTCAGGAATATATACATAGAACCTTACAACCAGGCACTAATTCAATAGCACAGTCATAGCTCCTATGGGGGGCAAGGATGCAGATTTACTTTCGCTAAACACATCAGAAAAATCAGTCAAAAAGTCAGGAACATCCTGAGCCTGGGGGGAGGCAGAAAAAACAGGAGTGTTGGCATTAACACATTGGCAGCCCCAACTGGTTACAGACACAGATTTCCAATCCAAAACAGGATTATGAGACTGCAACCAAGGGAAACCCAGTACAATAATGTCATGCAGATTATACAGCACCAAAAATGTGCAACTCTCCTGATGATCAGGTTCAACCCTCATTATCACCTGAGTAGAGAACTGGGGTTTATTCTCAGCTAAAGGGGTAGAATCGATCCCCAGTAGGGGAAAAGACTTCCGTAGGGTATCAAGGGAAACCCACAACGTTTAGCAAAATCAAAATCCATCAGGTTAATAGCTGCTCCCGAATCAACAAAAGCCTGAGCAGAAAATGTGGACAGGGAGCAAATCAGGGTAACAGTCAACAAAAATTTAGTCTGAACACTACCCAAGACAACTGAGCGTGCAAAACGTCTTCCCCGCTTAGGGCAGACTGAAATAGCATGAGAGGCATCACCACAGTAGAAACATAACCCATTGCGTTTTCGAAACTCATGACACTGTGCCCCAGAAGCCACTCTATCACACTGCATTGGTTCAGAAGCTGGTTCACAAGGCAACACTATTCCACGCATACCTCTACGCTCACGCAAACGTCTGTCAATTTGAATCGCTAATGACATAGAATTACTGAGACCAGAGGGGACAGGGAATCCCACCATAACATCCTTTACATTCTCTGACAGACCCTTCCAAAAAAGGGCTGCCAAAGCATCGTCATTCCATTTGGTCAGGACTGCCCACCTTCGGAATCTCTGACAGTATAACTCAGCGTCCTCAAGCCCCTGATTTAATGCCAACAAGGCTTTTTCAGCTTGATCAGTGACATTAGGCTCATCATACAATAACCCCAGAGCCTGAAAAAATGCATCAACATTACTCAAAACAGGGTCCCCAGGTGTCAGGGAAAAAGCCCAATCCTGAAGATCACCGCGCAGGAGAGAGATGACAATTTGAACCTGCTGTGCTGCGTTCCCTGAGGACTTAGATTTTAAGGCAAAAAACAACTTACAGTTATTTTTGAAATTCAGAAACTTAGCTCGATCCCCTAAAAATAAATCTGGCATGGGAATCCTAGGTTCCACAACCGGCAACCTAGCAAGATAGGTAGCAATACTCCGAACTTCAGTGGCAAGCTGATCCACACGGCCAGATAACTGTGCAAACTCCATTGAGAGAAAAAAAAAATCCTCCTCAGCACCCAGAGATACAGAGGGAAAAAAAAAAAAATCTCTGACAACTCTGACAATCTTCTTTCTTTCACACTATTTTTCCCTTCTGTGAGTACCATATAACTATCAGTTTTAGGCCGGTGATACTGTTATGATTTGGTAGCTGAGGAGAGCAGGCAAAAAAGGCAATACACCAGAGAGGTTGGAATCTATTGGATTGCAGTACCCTGACTAACCACCACAACTAAAGGCAGCCGTGGAGCGTACCTACGTTGGTCCTAGACGCCTCGTCAAAGCCTGAGAAGCTAACTACACCTAAAGATAGAAAGAGGAAAACTATCTGCCCCGGAGCAGATCCCCAAAGAACATAGGAAGCCCCCAAACATGTAATGGCGGTTAGACAAGAGGAAATACAGACACAGACAGAAAATAGTATGAGCAAACGTTGGGGCCCAATCTTCCTAGACAGAAAAGGATAGGAAGGTCACTTACTGCAATCCGAAAAACCCTAAAAAAATACCAACACACTAATTGCAAAAACACCTGAGATCACACGACCTCTACCACCTAAATTAGTTCTCTGGTGTAACAAAACTAAGCCGCAGCCACAGAAAAAACTGGAAAAGGCAAATGAACAAACAACTGGCTGAACTAAACTGAGAGGAGCACAAGCCCCCGGAGGGGACCTGGCAGACCCCCACAGAAGTGCAGGATAAAATGCAAAAAGCAAGCACAAAAAACTAAAAGAAGAAAATGTCTTATCTGTTAGCAGAAGATGCAGGCACGAAACAGCAAGCTCCAAAGTGAACCAGGAACACAAGTTGAGACCAGAACAATTGATCACCGGCAACCCTGATGGGAGGGAACCTCCCTTATATAAGACCAGTCAGTAACACCTGATCGCCAATCTTCACAATCTTCATTGAATAGTTCAGTACTGTTTGTAACCACCAGAGGGAGCTTCTGCTCAGAATTCATTTCTAGCACATTCACAACACCTGTACAGCTCTCCAGTGTTGAAAGCCGTCGAAAGCAGTCGGCCATTCCTGGTACAGACTTACGCCAGCGAATTTGGCCTCAGTTCTGTACTCAGCCAGGTCGACTCGGGGAACCAGGAGCACCCCGTGTTGTACCTGAGCCAGAAACTTCTGCCGAGGGAAGTGGCATACTCCACCATCGAGAAGGAGTGCCATCCATGGTCTGGGCACTGCAACGTTTGCAGCCCTACCTGTACCGGCGCACCTTCAAGGTGGTCACCGACCACAACCCTCTGAGCTGGCTGCACACAGTGTCCGGAACCAATGATAGGTTGCTACGCTGGAGCCTTGCCCTACAGCAGTATGATTTTGCCGTACAACACAAGAAAGGCAGCGATCATGGGAATGCTGATGGGTTGTCACGGCGTGGCGAACCCGCTGAGGTGCGCATGGCGGATTACCGACAGGTCATGCCTCCTTAGCGCACTCTAAGGGGGGAGGTGTGATGATACCTGGACTGGAAGCTCCCTTTCTTGTGCTGTTCTAGAACTTTCCACATAGAACTATGACCCCATCATTTTGCCAGCACAGAGCAAAACCGCCCCCCTCTTCCCCTTGTGCCTGCAGCTCGCTGCAATTCACTGTTTGAAAGTACAGCACTCCTTCCTTTCGCCCCCACCTCAGGAATTTCTTTGTCGCCGAAACCCTGCAGAATGATCCCATAGCTTATGAGAATTCATTCTTTTGGTCATGACACGGTGTGAGCTTACGTTAGATACACTAAAGCCACGGTTTTGAATCATGCATCCATCAGGCGTCGTTCCCGTGGTACTGGTGAACCCGTAACCCCAACAGAACCCGAGAAATGGAATTCTCTGGTGCACCATGTACTATCTCACCCAAGTTTGGGCTCATTCGAACAGTCATTTCAGAATAAGATCATGGATAGGTCTGCCATTATTCTGCTAGAGTCCCCCGCTGAGTTATGGTCCTTATGACTTTCCAGAACTTGAAACTATAACTTCTAGCCCTGGGAGGTGGCCAGAAAACCATCCCCTTTTGTGAGGTCACCAGCTCACATGTATAAGTCTTGCAGCTAGCCCCCTGGTCATTCCAGGCTGTGATGACGTGACTAACAGATCTGCAAATGAACTATGACGTGTGGCTCCTCCCCCAGCCTGTCTTGCCTGTTACTACCTAAGTACCATGTAAGTTTTTCACCTTTAACCCTGTTTTATTTTTAACTGTATTGTACATAACTGTATTGTCTCAGCTTGTTACATCTTTTTAAAATGTATAAACACTGCCTGCAAAGAAGCTGGGCGAAACGTGCGCGTCGGGGCAGATGGGACAGGACTCCTAAGAACTGCTGTTTGATTGCCAACATTTAGGTATGGTGCTTGTTTGTATTACAACCCCTATTGTGATTGTGGATGTAGCGATTCATGAGATTTTGGCCCTGGGTGGGGTAAGGTCAGGTTCAGTCTCTTGATGTTAAATAACTGGATGTGGGCGTTCCATATACCGCTTCACATATACTGGAACATGATCCCACCACATGGTGTATTCTAGTGGTTGGACATGACTTCAGAGTGAGGTACTGGAAGCGCTTTCACACTGCAGTTGGAAGTAATTTACTAAAAGACAGATAACAGTGATTTTCACCCATGGCTTTAGATCATGATTAGCAGCAATATACTAGTGGGGGTTGGATTTAAAATGAGTATATACTTGGCATATATATTTTTTGATATTGGAGGAGTCTGTAATGTCCCTATTGTTAGAACCCTGCATTCCCTTTTTGGTGTTTAGATGTTTTGTTAATTAAAAATTTTTTTAATAAAGTTGAATGGTAATATTCAAAATAACTGTTTTGTGAGATTTAATAAGAAGCTCTATCTGATCTTAGTTTTATTTACTGGGATTTTTTTGGTGTGAATATATTTGTAATGAGAGCTTTATAGCAAGTTATCAGGCATTTCAAGGGAGTATATCTGCAATTTTAGGAATAAACCTATAAAATTATTAGTTTTTCTCCTGCTCTATAAACGATTTTGCACGTGCCTGAAGTACTACGCTACTAATTCGGGGTTGCTACGGAGCCTCTTGATAAATTGTTCATTAAGTAAATCGTAGCTGGTGGCAGCTAGATGAAGGGGTGTAAAGTGTTGACCTATTGGGTGCCGTTGGCAGTGACGGAGCGGGTTTTATAAGTGTATTGTGTAACGGGTCTGGGAGGCGGAACCTCTGAGCTACTATACAAAGGGCGGACCTTGTAAGAGAGCGGGGTGCGACCAGGGTGGACGGGCAGGTAGTAACAGCAGATAACCTGGGTAGTCTCTGGATGAACGGGCAGGAAGTCGTGGCAAATGACCGAGGCAGTCTCTGGACGAGTGGGCAGGAGGTCACGGCAAGTGACCGGGGCAGTCTCTGGATGAGTAGGCAGGAGGTCACGGCAAGTGACCGGGGCAGTCTCTGGATGAGTAGGCAGGAGGTCACGGCAAGTGACCGGGGCAGTCTCTGGACGAGTGGGCAGGAGGTCACGGCAAGTGACCGGGGCAGTCTCTGGACGAGTGGGCAGGAGGTCACGGCAAGTGACCGGGGCAGTCTCTGGATGAGTAGGCAGGAGGTCACGGCAAGTGACCGGGGCAGTCTGGAAGAAGGTAGATACGACCTGTGATGGCTGAGCCTCCAGGTAGGCTAGCAGGCAGGTGACAGATGAGCGCTCCCAGGTGAGCGGGCGAGAGTCACTGGAATAGCAGAAGATCACGGTACGTGACGGCAGAGCCTCCAGGTAGGCTAGCAGGCAGGTAACAGATGAGCGTTCCCAGTGTGCTAGCAAGCAGGTAACAGATGAGTGCTCCCAGGTGAGCGGGCGAGAATCACTGGAATAGCAGAAGATCACGGTACGTGACGGCAGAGCCTCCAGGTAGGCCAGCAGGCAGGTAACAGATGAGCGCTCCCAGGTGAGCTAGCAGGCAGGTAACAGACAGCAACCTGGCAGGAATCAGACAGGTATCTGGCAAGGACCCTGAGGACTGAAGCAGAGTAGTGAACAGTGCAACAACATTGCTCGGGCACCTCCATTTTGGAGGAGGGGCCTTATATAAGGTGAAGTCCTCCGGCCATTGGCCGGGGACTCCTTAGGACGACGCGCGCGGCCCCTTTAAGGGGGAGGGCAGCGCCCGCGCGCGCGCCCTAAGCACAGTGGCAGGAAAGGAGCGTGCGCCGCCAGCAGAGCGGCAGGAGGACGCCGGACCTGGAGCAGAGGGGTGAGGGGAACAGCGTCCCTGCCTGGCAGAGGGCAGGGACGCCGACGCCGGCGCTACATATTGCCTGGCTGTGGCCCGGAGTAATTATAATTCCCTCACTGCAGTGTGCCCAATAGCCAGCACACATCCAAGCGGCCCGTCTGGCGACTAATTATCCTAGGTGCAGTTCCCTGACTGACCTGAGGGTAAGGGGGCGCCAGAGAGCTGCAAGTTCCTAAGTGGAAGTGGGATAATTATAAATCCCTGCAGATTATTCCTGACATATTGGGTCGGACGGTAGCAGCCGTCGTGTGTGTGTCGCGTTTTCATCACATTTGTGGCAACGGAGGGATCACAAGCCATGATACCCCGGGCTAACGTGTGGCGGTCCGTCTGCACGTTCATCACAGCTCCACAGGAGAGGAGCTGCACCAGAGCGGGGGCACTGCTGTACTGACTGCTGTATATGTGTGCTCCACAGGAGAGGGGCTGCACTAGAGCGGGGGCACTGCTGTACTGACTGCTGTATGTGTGTGCTCCACAGGAGAGGAGCTGCACCAGAGCGGGCGCACTGCTGTACTGACTGCTGTATGTGTGTGCTCCACAGGAGAGGAGCTGCACCAGAGCGGGGGCACTGCTATACTGACTGCTGTATGTGTGTGCTCCATAGGAGAGGAGCTGCACCAGACCGAGGGCACTGCTGTACTGACTGCTGTATGTGTGTGCTCCACAGGAGAGGAGCTGCACCAGACGGGGGCACTGCTGTACTGACTGCTGTATGTGTGTGCTCCACAGGAGAGGAGCTGCACCAGAGCGGGGGCACTGCTATACTGACTGCTGTATGTGTGTGCTCCATAGGAGAGGAGCTGCACCAGACCGAGGGCACTGCTGTACTGACTGCTGTATGTGTGTGCTCCACAGGAGAGGAGCTGCACCAGAGCGGGGGCACTGCTGTACTGACTGCTGTATGTGTGTGCTCCACAGGAGAGGAGCTGCACCAGACGGGGGCACTGATGTACTGACTGCTGTATGTGTGTGCTCCACAGGAGAGGAGCTGCACCAGACCGGGGGCACTGCTGTACTGACTGCTGTATGTGTGTGCTCCACAGGAGAGGAGCTGTACCAGAGCAGTGGCACTGCTGTACTGAGTGGTGTATGTATGTGCTCCACAGGAGAGGAGCTGCACCAGACCGGGGGCACTGCTGTACTGACTGCTGTATGTGTGTGCTCCACAGGAGAGGAGCTGCACCAGAGCGGGGGCACTGCTGTACTGACTGCTGTATGTGTGTGCTCCACAGGAGAGGAAGCTGCACCAGAGCGGGGCACTGCTATACTGACTGCTGTATGGTGTGCTCCACAGGAGGGGAGCTGCACCAGATCGGGGGCACTACTGTACTGACTGCTGTATGTGTGTGCTCCACAGGAGAGGAGCTGCACCAGAGCGGGGGCACTGCTGTACTGACTGCTGTATGTGTGTGCTCCACAGGAGAGGAGCTGCTCCAGAGCAGGGGCACTGCTGTACTGACTGCTGTATGTGTGTGCTCCACAGGAGAGGAGCTGCTCCAGAGCGGGGGCACTGCTGTACTGACTGCTGTATGTGTGTGCTCCACAGGAGAGGAGCTGCACCAGAGCGGGGCACTGCTATACTGACTGCTGTATGTGTGTGCTCCACAGGAGAGGAGCTGCTCCAGAGCGGGGGCACTACTGTACTGACTGCTGTATGTGTGTGCTCCACAGGAGAGGAGCTGCACCAGAGCGGGGGCACTGCTGTACTGACTGCTGTATGTGTGTGCTACACAGGAGAGGAGCTGCACCAGACCGGGGGCACTGCTGTACTGAGTGCTCTCCCCTCTCCATTCTGTTTTGAATGCTGCCTCCAGGATCATATTCCTCACCAATTCGTTATACCGATGCCTCTACCTTGTGCCAGTCATTACACTGGTTACCCGTCCATTACAGAATCCAGTACAAATTTATTACCCTCACTCACAAAGCACTCCATGGGTCAGCACCACCCTACATCTCCTCCCTCGTCTCAGTCTACCATCCTACCCGTGCCCTCCGTTCTGCTAATGACCTGAGGCTAGCATCTTCAATAATCAGAACCTCTCACTCCCGTTTCCAAGACTTTTCACGTGCTGCGCCAATTCTTTGGAATGCACTACCCAGGTTAATACGATTAATCCCCAATCCCCACAGTATTAAGCGCGCCCTAAAGCCGCATTTGTTCAGACTTGCCTACCGCCTCAACGCATTAACCTAACTATCCCTGTTGGCCCATTCAATTTTTCTACCATAATCAGGTACCTCGTATTATGTTCTCACCCGCTTTATGCATGTAATAGACCTCTGTGTCTGTACTGTTACATATTTAGACTGTTATCTCGTTCATGCAGAATTACATGAACACCCGATTCTTACACTATAGCTGGTCCGAACAATGAAAGCAATTGTTACCATCCACCTCGTGTCTCCCCTTGTTCCTCATAGATTGTAAGCTTGTGATCAGGGCCCTGCACAAAGATGCCTTCTGGGGTGTGCGTAAGGCTAGGATCCACTGCACATGCCGCCATCAAGTGCTGGAAAGAGTCTGGACAAAGCGCTGTGAATGTTTAGCAATGATTTGAAACAAAATATCATCACATAACAGCGAATCACAGTATACAAAAATCCTATTACCAGAGAAGAAATCACTTCATGTGTATATAAATACAACAGTGAATCCAGACCATTGGATGCTGTTCACATATTGCGGATGTAATCAGTTCAGCATCCCTCCAGGTCTCTATAAGTGTCCAGATGTGCGGCCCCAGACCAATGGTGTGAAGAAGATAATAAATTCATAATAAAAAACGAGAAACAGAAGAATGACAAGTCCGCTATATCCAGTGAGGGAACATAAATAAATAATTCGACTCTCTAATATCATAAGAAGGGTACGAACGAAAGTTTTTTTAAGTGTTGGTGTCTTTTTGATTTTAAACATTTTTATTCAGTATATATATGGGATACTTGCTGGTGAACCATTCACTCTTCCATCTGGAGGACATTTATTATTCTTTTTATCTTCACACCATTGGTCTGGGGCCGCACATCTGGACACTTATGGAGATCTGGAGGGATGCTGAACCAGAAATATAGAGATCAATATGTGCATATGCATTTTAGTATTGCGTGCTGACCATAGGAATCGCTGACTTCTCCCCTTTTTTATTTGATACTGGTTTGTGGCTGACCCCCACTTTTTGCCGTGCGCGCTGGGTCATGTATGCCGTTCTTTCTGTCTATTGTGATTTATCCAGGCTGCTGCACACACATACAGCAGCCCTCCCCTCCCCCATAGGCTCTATTTAATTATGCACCTGTATCTGGGCCTGTTTCACCTTTCATCTGTGGTTGCTGGTTTGGCAGTGTGGAGGTCAGATCTGAAATGTCCATATCCGGACCTGGTCAGCCTTTATCTGCGCTCGCCCTTCTGGCACCATGAGAGTGATTCAGAAACGCTTCAGGTACGTTTGTATTTAATATAGTGCTGCTTTTAATACATTTAGGACGCCGTAATGGCACAGCGAATATAAAAAACGTAGAGTAGGACTGCCCCATATGAAAATGACGTGGTGGGGTGGCTCAAAGAATTGATCAATTGTTTGCTAAACGTCTCATTTTAAAGTACAGTTAGAAATCAATATGTGCATATGCACTTAATATATTGCTTGCTGACCATAGGCAGCGCTGGCTTCTTGGCTTTTTTGTTATATACACAGGAGCTCTGTGTATAGTGTACAAGTAATACAGTGATCACCAGTCACACTAAACACAGGAGCTCTGTATATAGAGTCATCGTACAGATAATATAGTGATCATAAGCTCTGTTTATAGTATATACTATATAGGTAATACAGTGGTCACCAGTGACTATATACACAGGAGCTCTGTATATAGTGTACAGGTAAAACAATGATCAGCATTGAGATTACATTCAGGAGCTCTGTATATAGTGTCTGTGTACAGGTAATATAGTGATCATCAGTGGCATTATATACAGAAGCTTTGTTTATAGTATATACTGTATAGGTAATTGTTGTGAACGTTTTGGAGACGACTTAGGAACTGAAGTTCCCTCTGGTGGTTGCTGAGGGTATTGAACCTATGTTGAACATCAAAAATCCACCACCTGCAGCTGACGATTGGTTATCAGGTGGTACGGTCTGGCCTGATATAAGTGAGCTAACCTCCCATGGTTCTTGCCGGTGATCAATTGTTCTTCCTGGTCTAGGATGGAATTCAGCTTGCTTTTCTGCTGTCTCCTGCTTGCATTCAGATAAGTCACTTTCAGTTTTTTTTTACTGTGGTTTGATTTTCCTTGCTTATTTGCTGCATTGTTTTTTTATTTCAGCCAGGTCCCCTTGGGGGGCTTGGGCTGGTCTCTTTGTTTGTAGTTGTTCATTTACTCAGTTCTTGTGATATTTTACTGCTGGGTAGCTACGTGTCCACACCAGAGATCTGATATAGGTGATTGAGACCGTGTGGTCTCAATATTTTTGGATTCAGAAGTGTTGGAGTTTTTCCTAGGGTTTTTCTGGGTTGCAGACAGTATTCTCTCCTGTGCTGTCCTATCTAGGCAGTTTTTTGGGCCCCAGCGTTTGCTCAATCTATTTTCTGTCTGTGTTCATGTTTTCATCTTGTCTAACCGCCATTATATGTTTGGGGCCTTCTTATACTTTTGGGGCGCTACTCTGGGGCAGTTAGTTTTCCTCTTTCCATCTTCAGGGATAGCTAATCTCTCCGGCTGTGATGAGGCGTCTAGGGCACCGTAGGAACGTCCCACGGCTGCTTCTAGTTGTGCTATTAGTTTAGGGGTCTGCAACCTATTAGTTTCCAACCTCTCTGGTGATTGGCTGCCTATGCGTTTTTTTGCTCCTGCCTCCTCAGTTATATACACAACAGCTCTGTATATAGTGTATAGTGTACAGGTAATACAGTGATCAGCAGTGACATTACACTCACGAGCTCTGTATATAGAATCAGTGTACAATTAATACAGGTGATCACGGGTCACATTATACACAGGAGATATACTGTCTGTGTACAGGTAATAGTTATCACTTGTAACATACACAGGAGCTCTATATATAGTGTAAAGATAATACAGTGATCATCGTTGACATTATATGCAGGAGGTCTGTATATAGTGTACAGGTAATACAATGATCACCAGTGATACTATATGCAGGAGCTTGGTATATAGTATCAGTGTACATGTAATGCAGTGACATTATACACAGGAGCTCTGTATACAGTGTACAGTTCATACAGTGATCACCAGTGACATTATACACTGGTACTCTGCATATAGTGTACAGGTAATAGTGATCACTAGTGACTATATACACAGTAGCTTTGCATATAGTGTATAGGAAATACTGGGAACACCAGTGACACACAGGCGTTCTGTGTATACTGTCAGTATACAGGTCATACAGTGATCACCACTGACATACACAGTAACTGTATATAGTGTATATTTTACAGGTAATAGTGTGACCATCAGGGACGTTATACACATTAGCTCTATATATAGTGTAGAGGACATACTGGGAACACCAGTGACATACACAGGAGCTCTGTATATAGTGTCAGTGTACAGGTAATACAGGGAACACCAGTGACATTATACACTGGAGCTCTGTATATAGTGTCAGTGTCCAGGTAATACAGTGATCATCAGGGACATTATACACAGTGGCTCTGTATATAGTGTCAGTGTACAGGTTATACAGTGATTACCACTGACATACACAGGAACTCTGTATATAGTGTATACTGTACAGGTAATAGTGTGACCATCAGGGACATTATACACATTAGCTTTAATATAGTGTATAGGAAAAACTGGGAATACCAGTGACATTATACACAGGAGCTCTGTACAGTGGGTTCGGAAAGTATTCAGACCCCTTTAAATTTTTCACTCTTAATTTCATTGCAGCCATTTGGTAAATGCAAAAAAGGTCATTTTTTTCTCATTAATGTACACTCTGCACCCCATCTTGACTGATAAAAACCAGAAATGTAGAAAAACTGAAATATCACATGGTCATAAGTATTCCGACCCTTTGCTCAAACACTCATATGTAAGTCACATGCTGTCCATTTCCTTGTGATCCTCCTTGAGATGGTTCTTCTCCTTCATTGGAGTCCAGCTGTGTTTAATTAAACTGATAGGACTTGATTTGTAAAGGCACACACTGTCTATATCAGACCTCACAGTGCATGTCAGACCAAATGAGAATCATGAGGTCAAAGGAAACAGAATTGTGGAAAGCCACAGATGTGGCCAAAGTTACAAAAGAATTTCTGCAGTACTCAAGGTTCCTAAGAGCACAGTGGCCTCCATAATCCTTAAATGGAAGAAGTCTGGGACCACCAGAAGTCTTCTTAGACTTGGCCGTCCATCCAAACTGAGCAATTGTGGGAGAAGAGCCTTGGTGAGAGAGGTAAAGAGGAACCCCAAGATCACTGTGGCTGAGCTCCACAGATGCAGTAGGGAGATGGGAGAAAGTTCCACAAAGTCAACTATCACTGCAGCCTCCACCAGTTGGGCCTTTATAGCAGAGTGGCTCGACAGAAGCCTCTCTTCAGTGCCAGACATATAAAAGCCTGCATAGAGTTTGCTAAAAAACACAAGAAGGACTCCCAGACTATGAGAAATAAGATTCTCTGGTCTGATGAGACGAAGATAGAACTCTTTGGTTATAATTCTAAGTGGTATGTGTGGAGAAAACCAGGCACTGCTCATCACCTGCCCAATACAATCCCAACAGTGAAACATGGTGGTGGCAGCATCATGCTATGGGGGTGTTTTTCAGCTGCAGGGACAGGACGACTGGTTGCAATTGAAGGAAACATGAATGCAGGCAAGTACAGAGATATCCTGGATGAAAACCTTCCAGAGTGCTCTGGACCTCAGACTTGGCCGAAGATTCACCTTCCAAAAAGACAATGACCCCCAAGCACACAGCTAAAATAACAAAGGAGTGGCTTCAGAACAACTCTGTGACCATTCTTGACTGGCCCAGCCAGAGCCCTGACTTGAACCCAATTGAGCATCTCTGGAGAGATCTGAAAATGGCTGTCCACCAATGTTCACCATCCAACCTGACAGAACTGGAGAGGAACTGCAAGGAAGAATGGCAGAGGATCCCCAAATCCAGGTGTGAAAAACTTGTTGCATCAAGAAGACTCATGGCTGTACCAGCTCAAAAGGTGCTTCTACTCAATACTGAGCAAAGGGTCTGAATACTTATGACCATGTAATATTTCAGTTTTCTTTTTTAATAAATTTGCAAAACTTTCTACATTTCTGTTTTTTTTCAGTCAAGATGGGGTGCAGAGTGTACATTAATGAGAAAAAAAATGAACTTTTTGAATTTACCAAATGGCTGCAATGAAACAAAGAGTGAAAAATTTAAAGGAGTCTGAATACTTTCCGTACCCACTGTATAATTGGTTATTATGCAATCCATCATTTCAAATATAAAATATAATCTGCCACTGTGCCCCCATTAACTATAAATAGCCACTTTCCCCATCTAATATATAAATTAATTAGCACCTGTACTCTTTCCCTCAATTCATTACCAGTCGCAGCATTCTCAAAGCCGCCCCCCCCAAAATGTACCTCCCCCTGTGAGGTAGGGACGCCACCATCTTGGATAGGGCCTATACCAGCCTCCATTTTGTCTGTGCACAGAGCCACAGGCTGCTAACTGCACAGGGCCTGTTAGCATATTCAATACGACAGGGTTTGATGTCCACTGTGAATCAAAAGGGCTTTAGTATTCTAAGTGATTCAGGCCCATATTTGAATGGCAAGGTCTTTAGTATGGTAACGAGTTAAGACCCAAAACAGAGCCAAGCCAGCATGGTGAATAGTAAGGTTTGTTAGCATGGTAATGAGA
Organism: Oophaga sylvatica; assembly: GCA_033576555.1. NCBI lineage: Eukaryota > Metazoa > Chordata > Amphibia > Anura > Dendrobatidae > Oophaga > Oophaga sylvatica. The sequence continues at coordinate 526,884,693 of JARQOD010000001.1, forward strand.
TGCCTGGGGGCTTCAATTAGACTATACCTTTCAGCTAGACCATGAAAACACATCTATTTATATCCCAGACACGAAGGCTCTGTTCTAGGATTATGAATTATGAGCACATCTTTGTAGGTACATTCTCATAAAAATATCTGTGTGACCCTGCGGACCTCGGGCATTTGATGGTGCAACTCCCGAGTCAGTGATGGCTTGGGGGGCTGATATATAGAGATTGGCCATCCACAATGACCCAATTGGGCCAGGTTTGATATCCATGCGACAGGCAAAACATACTGCATCCGCTGGTACCTCTCGTGTCCTGATCTGATAGTCCTGGGGAAAGTTAACCCCTTTATTAGGTATTGGGAATAAATTCTGCAGGGGGCTAAGGGTGGAGATTGTCAGCCCACCCTCGGACACTGAGGGGAGGGACCTAGCAGGTTTAAGAACTGTGAGCTAAGGCCAGACCAGATCCATTCTCACAGCAGCAAGACCATGGAAAACTAAGGACCAAAGGGACAGATCTGCCAAGGGAGCAGCGGCACACGTTTTAGGGGACTGTCCAGCAACTAAGACTTTCACCTGGGGATCGCAGAGCTCCCTGCCTCCACATGTCCCTACAACCTGGTAATATTGACCTCTAGCTAATACCTCTAAGCCTTGTACCATTATTGTTGTATTTTACTCTGACTACAAATCCACTGTAATTCCGTTGTATAGCTTACTGTATATTTCTGTAATTATCTAGTGCGCCCTTAAGGCAATTAAACCATAAAATTAATCTTGGGCTGATGCTTTTACTCTGATCACGGATCTTAGAATACCCCGTGGGTAACAGGGCACCCTCCCCGGCGGCCATTTACTCTAGGTGCAGTTCCCTTACTGACCTGAGAGACAAAGGGGGCGCCGGAGAGCTGTGCCTGTGGAGTTACGTCACATTGGTGACGTGGAAGGACGGGGCCGTCCTTCACACCCCCCAATTCTCATTTACATGCCCCTTCTGCCCCAATTCATTGTCATGTCTTTTTCTCCCACCCTCTATTCATTACACAGGTCTACAAAAAATATTTTTTGCAATTATTGCAGGTGATTTTTTTTTTTTATGAATCATCTTTTTGTTCTGATTTCAAAAATGTATATAGTTTTTCTGTAGCACTTTTGCTTTCCATGGAGCAGCATCATTATTATAAGGTATAGGAAATATACTGGCGACATTAAGAACACAGTAATCTACATATCAGAAATAAATGCTTCACCTTACAAAACAGTTTTTATTGAACCAAAATAATTTCACATGCAAAATAGAAACCAAAATATGAGCAGAAATGAAAGTTGCTTGACATTAGACCGTCGTTGATACGATTTTTCAGGGTTGTCCCTATATAACATTCAACAGTAATCTGCCATCATTGAGTCATTCCAAAAACCCTGGTAGTGGTGTTCCATTACTTTAACCCTCTCTGACATTAGACGTACTATCCCGTCCATAAAACCCGTGCCATTCTGACCATGGACGGGATAGTACGTCATAGGCGATTAGCTGCGCTCCCGAGGGAGCGCAGCTAATCGCCGCCGGGTGTCAGCTGATTATCACAGCTGACACCCGTGACTGTGTGTCAGGAGCGTCACGGACCGCTCCCGGCACATTAACCCCTTGCACACCGCGATCAAACATGATCGCGGTGTACTGGGGGCACAGGGGAGGATCGCGCAGGGTGGGGGCTCCCTGCGCGCCCCCCTGAGACCCTCAGACCAGCGCGATGTGATCGCGCTGCTCTGAGGGCTTCCTCCCTCCCTGGACCCGGATCCAAGATGGCGCTGGGGTCCTGGAGGGAGGCGGCTTCCTCAGTGCCTGCCGAGAGCAGGCACTGAGAAGCCTGCATCTATGCCTGTGCGATCGCTGGTGTGACAGAGTGCTGTGCACACTGTCACACCAGCGATCTGATGAAATACAGTGATGTCCCACCCTGGGACAAAGTAAAAAAGTAAAAAAAGTAAAAATAAACATGTGTAAAAAAAAATCCAAAAAAAAAAAAAAAAAAAAAATATTCCCCAATAAATTCATTACTTATTGTAAATAAAAAAAATAAAACAATAAAAGTACACATATATGGTATCGCCGCGTCCGTAACGACCCCCCCTATAAAAATGTCCCACTAGTTAACCCCTTTTGTGAACCCCTTAAAAAATAAAAAATAAAAACGAAGCAAAAAATCAGTGCTTTATCATCATACCGCTGAACAAAAAGTGGAATAACACGCGATCAAAAAGACGGATATAAATAAACATGGTACCGCTGAAAACGTCATCTTGTCCCGCAAAAAACGAGCCGTCACACAGCATCATCAGCAAAAAAATAAAAAAGTTATAGCTCACAGAATAAAGCGATGCAAAAATAATTATTTTTTATATAAAATTGTTTTTATTCTATAAAAGCGCCAAAACATAAAAAAATTATATAAATGAGGTATCGCCATAATCGTACTGACCCGAAGAATAAAACTGCTTTATCGATTTTACCACACGCGGAACAATAAAAATGCCTCACCCAAAAGAAATTCATGAATTGCTGATTTTTGTTCATTCTAACCTCCCAAAAATCGAAATAAAAAGCGATCAAAAAATGTCACGTGCTCAAAAATGGTACCAATAAAAGCGTCACCTCGTCCCGCAAAAATTAAGACCTCACATGACATTGTGGGCCAAAATATGCAAAAATTATAGCTCTCAAAATGTGGCGATGCAAAAAACTACTTTTTGCAATAAAAAGCGTCTTTTAGCGTGACAGCTGCCAATCATAAAAACCGCTATAAATAGTAAATCAAACCCCCCTTTATCACCCCCTTAGTTAGGGAAAAATAATAAAATAAAAAAATGTATTTATTTCCATTTTCCCATTAGGGTTAGGGTTAGGGTTTCGGCTAAAGTTAGGGTTAGGGTTGGCGCTAAAGTTAGGATTAGGGTTAGAGTTTGGATTAGGGTTAGGGTTGGGATTAGGGTTGGGACTAGGGTTAGGGGTGTGTTGGGGTTAGGGTTGGAGTTAGAATTGGGGGGTTTCCGCTGTTTAGGCACATCAGGGGCTCTCCAAATGTGACATGGCGTCTGATCTCCATTCCAGCCAATTCTGCTTTGAAAAAGTCAAACGGTGTTCCTTCACTTCTGAGCTCTGCCATGCGTCCAAACAGTAGTTTATCCCCACATATGGGGTATCAGCGTACTCTGGACCCCAAGAGTTATTGTGAAATTTGTCCTATTTCTTCTGTTACCCTTGGGAAAATAAAAAACTGGGGGCGAAAATATTATTTTTGTAAAAAAAATAAGATTTTTTTGTTTTTACGGCTGTACATTATAAACTTCTGTGAAGCACTTGGGGCTTCATAGCGCTCACCACACATCTAAATAAGTTCCTTGTGGGGTCTATTTTCCAAAATGGGGTCACTTGTTGGGGATTTCCACTGTTTAGGCGCATCAGGGGCTCTCCAAATGCGACATGACGCCCCCAGACCATTCCATCAAAGTCTGCAATCCAAAACGTCACTACTTCCCTTTCCGAGCCCTGACATGCGCCCATACAGTAGTTTTCTCCCACATATTGGGTATCAGCGTACTCAGGACAAATTGGACAACAACTTTTGGGGTCCAATTTCTCCTGTTACCCTTGTGAAAATAAAATATTGGGGGCGAAAAAATCATTTTTGTAAAAAAAAAAAAGGATTTTTTATTTTTACGGCTGTGCGTTATAAACTTCTGTGAAGCACTTCGGGGTTCAAAGTGCTCACCACACATCTAGGTAAGTTCCTAGTGGGGTCTATTTTCCAAAATGGGGTCACTTGTGGGGGGTTTCCACTGTTTAGGCGTATCAGGGGCTCTCCAAATGCGACATGACGCCCCCAGACCATTCCATCAAAGTCTGCAATCCAAAACGTCACTACTTCCCTTTCCGAGCCCTGACGTGCACCCATACAGTAGTTTTTCCTACATATTGGGTATCAGCGTACTCAGGACAAATTGGACAACAACTTTTGGGTTCCAATTTCTTCTGTTACCCTTGTGAAAATAAAATATTGGGGGCGAAAAAATCATTTTTGTAAAAAAAAAAAAGGATTTTTTATTTTAAGGCTGTACGTTATAAACTTTAGTGAAACACCTGGGGGTTCAAAGTTCTCACCACACATCTAGATAAGTTCCTTGAGGGGTCTAGTTTCCAAAATGGTGTCATTTGTGGGGGGTTTCCACTGTTTAGGCAGATCAGGAGCTCTCCAAACACGACATGGCGTCCAGCCAATTCTGCGTTGAAAAAGTGAGACGGCGCTCCTTCCCTTCCAAACTCTGCCATGCACCCAAACAGTGGTATACCCCCACATATGGGGTATCAGTGTACTCAGGACAAATTGCACAATAACTTTTGGAGTCTTGTTACCCTTGGAAAAATAAAAATTCGGGTGAAAAGATCATTTTTGTGGAAAAAATATGATTTTTAAATTTTACGGCTCTACGTTATAAACTTGTGTGAAGCACTTGAGGGTTCAAATTGCTCACCAAAGATCTAGATAAGTTCCTTAGGGGGTCTAGTTTCCCAAATGGGGTCATTTGTGGGGGGTTTCCACTGTTTAGGCACATCAGGGGCTCTCCAAATGCAACATGGCATCCAATCTCAATTCCAGCCAATTTTGGTTGGAAAAAGTCAAATGGTGCTCCTTCCCTTCCGAGCTCTGCCGTGCGCCCAAACAGTGGTTCCCCCCCACATATGGGGCATCAGCGTACTCAGGACAAATTGGACAACAACTTATGTGGTCCAATTTCTCCTGATACCCTTGGGAAAATAAAAAATTAGTGACTAAAAGATAATTTTTGTGGGAAAAAAATAGGATTTTTTATTTTCATGCCCGGGCATTATAAACTTGTGTGAAGCACTTGGGGTTCAAAGTGCTCACCAAATATCTAGATAAGTTCCTTAGGGGGTCTAGTTTCCAAAATGGGGTCACTTGTGGGGGATTTCCACTGTTTAGGCTCATCTGGGGCACTGCAAACGGAACATGACCCCCATCAACGTCTGCATTCCAAAACGTTACTACTTCCTTTCCAAGCCCTGCCGTGCGCCCAAACAGTTTTCCACCCCCACATATGGGGTATCAGCGTACTCAGGACAAATTGGACAACAACTTTTGGGGTCCAATTTCCTTGGGAAAATTCAAAAATTTAGGACTAAAAAATCATTTTTGTGGAAATTTTTTTTTTTTTTTTTCACACCCAGGCATTATAAACTTTTGTGAAACACTTGGGGGTTCAAAGTGCTCACAACAGATCTAGATAAGTACCTTAGGGGGTCTAGTTTCCAAAATGGTGTCACTTGTGGGGGGTTTCCACTGTTTAGGCGCATCAGAGGTTCTCCAAGCGCGACATGGCGTCCAATCTCAACTCCAGCCAATTTTAGTTTGAAAAAGTCAAACGGCGCTCCTTCCCTTACGAGCTCTGCCGTGTGCCCAAACAGTGGTTTTCCCCCACATATGGGGTATTGGCGTACTCAGGAGAAATTGCATAACAACCTTATCTGTCCATTTTCTCCTTTTACCCTTGTGAAAATAAAAAAAAAGTTTGTAAAAGATCATTTTTGTGGCTAAAAAGTTAAATATTCATTTTTTCCTTCCACGTTGCTTTAGTTCCTGTGAAGCACCTGAAGGGTTAATAAACTTTTGAATGTGGTTTTGAGTACCTTGAGGGGTGCAGTTTTTAGAATGGTGTCACTTTTGGGTATTTTCTGTCATGTAGACCCCTCAAAGTGACTTCAAATGAGAGGTGGTCCCTAAAAAAAATGGCTTTGTAAATTTTGTTGTAAAAATGAGAAATCGCTGGTCAACTTTTAACCCTTATAACTTCCTAACAAAAAAAAATTTTGATTCCAAAATTGTGCTGATGTAAAGTAGACATGTGGGAAATGTTATTTCTTAACTATTTTGTGTTACATATTTCTCTGTTTTAAGGGAATAAAAATTCAAAGTTTGAAAATTGCTAAATTTTCAAAATTTTCGCCATATTTGCGTTTTTTTCAAAAATAAACGCAAGTTATATGGAAGAAATTTTACCACTAACATGAAGTACAATATGTCACGAGAAAACAATCTCAGAATCGCGAAGATCCGTTGAAGCGTTCCGGAGTTATAACCTCATAAAGAGACAGTGGTCAGAATTGTAAAAATTGTCCCGGTCATTAACGTGCAAACCACCCTTGGGGGTGAAGGGGTTAATCCCTTAACCCCCAAGGGTGCTTTGCACGTTAATGACCAGGCCAATTTTTACAATTCTGACCGCTGTCTCTTTATGAGGTTATAACTCTGGAACCCTTCAACTGATCTTGGCGATTCTGAGAATGTTTTCTCGTGATATATTGTACTTCATGTTAGTGGTAAAATTTCTTCGATATAACTTGCCTTTATTTGTGAAAAAAATCCGAAATTATGCAAAAATGTTGAAAATTTCACAATTTTCAAACTTTTATTTTTTATGCCCTTAAATCAGAGAGTCATATCGCACAAAATAGTTAATAAATAACATTTCCCACATGTCTACTTTACATCAGCACAATTTTGGAACCAACATTTTTTTTTTTTGGAAGTTATAAGGGTTAAAAGTTGACAAGCGATTTCTCATTTTTACACCATTTTTTTAGGGATCACATCACATTTGAAGTTACTTAGAAGGGTCTATGTGATAGAAAATACCCACATTCAAGAAGTTTATTAACCCTTCAGATGCTTCACAGGAATTTTTGGAATGTTTAAGAAAAATGAACATTTAACTTTTTTTCATAAAAAATTTACTTCAGATCAGTTTTTTATTTTTTATTTACCAAGGGTAGCAGAAGAAATTGGACCCCAAAAGTTGTTGTGCAATTTGTCCTGAGTACACTGATACCTCATATGTTGGGGGAAACCACTGTTTGGGCGCATGGCAGAGCTCAGAAGGGAAGGAGCGCCGTTTGACTTTTCAATGCAAAATTGGCCGGAATTGAGATCGGATGCCATGTCGCGTTTGGAGAGCCCCTGATGTGACTAAACAGTGGAAACCCCCCACAAGTGGCACCATTTTTGAAAGTAGACCCCCCTAAGGAACTTATCTAGATGTGTGGTGAGCACTTTTAACCCCCAAGGGCTTCACAGAAGTTTATAATGCAGAGCCAAAAAATAACAAATCCTATTTTTTCCACAAAAATTATCATTTCACCCCCAATTTTTTAATTTTCCCAAGAGTAACAGGAATAATTGGACCCCAAAAGTTGTTGTGCAATTTGTCCTGAGTACGCTGATACCTCATATGTGGGGGTAAACCACTGTTTGGGCATATGGCAGAGCTCGGAAGGTAAGGAGCACCGTTTGACTTTTTCACCGCAGAATTAGCTGGAATTGAGATCAGATGCCCCTGATGTGCCTAAATAGTGGAACCCCCCCCCCATTCTAACTCCAGCCCTAACTCCAACACACCCCTAACCCTAATCTCAACCCTAACCCTAATTGGAAAATGGGAATAAATACATTTTTTTAATTTTATTATTTTTCCTTAACTAAGGGGGTGATAAAGGGGGGTTTGATTTACTATTTATAGCGCGTTTTTATGTTTGGCAGCTGTCACGCTAAAAGACGCTTTTTATTGCAAAAAATAGTTTTTGCATCACCACATTTTGAGAGCTATAATTTTTCCATAATTTGGCCCACAGAGTCATGTGGGGTCTTGTTTTTTTGCGGGACGAGTTGATATTTTTATAGGCACCATTCTCAGGCACCTGACATTTTTTGATCGCTTTCTATTCCAATTTTTGTGAGACAGAATGAGCAAAATCCAGCAGTTCATGAATTTCTTTGGGGGGGCGTTTACACCGTTCCGCGTTTGGTAAAATTGATAAGGCAGTGTTATTCTTCAGGTCAGTACGATTACAGCGATACCTCACCTCATTTATATCATTTTTTTATGTTTTGACACTTTTATATAATAAAAACTTTTATAGAAAAAATAAAAAATAAATGTTTTTGCATCACTTTATTCTGACAGCTATAACTTTTTTGTGTAAATCAAGTTTATTGAGGTATTTATACACATCAATTATTAATAACAGGAAGAGAAAAGAACATACCTCTTCTACTATCACATGCAAAAAAAAATTATATAGCTATAACTTTTCCCCAGAAAGTCATACATATAAAACAAATGTTGGATGAGCGCCTGAGGTGTTTGCTCATGTAGGCAATTATCATCAGTATTACTTTGTTTATAAATTTTAAAGAAGAAGGTACCTAGACTAAGACTCTATAGGTCTACAAAAGAAAAGAAGATAAGAGAGAGAAACAAGGGGGAAAGGCTATGGTTCCACGGTCCGGAACCATAGCGCTTTGGACGGAGCGGAAATTCCGCTCCGTCTAAGCCCCGCCCCCTTTCTGACGCGCGCTCTTTCCGGAGGTGTTCAGGACACCTCCGGAACACCTCCGGAAAGAGCGCAGGGCTACATAGCCCTGTGTAATATTCTGTTGCGGCGACGCACCGTCGCCGCAATACGCGAGGACATGCTGCGGTCTAAAAAGACGCGCCGCCTGTCCGTTTACGCAGGTTTGCCACCTGCGTATTGTTACGCATAGTGGAGACGGGATTTCTTGAAATCCCCTCCACTATGCTGTAACATCTGGACGCTGCGTGTTTGGCGCTGCGCCAGCGCACAGCGCCAAACACGCAGCGTTTACTGACCGTGGAAACTCACCCAAAGAAGGGAAAAAAAAAAATAAGGGGGGGAGGGGTGAGGATTTTAAGGAGTAGGATAGGAGATGTGGCTCCATCCAGTAGGTAAACTCGACAACTATGGGTGTGTTTCCACGGTCAGGAAACACTCAGGAATTGCTGCGTGTTTGACGCTGTGCGCTGGCGCAGCGTCAAGCACGCAGCGTCCAGATGTTACAGCATAGTGGAGGGGATTTCAAGAAATCCCTTCTCCACTATGCTTAACCCCTTCATGACCCAGCCTATTTTGACCTTAAAGACCTTGCCATTTTTTGCAATTCTGACCAGTGTCCCTTTATGAGGTAATAACTCAGGAACGCTTCAATGGATCCTAGCGATTCTGAGATTGTTTTTTCGTGACATATTGGGCTTCATGTTAGTGGTAAATTTAGGTCGATAATTTTTGCGTTTATTTGTGAAAAAAATGGAAATTTGGCGAAAATTTTGAAAATTTCGCAATTTTCAAATTTTGAATTTTTATTCTGTTAAACCAGAGAGTTATGTGACACATAATAGTTAATAAATAACATTTCCCACTGGTCTTCTTTGCATCAGCACAATTTTGGGAAAAACTTTTTTTTTGTTAGGAAGTTATAAGGGTTAAAAGTTGACCAGCGATTTCTCATTTTTACAGCAAAATTTACAAAACCATTTTTTTTAGGGACCACCTCACATTTGAAGTCACTTTGAGGGGTCTATATGGCAGAAAATACCCAAAAGTGACACCTTTATAAAAACTGCACCCCTCAAGCTACTCAAAACTACATTCAAGAAGATTATTAATCCTTCAGGTGCTTCACAGGAACTAAAGCAACGTGGAAGGAAAAAATGGACATTTTAATTTTTCCAACAAAAATTTTCTTTTAGCATCAATTTTTTCCTTTTTTCTTGGGCAACAGGATAAAATGGATCCTAAAATTTGTTGGGCAATTTCTCCTGAGTACACAGATACATCATATGTGGTCATAAACCACTGTATGGGCGCACGGCAGGGCTCAGAAGGGAAGGAGCACCATTTGACTTTTTGAATGGAAAATATGCTGGAATATTTAGCGGTTGCCATGTCGCATTTGGAGAGTCCCTGTGTGCCTAAACATTGGAGCTCCCCCACAAGTGACCCCATTTTGGAAACTAGACCCCCTAAGGAACTTATCTAGATGCATAGTGAGCACTTTGAACCCCCAGGTGCTTCACAAATTGATCCTTAAAAAAAAGAAAGTACTTTTTTTTCACAAAAATTTTCTTTTAACCTCAGTTTTTTCATTTTCACATGGGCAACAGTATAATTTGGATCCTAAAATTTGTTGGGCAATTTCTCCTGAGTACACAGATACCTCATATGTGGTCATAAACCACTGTTTGGGTGCACGGCAGGGCTCAGAAGGGAAGGAGCGCCATTTGACTTTTTGAATGGAAAATATGCTGGAATATTTAGCGGTTGCCATGTCGCATTTGGAGAGTTCCTGTGTGCCTAAACATTGGAGCTCCCCCACAAGTGACCCCATTTTGGAAACTAGACCCTCTAAGGAACTTATCTAGATGCATAGTGAGCACTTTGAACCCCCAGGTGCTTCACAGAAGTTTATAACGCAGAGCCGTTGAAAATAAAAAATCTTTTTTTTTTCTCAAAAAATGATTTTTTAGCCCACTATTTTTTATTTTCACAATGGTTACAGGAGAAATTGGACCCCAAAAGTTGTTGTCCTGTTTGTCCTGAGTACGCTAGTACCCCATATGTGGGGGGGAATCACTGTTTGGGCACATGTCAGGGCTCGGAAGGGATGTAGTGACGCTTTGAAATGCCGACTTGATGGAATGGTCTGCGGGCATCTTGTTACGTTTGCAGAGCCCCTGATGTGCCTAAACAGTAGAAATTCCCCACAAGTGACCCCATTTTGGAAACTAGACCCCGCAAAGAAGTTATCTAGATGTGTGGTGAGCTTTTTGAACCCCCAAGGGCTACACAGAAGTTTATAACGCCCGGGCATGAAAATAAAAAAATCATATTTTTTCCACAATCAGGATCTTTTAGTCCCCAATTTTTTTTATTTTCCCAAGGGTAACATGAGAAATTAGACCCCAAAAGTTGTTGTCCAATTTGTCTTGAGTATGCTGATATCCCATATGTGGGAGAAAACTACTGTATGGGCACACGTCGGGGCTCGGATGGGAAGTAGTGACGTTTTGAAATGCCCACTTGATGGAATGGTCTTCGGGCGTCATGTTACGTTTGCAGAGTCCCTGATGTGCCTAAACAGTAGAAACTCCCCACAAGTGACCCCATTTTGGAAACTAGATCCCCCAAGGAACTCCTATAGATGTGTGATAAGCACTTTGAATCTCCAAGTCCTTCACAGAAGTTTATAACGCAGAGCCGTGAAAATATAAAATAATTTTTTTTCCACAAAAATAATTTTTTAGTCCCCAATTTTTTTTCCCAATGTTAACAGGAGAAATTAGAACCCCCCAAAGTTGTTGTGCAATTTTTCCCGAGTACGCTGATACCCCATATGTGGGGATAAACCACTGTTTGGGCATACGTCGGGGCTTGGAATAAAGGGAGCACTGTTTGACTTTTTGAACGCAAAATTTGCAGGAATCAATGGTGGCGGCATGTCGCGTATGGAGACCCCTTGATGTGCCTAAATAGTGGAAACCCCACAATTCTAACTCCAACCCTAAGCCCAACACACACCTAACCCTAATCCCAACTCTAACCATAAACATAACCACAAGCCTAACCCTAATTCCAACCCTAACCCAAATTCCAACCCTAACCCTAATTCTAACCTTAACCCTAATGCTAACCCTAACCCTAGTTCTAACCCTAAGGCTGGGTTCATATTGCGTTTTACCAGCCCGTTCAACACGTAGCGTTGACCGGCTGGTAACGGTATAGCATAACGCGATCGCGTTATGCTATACCCGCTAGCGCAGATGAATCAGCAGATGATTCATATGTGCTAGCGGTGACGGAGCCCAGACGCTGCAGCCCATGTCCGAGGCTCCGTCACTGAATGACGGCACGTCGCGAACGCATGCCGCTTTATGGCATGCGTTGCGATGCGCACACAAATGGGGTGAATGGCAGCGTTAACGGACTGCGTTACACCGCGTTATACCGCGGTGAAACGCAGTCCATCTAACGGACTGCCACAATGCAATATGAACCCAGCCTAACCCTAACCTAACCCTGAGGCCCCGTGCACACGTTGCGGATTCACTTGCGGATTTTTCTTAAATCCGCAGGTAAAATGACCTTCGTTTTACCTGCGAATTTAGCGCGGATTTGTTGCGGTTTTACCCTGCGGTTTTACACCTATAATGGAATAGGTGTAAAACCTCTGCGGAATCCGCACAAAGAGTTGACATGCTGCGGATTTAAAACCGCAGCAAATCCGCATGTGCACAGCGTTTTTTTTAACCATTTATTTGCATTGTACTGTACATGGTTTCTGGATCTGCTGTGGATCCGTAGCGCCTAATCCGCTGTGGATCCGCAGCGCCAAATCCGCTGCGGATCCCCAGCAAAATCCGCTAGGAAAAAAAAAAAATAATTCTTTATTTTATTTGTCCCTACCTATGACAGGGGGGGGTTCATTTACTTTTTTTTTATTTTGATCACTGTGACAGTTTATCACAGTGATCAAAATAAATTTTTGTACAATGGAGGGCGCACTGCGCATGTGCCCGACATTTTCCAAGATGGCGGCACCCATGAAGAATCCGGGCAGCCGCCGGGACGGACCCAGGGACATCGGTGGACCGGGAGAGGTGAGTAGGGGGGTCGGAAGGTGAGGGGGGGGATCGGTAGGTGGAGGCAGCGGATCGCAGGAGCAGGGGAGCAGACAGTGACGGCGGTGACCGATCGCTGCCATTTTTCGGTGGCGGCGGCCGATTGCTGCCGTGACTACGTGTGGGGGGGTCAGGGCTCGGTGTCCAGCCATGGCAGATGCTATTGCAGCATCGGCCATGGCTGGATTGTAATATTTCACCAATTAAATTGGTGAAATATTACAGATTGCTCTGATTGGCTTTCACTTTTAACAGTCAATCAGAGCGATCGTGGCCACGGGGGGGTTAAGCCAACCCCCCTGTGGTGAAGCACAAAGGGTCCTGTGCCTGCGGGTCGGGTGACCTTTGAGTGACCCCGGTCACCCGGCCCGCAGGAACGCGATCCTTTCATGACACGGTATGCGTCATAGGTCGGATTGGCACCGACTTTCATGACGCATACGCTGTGTCAAAGGTCGGGAAGGGGTTAAAAACACTCAGGCAGCAGACCCGCGTAACGGACATGCGGCGCGTCTTTTCAGACCGCAGCATGTCCTAGTCCCTTGCGGCGACGCTGCGTCGCCGCAAGGGAAATAACACAGGGCTATGTAGCCCTGTGGTCATTCCGGATGTGTTAATGAACACATCCGGATTGACCGCGCGTTCACTAGGGGGCGAGGATGAGCGGACTTTCCACTCCGTACAAAGCCCTGTGGTTCCGGATCGTGGAACCACAGCCTAAAACTTTTTTATTTTTCCGCTGCTGATGCTGTATGGCGGCTCGTTTTTTTTGTGGGACAGATGACATTCGCGGTACATGTTATATCTGTCTTTTGATCGCGTATATTCCCCTTTTGTTCAGCAGTATGATGATAAAGCATGATTTGCCTTGTTTTTTTTTTCTATGGTGTCACTAAGGGGTACAGGGACGTTTATAGGTCAGTGTCGTTATGGCTGCGATACAATATGTGTACTTTTAGCTAAGTGACACGTTTGCAGATGTTTGCAGAATATTCTGAGCAAAACGGACTTTTTGCGCGGCAAACGCGCGTTTTTGCGCGGATTTGCGCATTTTGGTGCGTTTTTTGCGCGGTTTTGAGCGTTTTTACCGCGATTTTTCCTGATTTCTAGGTCATAATAAAGAGGAAACGCTAGAAATCGCAATTAATGACAAACTGCTAGATTTCCGCGATGCGTTTTTTTGGGAAAAAGCACCATGTGCACAAAATTGCGGAATTCATTCTAATGATAGGATGTTAATACATGCGTTTTGACGTTTTTTCCGCGAAAACGCGAAAAACGCAAATATTCTGAACGTGTGCACTTAGCTGATTGTTTAGATTTTTTTTATTTTATTTAGTGATAAAAAAAAAAATCAATATTCTATATATATTTTTTTTTATATATATTTTTACAATTTTATTTTTATTTAATGCTTATTTTTACACTTTTTCCCACTATGGGATAATCATTTTGTGCAGGCTGATCGCTTCTATAGCGTGCAGATGATCTCAATTCCTTATCATTTAGAGTTCCTTCAAACTCATCATCTCTCATAAACTCTCTGATCTGAGGACCAACAAATACCCCTTCCTTCAGTTTTGCTGGTGAAATACTGGAGAATTTCTGTGAAATGTACTGGTACCCTTGTGAATTTGTCTTTGTCACGGCTTTCACAAAGTTTTTAATCAATCCTAACTTTATATGTAGTGGAGAAGAAAGATTTTTGTTGGAGCAACTAAAGCAGGGGTCTCAAACTCAGCAGAGTAAAGGGGCCGCACATAAAAAAAAATTTAAGCTGGGGGGCCGCATTCCATTCAAACTTAATACAGTACAAAATTATTGTTAAACAATTGTTTATTTGAACTATAAAAATTCTCTCCATCCGGACCTCCCCCTCTCTCTGTGGTTGTTCAAATAAGTTGTCAGCTGCGATGTACAGCTTACCGTATATACTCGTGTATAAGCCGACCCCCCTAATTTTGCCACAAAAAAACTGGGAAAACTTATTGACTCGTATAAGCCTAGGGTGGAAAATGCAGCCGCTACTGGTAAATTACAAAAATAAAAATAGATACCAATAAAAGTAAAATTAATTGAGACATCAGTAGGTTAAAGGTTTGAATATCCATATTGAATCAGGAGCCCCATATAAGGGTATGTTTCCACTATCAGGAAACAGTCCGGATTTGCTGCGTGTTTGACGCTGTGCGTTGGCGCAGCGTCAAACACGCAGCGTCCAGATGTTACCGCATAGTGGAGGGGATTTCAAGAAATCCCGTCTCCACTATGCGTAAAAATACGCAGGCGGAAGACCTGCCTTTCCGGACATGCGGCGCGTCTTTTTAGACCGCAGCATGTCCTAGCGTCTTGCGAGCTGCGTCGCCGCAACGGAAATAACACAGGGCTATGCAGCCCTGCGTTCTTTCCGGATGTGTTCCGGAGGTGTCCTGAACACCTCCGGAAATAACGCGCATCAGAAAGGGGGCGGGGCTTTGGGCGGTGCGGAATTTCCGCTCCGTCCAAAGCGCTGTGGTTCCAGACCGTGGAACCACAGCCTAATGCTCCATACAGTTCATGGTGGCCCCATAAGATGCTCCATACAAAATACGCCCCATATAATGCTGCACAAAGGTTAATAATGGCCCCATAAGATGCTCCATAGAATAATATGCTCCATATGCTGCTCCATAAAGGTTATGGCCCCATAAAATGCTCCATAGATTATGCCCCCATAAGATGCTCCATAGATTATGCCCCCATAAGATGCTCCATAGATTATGCCCCCATAAGATGCTCCATAGATTATGCCCCCATAAGATGCTCCATTTATTTTTTTCCCCATAAGATGCTCCATATATTTTATGCCCCAAAGATGCTCCATAGATTTTATGCCCCCATAAGATGCTCATTATTTTATGCCCCCATAAGATGCTCCATAGATTTTATGCCCCCATAAGATGCTCCATAGATTTTATGCCATAAGATGCTCATTTATTTTATCCCCATAAGATGCTCCATAGATTTTATGCCCCATAAGATGCTCATTTATTTTATGCCCCCATAAGATGCTCCATTATTTTATGCCCCATAAGATGCTCATTTTTCCCCATAAGATGCTCCATAGATTTTATGCCCCCATAAGATGCTCCATTTATTTTATGCCCCATAAGATGCTCCATAGATTTTATGCCCCCATAAGATGCTCCATTTATTTTATCCCCCATAAGATGCTCCATAGATTTTATGCCCCCATAAGATGCTCATTTATTTTATGCCCCATAAGATGCTTTATTTTATGCCCATAAGATGCTCCATAGATTTTATGCCCCCATAAGATGCTCATTTATTTTATGCCCCCATAAGATGCTCATTTGATTTTATGCCCCATAAGATGCTCCATTAGATTTTATGCCCCCATAAGATGCTCCATTTATTTTATGCCCCCATAAGATGCTCCATAGATTTTATGCCCCATAAGATGCTCATTTATTTTATGCCCCCATAAGATGCTCCATTATTTTATGCCCCCATAAGATGCACCATATATTTTATGCCCCATAAGATGCTCATTTATTTTATGCCCCCATAAGATGCTCCATAGATTTTATGCCCCTTATGCTGCCGCTGCAAATAAAAAAAAAATGACATACTCACCTCTTGTCGCTGGGAGCCAGGTTCCGGTGTCCTGAGCAGGTGGGGACACCAGCGCGATATGGGGGACAGGTGCTGGTGTCTCCGCTGGCTCAGGGCCCCGGCACCTGCAATAGTCACCTGTCATCAGTCCACCGCTGCGCGCCGCTCCATGGTCCGGCTCCTCTGTCAGTGACTGTTCAGGCAGAGGGCGCGGCGCGCACTAACTACGTCATCGCGCCCTCTGACCTGAACATCACAGCCAGAGGACGCAGAGGGGACAGCGATGTGCAGCGGTGGACCGAGGACAGGTGAATATAGCATATACTCACCTCCTCCTGGAGCGTCTCTGCAGCCACCCCCCTGCTTCTCCCGCGGTCTCCGGCAGCTATTCTTCCATCAGCGGTCATGTGGTTACCGCTCATTAAAGTCATGAATATGCGCATATTCATGACTTTAATGAGCGGTACCTCGTGACCGCTGAAGGAAGGAGCTGAGACCGTGGGAGAAGCGGGGGGCTGCAGAGAAGCGCCAGGGGGGTGAGCATTATCTGACAACCCGGCGCCCCCTCCCTGACATGTGGTGCACCGCGGGCAGCAGATGCCTGCCTCAGGGGCCGCATGCGGCCCGCGGGCCGCGTGTTTGAGACCCCTGAACTAAAGGATTATGCTGAACATTGTCTCTACCTGGAGCATAGATGTTTCTCTGTCCCCAATCACGGTGAACATAATTCTCTACTGTATTTCTACTGTCCCATAAACACAAGAAGCAACAATACTTTGTGAAACCTCCTTGCATTCCCATTAGCAGACCAATCACTTTCAAATCTCCACAGATATTCCATTGATGATGATTATATTGTATAGCATCCAAATAACTGACAGATTTTCATAACTTTCATTTAGATGACGTGAGTAAGCAATAGGGATTGATGGTTTCATATTTCCATTGTGAAGCAACACTGCTATCAAACTTCTCTGAATCAAATATACCCTTGATTCAGTTCTTCAAAGAGGCCATTCACATTGTATGGGTATGTGCACACGTTGCAGATTTGCCTGCGGATTTTTTTGCACAGAATCTTCACCTCTTGCCAAGAAAATGCAGGTGCATTTTTGATGCGTTTTTTCATGTTTTTTTTTTGTTTTTTTTATGTGGATTTGTATGCGTTTTTGTAAGCTGAATAAAGATATGTTATTTAACAAATAAAAGATTTGTGATGTTATTTCTTGTCCAACCTCCTCTTTTACATTTGTCCAACCCACGCTCCATTACACACACAGACAGATAGATGATAATAGATAGATAGACAGTTAGATGATAGATAGATATTAGATAGATTGATAGATGATAGATATCGAATAGATAGATAATAGATAGATATTTGATAGATAGATAAAATGGTATATAAATTGTTAAAGAAACACACAAACTCTTCACGCAATATCTTTAATTAAAAAAAAAATGGGAAAAAAATGGCGTGGGCTCCCGCACAATTTTCTGCGCCAGAGGGGGAAAGCCGACAGCCGGGGCCAATATCTCTAGCCTGGGAAGGGGTAAATGCCCATGGAGCTTCTCAGGCTATGAATATCAGCCCACAGTTAGCCTTTACTGCCTATTAAAATAGGGGGACCCCCAAAAAAATTACTTGGGGTCCCCCTATAATTTATAGCCAGAAAGACTATGCAGACAGCTGCGGGCTGATATTCATAGCCTAGGAAAGGGCCATGGATATTGGCGCACCCCCCTGGCTAAAAATACCAGCACCCAGCCACCCCAGAATTGGTGCACCTGTATGATGCGCCAATTCTGGCACTTAGCCACTCTCTTGCCGTGGCGCGGTGGCATATGGGGTAATAAGGGTTTAATGTCACCTTGCTATTGTAAGGTGACATTAAGCCCGGTAAATAATGCAGAGGCGTCAATAAGACACCTATCCATTATTAATCTTAGAGTTTGAAAGGGGACAAAAAACACACACATAAGAATAAAGTATTTTAATTAAATAAAACACGGTTTTCATATTTTTATTGCACGCCCAGATCCAAGCGACGCCCTCAGTCTCCTATAATAAAAAGTTAAAAAATAAACCAACCGTATACTTCCTGTCCGACGCAGTCTAATTAATGAGAGTCCCATGACTATTTCCCCTATAGAACAGTGACTGTTATGATTTGGTAGCTGTGGAGAGCAGGCAAAAAAGGAAATACACCAGAGAGGTTGGAATCTATTGGATTGCAGTACCCTGACTAACCACCACAACTAAAGGCAGCCGTGGAGCATACCTACGTTGGTCCTAGACGCCTCGTCACAGCCTGAGAAGCTAACTACACCTAAAGACAGAAAGAGGAAAACTATCTGCCCCGGAGCAGATCCCCAAAGAACATAGAAAGCCCCCAAACATGTAATGGCGGTTAGACAAGAGGAGATACAGACACAGACAGAAAATAGTACGAGCAAACGTTGGGGCCCAAACTTCCTAGATAGAAAAGGATAGGAAGGTCACTTACTGCAATCCCAAAAAACCCTAAAAAGTACCAACTCTACTAATTACAAAAACACCTGAGATCACACGACCTCTACCACCTAAATTAGTTCTCTGGTGTAACAAAACTAAACAGCAGCCACTGAAAAAACTGGAAAATGCAAATGAACAAACAACAGTGGCTGAACTAAACTGAGAGGAGCACAAGCCCCCGGAGGGGACCCGGCAGACCCCCACAGAAGTGCAGGACAAAATGCAAAAAGCAAGCACCAAAAAACTAAAAGAAGAAAATGTCTTATCTGTTAGCAGAAGATGCAGGCACGAAACAGCAAGCTTCAAAGTGAACAGGAATCAAAGATGAGACCAGAACAATTGATCACCGGCAACCCTGATGGGAGGGAACCTCCCTTATATAAGACCAGTCAGTAACACCTGATCGCCAATCTTCACAATCTTCATTGAAGAGTTCAGTACTGTTTGTAACCCCAGAGGGAGCTTCTGCTCAGAATTCATTTCTAGCACATTCACAACAGTACCCCCCTTGAGGAGGGGTCACCGAACCTCATTTGGGCAACCAGGTCGGTCAGGATGAGCTCTGTGATATGCACGGATGAGTCTCCCAGCATGGATGTCCGAAGCAAACACCCAAGAATTGTCCTCCTGACCATAACCTCTCCACTTAACCAAATACTGGAGTTTCCGTCTAGAAAAACGAGAATCCAATATTTTCTCAACCACATACTCCAGATTGCCCTCAACCAAAACAGGGTCAGGAGGCACAGCACAGGAACCACTGGCTCGACAAACCTCTTCAATAAGGACTTGTGGAACACGTTATGGATCTTAAATGTCCCTGGAAGAAGTAAACGAAAGGAAACAGGATTAAGAATCTCCATGATCTTATAAGGTCCAATGAACCTAGGCTTAAACTTAGGAGATGCAACTCTCATAGGGATATTTCTTGAGGACAACCAGACCAAGTCCCCCATTTTAAACCGAGGACCATCAGTCCTATGCCGGTTGGCAAACCGCTGGGCCCTCTCCTGAGAGAGGGACAACCTCTCCACTACCTGGTCCCAAATCTGCTGCATACGCTCCACAACAGAGTCAACACCTGGACAGACAGAAGCCTCCGTCTGTCCTGAAGAAAATCGAGGGTGAAACCCAAAATTGCAGAAAAATGGAGACATCAAAGTGGCAGAGCTAGCCCTATTATTAAGAGCAAACTCAGCCAAAGGCAAAAAAGAGACCCAGTCATCCTGAGCAGCAGACACAAAGCATCTCAGATAAGTCTCCAATGTCTGGTTTGTTCTCTCAGTTTGTCCATTGGTCTGAGGATGAAAAGCCGAGGAGAAAGACAATTGAACACCAAGTTTAGAACAAAAAGTCCTCCAAAATCTGGAAACAAACTGGACTCCTCTGTCAGACACAATGTTCTCAGGAATGCCGTGTAACCGAACCACGTGCTGAAGGAACAAAGGCACCAATTCAGAGGAGGAAGGCAACTTAGGTAATGGCACAAGATGTATCATTTTGGAAAACCTATCACAAATCACCCAGATAACGGTCATTCTCTGAGAAACAGGGAGGTCGGAAATGAAATCCATAGAGACATGGGTCCATGGTCTCTTGGGCACAGGCAATGGCATCAACAAACCACTAGAGCGAGAGCAAGGCTTGGAGCGAGAGCAAGTCCCGCAGGACTGCACAAATTCCTTGACGTCACGAGACAAAGTAGGCCACCAAAAGGACCGACTAACCAAGTCTCTGGTACCAAAAATTCCGGGATGACCGGCCAACGCAGAACAATGAATCTCAGACATCACACTCTTTTTCCACCGGTCTGGGACAAACAATTTCCCAATAGGGCAGCGCTCGGGTTTATCCTCCTGACACCCTTCCAGAGCCAGTCTCAAATTGGGCGAGATGGCGATAAGAACTACACCCTCTTTCAAAATAACAGCAGGATCAGATAACTCAGGAGAGTCCGCAAGGAAACTCCTCGAGAGGGCATCCGCCTTAACATTCTTAGTGCCAGGAAGAAAGGAAACCACAAAATTAAAACGTGTGAAAAACAAGGCCCACCTGGCCTGTCTAGGATTAAGTCGCTTGGCTGATTCCAGATAAACCAGATTCTTATGGTCCGTGAGGACCACCACCTGATGTTTGGCTCCCTCCAGCCAATGTCTCCACTCTTCAAAAGCCCACTTCATGGCCAATAACTCCCGATTACCCACGTCATAATTACGTTCAGTTGGAGAAAATTTTCGAGAGAAAAAGGCACAAGGGTTACTTTTAGAGGTCTCTGGATCTCTTTGGGACAAAACGGCACCTGCCCCAATTTCAGAGGCATCAACCTCCACATGAAATGGCAGAGAAACATCAGGCTGCCGTAGAACAGGAGCAGAAGTGAATCTCTGCTTAAGTTCCTGAAACGCAGAGACTGCCTCAGGAGGCCAATTCACCACATCAGAACCCTTTTTGGTCAAATCAGTCAATGGTTTAACAATAACAGAGAAATTACCAATAAATTTACGATAAAAATTGGCAAAACCCAAGAATCTCTGAAGAGCCTTTAATGAAGTAGGTTGGACCCAATCACAGATGGCCTGAACCTTGACCGGGTCCATTTCAATAACAGATGGGGACAAAATGAATCCCAGAAATGAGATCCTCTGTACGCCAAAAAGACACTTTGATCCCTTCACATACAGAGCATTCTCTCTCAAAATCTGGAACACAGTCCGAACATGTTTCACATGAGAGTCCCAGTCATTGGAAAAAATCAAGATATCATCCAAATAAACAATCAGAAATTTATCCACAAAATCCCTGAAAATGTCATTCATGAAGGACTGGAAGACAGAAGGAGCATTAGTGAGCCCAAAGGGCATCACTAGGTACTCAAAATGCGCCTCTGGGGTATTAAATGCCGTCTTCCATTCATCCCCATGCTTAATGTGAATAAGGTTATATGCCCCCCTGAGGTCAAGCTTGGTAAACCAAGTATCACTTTTCACCCTGTAAAACAGGTCAGAAATCAAGGGTAACGGATATTGATATTTCACAGTGATATTGTTCAAGAGACGATAATCAATACACGGCCTCAATGAACCATCCTTTTTGGCCACAAAGAAAAAACCGGCACCCAAGGGTAAGAGGATGGTCTGATATGACCCTTCTCCAATGACTCCTTGATATAAGACCGCATAGCGTCATGTTCAGGTACAGACAAGTTAAAAAGGCGACCTTTAGGGAATTTACTACCAGGCACTAATTCAATAGCGCAGTCATAGCTCCTATGGGGGGGCAAGGATGCAGATTTACTTTCGCTAAACACATCAGAAAAATCAGTCAAAAAGTCAGGAACATCCTGAGCCTGGGGGGAGGCAGAAAAAACAGGAGTGTTGGCATTAACACATTGGCAGCCCAACTGGTTACAGACACAGATTTCCAATCCAAAACAGGATTATGAGACTGCAACCAAGGGAAACCCAGTACGATAATGTCATGCAGGTTATACAGCACCAAAAATTTGCAACTCTCCTGATGATCAGGTTCAACCCTCATTATCACCTGAGTAGAGAACTGAGGTTTATTCTCAGCCAAAGGGGTAGAATCGATCCCCAGTAGGGGAATAGACTTCCGTAGGGGTATCAAGGGAAACCCACAACGTTTAGCAAAATCAAAATCCATCAGGTTAATAGCTGCTCCCGAATCAACAAAAGCCTGAGCAGAAAATGTGGACAGGGAGCAAATCAGGGTAACAGTCAACAAAAATTTAGTCTGAACACTACCCAAGACAACTGAGCGTGCAAAACGTCCTCCCCGCTTAGGGCAGACTGAAATAGCATGAGAGGCATAACCACAGTAGAAACAACCCATTGCGCTTTCGAAACTCATGACGCTGTGCCCCAGAAGCCAATCCATCACACTGCATGGGTTCAGAAGCTGGTTCACAAGGCAACACTATTCCACGCATACCTCTACGCTCATGCAAACGTCTGTCAATTTGAATCGCTAATGACATAGAATCATTGAGACCAGAGGGGACAGGGAATCCCACCATAACATCCTTTACATTCTCCGACAGACCCTTCCGAAAAAGGGCTGCCAAAGCATCGTCATTCCATTTGGTCAGGACTGCCCACCTTCGGAATCTCTGACAGTATAACTCAGCGTCCTCAAGCCCCTGATTTAATGCCAACAAGGTTTTTTCAGCTTGATCAGTGACATTAGGTTCATCGTACAATAACCCCAGAGCCTGAAAAAATGCATCAACATTACTCAAAACAGGATCCCCAGGTGTCAGGGAAAAAGCCCAATCCTGAGGATCGCCGCGCAGGAGAGAGATGACAATTTGAACCTGCTGTGCTGCGTTCCCTGAGGACTTAGATTTTAAGGCAAAAAACAACTTACAGTTATTTTTGAAATTCAGAAATTTAGCTCGATCCCCTAAAAACAAATCTGGCATGGGAATCCTAGGTTCCACAACAGGCAACCCTGCAAGATAGGTAGCAATACTCTGAACTTCAGTGGCAAGCTGATCCACACGGCCAGACAACTGTGCAAACTCCATTGAGAGAAAAAAAAAATACTCCTCAGCACCCAGAGATACAGAGGGAGAAAAAAAAAAAAAATCTCTGACAACTCTGACAATCATCTTTCTTTAACACTATTTTTCCCTTCTGTGAGTACCATATAAATATCAGTTTTCAGGCCGGTGATACTGTTATGATTTGGTAGCTGTGGAGAGCAGGCAAAACAGGAAATACACCAGAGAGGTTGGAATCTATTGGATTGCCGTACCCTGACTAACCACCACAACTAAAGGCAGCCATGGAGCGTACCTACGTTGGTCCTAGACGCCTCGTCACAGCCTGAGAAGCTAACTAC
Organism: Oophaga sylvatica; assembly: GCA_033576555.1. Classification (NCBI taxonomy): domain Eukaryota; kingdom Metazoa; phylum Chordata; class Amphibia; order Anura; family Dendrobatidae; genus Oophaga; species Oophaga sylvatica. Next base: position 526,908,226 of record JARQOD010000001.1, read on the forward strand.
ACCTAAAGACAGAAAGAGGAAAACTATCTGCCCCAGAGCAGATCCCCAAAGAACATAGAAAGCCCCCAAACATGTAATGGCGGTTAGACAAGAGGAGATACAGACACAGACAGAAAATAGTATGAGCAAATGTTGGGGCCCAAACTTCCTAGATAGAAAAGGATAGGAAGGTCACTTACTGCAATCCCAAAAAACCATAAAAAGTACCAACTCTACTAATTACAAAAACACCTGAGATCACACGACCTCTACCACCTAAATTAGTTCTCTGGTGTAACAAAACTAAACAGCAGCCACTGAAAAAACTGGAAAATGCAAATGAACAAACAACAGTGGCTGAACTAAACTGAGAGGAGCACAAGCCCCCGGAGGGGACCCGGCAGACCCCCACAGAAGTGCTGGACAAAATGCAAAAAGCAAGCACCAAAAAACTAAAAGAAGAAAATGTCTTATCTGTTAGCAGAAGATGCAGGCACGAAACAGCAAGCTTCAAAGTGAACAGGAATCAAAATGAGACCAGAACAATTGATCACCGGCAACCCTGATGGGAGGGAACCTCCCTTATATAAGACCAGTCAGTAACACCTGATCGCCAATCTTCACAATCTTCATTGGATAGTTCAGTACTGTTTGTAACCCCCAGAGGGAGCTTCTGCTCAGAATTCATTTCTAGCACATTCACAACAAGTGACATCAGGTGATGTCACTGCTCTATGGGGCCTCCCAGTGAAGCACTGACATGATACAATGGCTCCTGCAGTGCATCACTGACATTACCTGAGTTCAGGCTCTCACTTTATGGCAATGCTGCATGGGAATTTTCTCACCCAGCATTGCCTGTGAGAGAATGAACTTAAGTGACCTCACTCTCTCCCGGCGGCAGAGGGATATACACCGTGGAGGATTACCTCCGCTGTCAGTGCATCATGGAGGCCATGTAGAGCACTGACATCTCCTGATGTCAGTGTTCTACACCGGAGAGCATCGTGGGACACTCGTTATCTGAACTACGGTGGAAAAGTAAGTATAGGTTGTTTTATTTTTATTTAAGGAGACTATGACATCGGGTACTACGTGATTGGTGAGTATGTACTCTGTTATGTGATGTATGTTATATGTTCTGTATGTTATGTGTATGTTCAGTATGGTTTTTTTTTTTTCCTCACATTCAACACATTAGCCGGATGATGGGACTACTACTGTCCCATCAATGGCTAATGTGTCAGTTACTGTCAGTGTAGCAGGCATAGCCAGATGGGACTTGCCTGCATACACACAGCCCCGGCAACCCCCGCACACTATACACGCACAGTCATCGGCCACACTCCGCCCACACACTTCCCTCCTCCCGATCTGCAGTGTTTCATCCGCAGCAAAACCGCAGATCTTTTTAAGACCTGCGGTTTTGCTGCGGAAGTGCCCGACTCAATGCAAGTCAATGGGTGCAGAAACACTGCAGTTCCGCAAAAAGAATTTACATGCTGCGGAAAATAA
>JARQOD010000001.1:526910142-526940721 GCA_033576555.1 Oophaga sylvatica
TAGTAATGCACTTTGACATCATCATGAAGAAGATTCTTTTGTTTCAACCTAAATGCAAGAAGTTCAGCTTTATCTTTTGACAATGAAAGGTCTCTGAGATAATTTAATTCATGTTGAGTAAAGCATTCTGGCTGCTAGGCTGCTCCATCAGGTGCATAGTCATCTTGACTTGAGGTCTCCATGTCTTCGCCAGTAGCTTCAGCTACATAATCTTCATATTTTACTTCATTTTCATCCAATCCAGACAACAGTGTTACAGGAATTGGCAAGGTACCATCATGTGGAACTGGCTTAATCGCAGATTCATGTTCAGGGTAATTAATCTTATATTTGCTCTTTGTAGAAAAGCCCTTCAGTTTGACAAAACAAAAGTAGCAGTCATCATTATGATTTTTGGGGTCTCTCCAAATCATGGGAACACCATAGCCACTTTCCTCATATTCAACCAGTCACGAAGACCATTTGAACAACTTGAGCATATCACATTATTATTATTATTTATTTATATATAGCCATTAATTCCATGGTGCTGTACATGAGAAGGGGTTACATACAAAGTTATAGATATCGTTTACAGTAAACAAATTTACAATGACAGACTGGTACAGAGGGGAGAGTACCCTGTCCTTGCGGACTTACATTCTACGGGATGATGGGGAAGAAACAGAAGGTCGGGGGTGCGGCAGCTCTGGTGGTGGAGGCGGCAGCTCTGGTGGTGGCAGCAGCTCTGGTGGTGGCGGTGAGACGGCAGCTCTGGTGGTGGCGGTGAGGCGGCAGCTAGGGTGGTGGCAGCGAGGTGGCAGCTCGGGTGGTGGCGGCGAGGCGGCAGCTCGGGTGGTGGCGGCGAGGCAGAAGCTCGGGTGGTGGTGGCGAGGCGGAATGGTTATTGCAGGCTGTAGGCTATTATGATTTGGTAGCTGAGGAGAGCAGGCAAAAAGGGCAATACACCAGAGAGGTTGGAATCTACTGGATTGCAGTACCCTGACTAACCACCACAACTAAAGGCAGCCGTGGAGCGTTCCTAAGTTGGTCCTAGACGCCTCGTCACAGCCTGAGAGGTTAACTACACCTAAAGATAGAAAGAGGAAAGCTATCTGCCCCGGAGCAGATCCCCAAAGAACACAGGAAGCCCCCAAACATGTAATGGCTGTTAGACAAGAGGAAATACAGACACAGACAGAAAATAGTATGAGCAAACGTTGGGGCCCAATCTTCCTAGAAAGAAAAGGATAGGAAGGACACTTACTGCAATCCAAAAAAACCCTTAAAAAAATACCAACTCTACTAATTGCAAAAACACCTGAGATCACACGACCTCTACCACCTAAATTAGTTCTCTGGTGTAACAAAACTAAGCCGCAGCCACTGAAAAAACTGGAAAAGGCAAATGAACAAATAACAGTGGCTCAGATAAACGGAGAGGAGCACAAGCCCCCGGAGGGGACCTGGCTGACCTCCACAGAAGTGCAGAGAACAATGCAAAAAGCAAGCACAAAAATAAAAGCAGAAAATATCTTATCTGTTAGCAGAAGATGCAGGCAAGACTCAGCAAGCTTCAAAGTGAACCAGGAACCACAGTTGAGACAAGAACAATTGATCACCGGCAAACATGATGGGAGGGAACCTCCCTTATATAAGACCAGTCTGTAACTCCTGATTGCCAATCTTCACAATCTTCATTGAATGGTTCAGTACTGTTTGTAACCACCAGAGGGAGCTTCTGCTTAGAATTCATTTCTAACACATTCACAACAGTACCCCCCTTGAGGAGGGGTCACCGAACCCTCATTTGGGCAACCAGGTCGGTCAGGATGAGCTCTGTGATATGCACGGATCAGTCTCCTAGCATGGATGTCCGAAGCAAACACCCAAGAATTGTCCTCCTGACCATAACCTCTCCACTTAACCAAATACTGGAGTTTCCGTCTAGAAAAACGAGAATCCAATATTTTCTCAACCACATGCTCCAGATTGCCCTCAACCAAAACAGGGTCAGGAGGCGCAGCCATAGGAACCACTGGCTCAACAAACCTCTTCAATAAGGACTTGTGGAACACGTTATGGATCTTAAATGTCCCTGGAAGAAGTAAACGAAAGGAAACAGGATTAAGAATCTCCATGATCTCATAAGGTCCAATGAACCTAGGCTTAAACTTAGGAGATGCAACTCTCATAGGGATATTTCTTGAGGACAACCAGACCAAGTCCCCCACTTCAAACCGAGGACCATCAGTCCTATGCTGGTTGGCAAACCGCTGGGCCCTCTCCTGAGAGAGGGACAACCTCTCCACTACCTGGTCCCAAATCTGCTGCATACGCTCCACAACAGAGTCAACACCTGGACAGACAGAAGCCTCCGTCTGTCCTGAAGAAAATCGAGGGTGAAACCCAAAATTGCAGAAAAATGGAGACATCAAAGTGGCAGAGCTAGCCCTATTATTAAGAGCAAACTCAGCCAAAGGCAAAAAAGAGACCCAGTCATCCTGAGCAGCAGACACAAAGCATCTCAGATAAGTCTCCAATGTCTGGTTTGTTCTCTCAGTTTGTCCATTGGTCTGAGGATGAAAAGCCGAGGAGAAAGACAATTGAACACCAAGTTTAGAACAAAAAGTCCTCCAAAATCTGGAAACAAACTGGACTCCTCTGTCAGACACAATGTTCTCAGGAATGCCGTGTAACTGAACCACGTGCTGAAGGAACAAAGGCACCAATTCAGAGGAGGAAGGCAACTTAGGTTTCCAAAATGATACATCTTGTGCCATTACCTATCACAAATCACCCAGATAACGGTCATTCTCTGAGAAACAGGGAGGTCGGAAATGAAATCCATAGAGATATGGGTCCATGGTCTCTTGGGCACAGGCAATGGCATCAACAAACCACTAGAGCGAGAGCAAGGCTTGGAGCGAGAGCAAGTCCCGCAGGACTGCACAAATTCCCTGACGTCACGAGACAAAGTAGGCCACCAAAAGGACCGACTAACCAAGTCTCTGGTACCAAAAATTCCGGGATGACCGGCCAACGCGGAACAATGAATCTCAGACATCACACTCTTTTTCCACCGGTCTGGGACAAACAATTTCCCAATAGGGCAGCGCTCGGGTTTATCCTCCTGACACCCTTCCAGAGCAAGTCTCTAATTGGGCGAGATGGCGGAAAGAACTACACCCTCTTTCAAAATAACAGCAGGATCAGATAACTCAGGAGAGTCCGCAAGGAAACTCCTCGAGAGGGCATCCGCCTTAACATTCTTAGTGCCAGGAAGAAAGGAAACCACAAAATTAAAACGTGTGAAAAACAAGGCCCACCTGGCCTGTCTAGGATTAAGTCGCTTGGCTGATTCCAGATAAACCAGATTCTTATGGTCCGTGAGGACCACCACCTGATGTTTGGCTCCTCCAGCCAATGTCTCCACTCTTCAAAAGCCCACTTCATGGCCAATAACTCCCGATTACCCACGTCATAATTACGTTCAGTTGGAGAAAATTTTCGAGAGAAAAAGGCACAAGGGTTACTTTTAGAGGTCTCTGGATCTCTTTGGGACAAAACGGCACCTGCCCCAATTTCAGAGGCATCAACCTCCACCTGAAATGACAGAGAAACATCAGGCTGCCGTAGAACAGGAGCAGAAGTGAATCTCTGCTTAAGTTCCTGAAACGCAGAGACTGCCTCAGGAGGCCAATTCACCACATCAGAACCCTTTTTGGTCAAATCAGTCAATGGTTTAACAATAACAGAGAAATTACCAATAAATTTACGATAAAAATTGGCAAAACCCAAGAATCTCTGAAGAGCCTTTAATGAAGTAGGTTGGACCCTGTCACGGGTGTGTCGCTGCGAAGATCGTCGCGATTGCACACCCTGACTTCTCACAGCTGAGTTTCTGCTGCTGGGTGTTTTTCGGCAGTGAGAGAGTTAATTCTCCCTCTCTCTGTGCTGGACAAGACCAGCCTCGCTCAGCTGCAATTAATGTTGCGATAATTGGATTTCTTCATATACCTGCCTGTCTGCTAGGGAAGTGTCGGTGAAAGCATTCATGCAGACCAGCAGAGCGGATCATATTGAGAAGTCTAAAGCTAAGAGTACCTGTTGTGGTTTTCTCCTCTCCTCACTTTATTATTTATCTACTTACCATTTGGTGTTCCCTCTGTAGTTGTTGTTTTGTATGCAAGGTGTCTTTTATTTTACCCCTTGTACTGTCTCGTTCGTCTTATACTGTGTGTAGGCAGTTACCTTCTCGTTCCCTGTGGTGGTAATCAGGGTCCTTCTCAGGACTAGATTACAGTTGTCAGGGATTCACAGGAGATAGGGTTACGCTGGCGGCCTGGACCTCTGTACCATCAACAGTACCTCCAGGTAGAGGGATTAGTCAGGACCCCAGCTTAGGGTCAGCATAGACCCCGGTCCTCTTTATGCAGAGACAGCGTGACATTTTCACCGACCACTAAAGATTTTTTCCAGTCACCATGGATCCAGTAGTCAGTCTTGCTCGGCAGTTGCAGAGTTTGTCCATGGAGCTGGCGGACGTTAAGTCCAAGATTTTGTACCCCCCGGAGCAGGCCGGACCTGAACCTAAAGTAGCTCTCCCTGACAGATTCACTGGGGGGCGGGACAAGTTTTTTGCTTTCCGGGAGGCATGTAAATTGTACTTTCGGCTGCGACCTCGATCATCTGGGAGTGAAGAACAAAGGGTGGGGATTGTCATCTCGCTCCTACAAGGAGACCCCCAATCCTGGGCGTTCGCTCTCCCCCCGGGCTCCCCAGCTCTCCAGTTAGTGGATGGGTTTTTTGCAGCTCTGGGTCTTGTATATGATGACCCGGATCGGGTCTCCCTTGCTGAATCTAAGTTACGTAGGATACAGCAGGGAGATCGTCCGGCAGAGGAATTCTGTTCGGAGTTCCGTAGGTGGGCCACAGACACCCAGTGGAATGACCCGGCTCTTAGGAGCCAGTTTTGTCAAGGTTTATCTGACAAATTAAAGGATGTGCTGGCACAGTATGACCCCCCCACGTCACTGGAGGCCGCTATGGCCCTTGCTATTCGTATTGACAGACGTCTTCGGGAGAGGTGTGGGGTAACTTCGCCCCCTGTTATGACTCCACCTTCCTCAAGGGTCCCTTATACAGAGGTTCCCCTAGTCAGTCCAGAGGAGCCTATGCAATTAGGAGGGACATCATTCCGGGGGAGGGGATCGGTGGGGCGCCACAAGACAAGACGTTGTTTCTTCTGTGGGAAAAAGGGACATTTTATTGGGGGTGTCCATCCCGTTCTTTGCAGAGTGAGAAGTCGCCGGAAAACTATTGATCCCAGATTGTGTGGTGGACGGCAATCTGGGAGTAAGTATTTCGTCCCTAAATTCGTCTCAGTTTCTCGTACCGGCGGAGGTGGTGGTGGGTGCGAGAACTGAGAGGATATCTGTTCTTCTGGATAGTGGGGCCGGGGCTAATCTGGTGGATGCTCGCTTTGCCCGGGTTCAAGGTATGCGATTGAGTGTGTTGGCTAAACCCGTCCCCATATTTTCGATCGACGCCAGACCTCTCGGTCAGGGAAGTTTTTTGCAAGCAGTGCATAACATAGATCTTCAAGTGGGGGCGTTACATAAAGAACTGTTGTCTTGTTATGTGTTGGAGGGTCTTCCTACTCCTATAGTGCTGGGCCTTCCTTGGTTAACTAAGCATAACCCGGTTATTGATTGGCAATCCAGAGAGATAAGTCAATGGAGTGAATTCTGTAATAAAAACTGCATGAATACTGTCATTGGTACGGTCGCTCCTAGGGCCTTACCTCCATTTCTGGTAGACTTTGAGGATGTATTCTCGGAGAAAGGGTGTCAAGAATTACCTCCTCATCGCGAATATGACTGTTCTGTTAACTTGATCCCTGGGGCCAAATTACCGAAATCTAGGTTGTATAACCTTTCTGGTCCTGAGAGACAGGCCATGAAGGATTATATTTCAGAGAGTCTGGCTAAGGGGCATATTAGACCTTCATCTTCCCCGGTGGCCGTGGGGTTCTTCTTTGTGAAGAAAAAAGATGGAGGCCTACGCCCTTGCCTGGATTTCCGTGAGCTTAATCGGATTACGGTCCGAGATCCGTATCCGCTCCCACTTATTCCCGATCTCTTCAATCAGATCGTGGGTGCCAAATGGTTCTCTAAGTTGGATCTCAGAGGGGCGTACAATCTGATTAGGATGAAGGAGGGGGATGAGTGGAAGACGGCGTTTAACACTCCGGAGGGGCATTATGAGAACCTTGTCATGCCATTTGGTCTGAGTATTGCCCCGGCGGTGTATCAACACTTTGTAAATGACATCTTTCGCCACCTAATGGGACAGTTTGTGGTCATATATCTGGATGATATCTTAATTTACTCGCCGGATCTTGTGTCTCATCAGGAGCATGTTAGACAGGTGTTACAGATCTTGCGGGATAATAAACTGTACGCCAAATGGGAGAAGTGTGTTCGCCGTACAGGAACTTCAGTTTTTAGGATTCCTGGTGTCAGCATCCGGTTTTCGTATGGACCCTGGGAAAGTGCAGGCAGTTCTTGAGTGGGATCTGCCAGAGGATCTTAAGGCATTACAACGTTTCTTGGGGTTTGCTAACTACTACCGGAAATTCATTCGTAATTTTTCGTCCATAGTTAAACCTCTCACAGACATGACTAAAAAAGGGACGGATTTTTCAAAATGGTCTGACAAGGCTTGTCAAGCGTTTTCTTACTTGAAAAAATGTTTTGCTTCAGCACCCATACTTATTCAGCCTGATGCGTCACAGCCGTTCATTGTTGAGGTGGACGCTTCCGAGGTAGGGGTGGGAGCAGTATTGTCACAAGGTTCGTCCCCTGGTAAATGGCATCCGTGCGCCTTCTTCTCTAAAAAATTGTCGTCCGCGGAGAGGAATTATGATGTCGGCAATAGGGAACTCTTGGCCATTAAATTAGCTTTTGAGGAGTGGCGTCATTTTTGGAAGGGGCAGTCCACCCAGTCACCGTCATTACTGATCACAAAAACCTGCTATATTTAGAGTCCGCTAAACGTCTGAATCCCAGACAAGCTAGGTGGTCATTGTTTTTTACCAGGTTTAATTTTGTCGTCACATATCGTCCTGGGTCAAAAAATGTTAAGGCGGATGCCTTATCTCGCTGTTTCCCAGGAGCTGGGAATACGGAGGACCCGGTTCCGGTCCTTCAGGAGGGGGTGGTGGTGTCGGCAGTATGCTCTGAGCTTGAGGAGGAGGTATTGGAGGCTCAGGGGGACTCCCCTGTAGGACCTCCAGGGAGACTGTTTGTTCCAAATCAGTTGCGACAAAAGGTGATCGAGGCACACCATAATTCAGCTTTGGCAGGACACCCAGGGAGTAAAGCAACTGAGGATCTCCTCTCGCGCCGGTTTTGGTGGCCTAACTTACATAGGGAGGTGGTAACTTTTGTCGCGTCCTGCGAGGTTTGTGCGCGCTCTAAGACCCCACATACCCGTCCGTCTGGGGCCCTCTTACCTTTGGAAATCCCGGAGCGTCCGTGGACTCATCTGTCTATGGACTTCATTACGGACCTCCCACCATCTTCGGGTAAAACAGTCATACTCGTTGTAGTGGACAGGTTCAGCAAGATGGCACATTTTATCGCTCTTCCTGCTCTTCCTAATGCTAAAACTCTTGCGCAGGTGTTTATTGGGGAGATTGTAAGACTTCACGGGGTACCCTCCGATGTGGTGTCGGATCGGGGTTCTCAGTTTGTGTCCAAATTCTGGAAAGCATTTTGTACACGGCGGGGGATGCAGTTGTCATTTTCATCGGCTTTTCACCCGCAGTCCAATGGTCAGACAGAGCGTCTGAACCAGAGCTTGGAGACATATCTCCGGTGTTTTGTGTCAGAGAACCGGGAGGACTGGGCTTCTTTCTTGCCTCTGGCGGAGTTTGCTCTAAATAATAGGCGGAGCGAGTCCACTGGTAAGTCCCCGTTTTTTGGGGCATATGGTTTTCACCCCCAGTTTTGTACTTTCAATAGGGGGGGCTCTTCTGGGGTTCCTGAGGAGGAACGATTTTCGTCGTCACTTGCTTCAGTGTGGAGAGGAGTGCTGAATAATCTGAGTACTATGGGGAACCGATACAAACGTATGGCTGATAGGAGGAGAGTGTCTGGTCCGGACCTAAGTGTGAACGATCTGGTATGGTTGTCTACCAAGAATATAAAACTTAAGGTTCCCTCCTGGAAACTGGGTCCCAGGTTCATCGGGCCATACAAGATCAGTTCTATAATTAATCCGGTTGCATTCCGTCTTGACCTCCCTCCCACATTTAAAATTCGTAATGTGTTCCACAGATCGTTGCTTAAGAGGTATGTGGCGCCGGTGATACCTTCACCTTTACCTCCTCCTCCTGTGGTGGTCAATGGTAACTTGGAGTTCCAGGTGTCGAGAGTCATCGATTCACGTCTGAATCGCCGGTCCCTTCAGTACCTTGTTCATTGGAGGGGGTATGGTCCTGAGGAGAGGATGTGGGTTCCTGCGTCGGATATTAACGCAGACCGATTGGTTCGGGCCTTCCACACTACTCACCCAGATAAACCCGGCCCTGAGGGTCCGGAGGCCCCTCGTAGAAGGGGGGGTACTGTCACGGGTGTGTCGCTGCGAAGATCGTCGCGATTGCACACCCTGACTTCTCACAGCTGAGTTTCTGCTGCTGGGTGTTTTTCGGCAGTGAGAGAGTTAATTCTCCCTCTCTCTGTGCTGGACAAGACCAGCCTCGCTCAGCTGCAATTAATGTTGCGATAATTGGATTTCTTCATATACCTGCCTGTCTGCTAGGGAAGTGTCGGTGAAAGCATTCATGCAGACCAGCAGAGCGGATCATATTGAGAAGTCTAAAGCTAAGAGTACCTGTTGTGGTTTTCTCCTCTCCTCGCTTTATTATTTATCTCCTTACCATTTGGTGTTCCCTCTGTAGTTGTTGTTTTGTATGCAAGGTGTCTTTTATTTTACCCCTTGTACTGTCTCGTTCGTCTTATACTGTGTGTAGGCAGTTACCTTCTCGTTCCCTGTGGTGGTAATCAGGGTCCTTCTCAGGACTAGATTACAGTTGTCAGGGATTCACAGGAGATAGGGTTACGCTGGCGGCCTGGACCTCTGTACCATCAACAGTACCTCCAGGTAGAGGGATTAGTCAGGACCCCAGCTTAGGGTCAGCATAGACCCCGGTCCTCTTTATACAGAGACAGCGTGACAGACCCAATCACAGATGGCCTGAACCTTGACCGGGTCCATTTCAATAACAGATGGGGACAAAATGAATCCCAGAAATGAGATCCTCTGTACGCCAAAAAGACACTTTGATCCCTTCACATACAGAGCATTCTCTCTCAAAATCTGGAACACAGTCCGAACATGTTTCACATGAGAGTCCCAGTCATTGAAAAAATCAAGATATCATCCAAATAAACAATCAGAAATTTATCCACAAAATCCCTGAAAATGTCATTCATGAAGGACTGGAAGACAGAAGGAGCATTAGTGAGCCCAAAGGGCATCACTAGGTACTCAAAATGCCCCTCTGGGGTATTAAATGCCGTCTTCCATTCATCCCCGTGCTTAATGCGAATAAGGTTATATGCCCCCTGAGGTCAAGCTTGGTAAAACAAGTAGCACTTTTCACCCTGGAAAACAGGTCAGAAATCAAGGGTAACGGATATTGATATTTCACATTGATATTGTTCAAGAGACGATAATCAATACACGGCCTCAATGAACCATCCTTTTTGGCCACAAAGAAAAAACCGGCACCCAAGGGTGAAGAGGATGGTCTGATATGACCCTTCTCCAATGACTCCTTGATATAAGACCGCATAGCGTCATGTTCAGGTACAGACAAGTTAAAAAGGCGACCTTTAGGGAATTTACTACCAGGCACTAATTCAATAGCGCAGTCATAGCTCCTATGGGGGGGCAAGGATGCAGATTTACTTTCGCTAAACACATCAGAAAAATCAGTCAAAAAGTCAGGAACATCCTGAGCCTGGGGGGAGGCAGAAAAAACAGGAGTGTTGGCATTAACACATTGGCAGCCCCAACTGGTTACAGACACAGATTTCCAATCCAAAACAGGATTATGAGACTGCAACCAAGGGAAACCCAGTACGATAATGTCATGCAGATTATACAGCACCAAAAATTTGCAACTCTCCTGATGATCAGGTTCAACCCTCATTATCACCTGAGTAGAGAACTGAGGTTTATTCTCAGCCAAAGGGGTAGAATCGATCCCCAGTAGGGGAATAGACTTCCGTAGGGGTATCAAGGGAAACCCACAACGTTTAGCAAAATCAAAATCCATCAGGTTAATAGCTGCTCCCGAATCAACAAAAGCCTGAGCAGAAAATGTGGACAGGGAGCAAATCAGGGTAACAGTCAACAAAAATTTAGTCTGAACACTACCCAAGACAACTGAGCGTGCAAAACGTCCTCCCCGCTTAGGGCAGACTGAAATAGCATGAGAGGCATCACCACAGTAGAAACACAACTCATTGCGCTTTCGAAACTCATGACGCTGTGCCCCAGAAGCCAATCCATCACACTGCATGGGTTCAGAAGCTGGTTCACAAGGCAACACTATTCCACGCATACTTCTACGCTCACGCAAACGTCTGTCAATTTGAATCGCTAATGACATAGAATCATTGAGACCAGAGGGGACAGGGAATCCCACCATAACATCCTTTACATTCTCCGACAGACCCTTCCGAAAAAGGGCTGCCAAAGCATCGTCATTCCATTTGGTCAGGACTGCCCATCTTCGGAATCTCTGACAGTATAACTCAGCGTCCTCAAGCCCCTGATTTAATGCCAACAAGGTTTTTTCAGCTTGATCAGTGACATTAGGTTAATCGTACAATAACCCCAGAGCCTGAAAAAATGCATCAACATTACTCAAAACAGGATCCCCAGGTGTCAGGGAAAAAGCCCAATCCTGAGGATCGCCGCGCAGGAGAGAGATGACAATTTAAACCTGCTGTGCTGCGTTCCCTGAGGACTTAGATTTTAAGGCAAAAAACAACTTACAGTTATTTTTGAAATTCAGAAATTTAGCTCGATCCCCTAAAAACAAATCTGGCATGGGAATCTTAGGTTCCACAACAGGCAACCCTGCAAGATAGGTAGCAATACTCCGAACTTCAGTGGCAAGCTGATCCACACGGCCAGACAACTGTGCAAACTCCATTGAGAGAAAAAAAAAATACTCCTCAACACCCAGAGATACAGAGGGAGAAAAAAAATAAAAAATCTCTGACAACTCTGAGGCTAAGTGCACACGTTCAGGAATATTTGCGTTTTTTTTCGCGTTTTTTCCGCGATTTTCCGCGGTAAAAACGCGAACAAATCGCAAGCATTAAGCATCCTATACATGTTAATTGATTCCGCATGTTTTGGCCACATGTTGCGTTTTTTTCCGCGAAAAAAAACGCTTCGCGGAAAAAATAGCAACATGTTCATTAATTTTGCGGAATGTAAGCGGTTCATGTGCGGTGGTACCCAGGGTCTGGAGGAGAGGAGACTCTCCTCCAGGCCCTGGGTACCATATCCCTGGTAAAACAATAATTAAAATAATAAATAATGACATTCTCACCTTCCGGCGGCCCCCGCAGCCTTCCCGCCTTCAGCGACGCTCCCGGCAACTCCCGGTCCCAAGAGTCCTTTGCGAGAATCACCCAGATGGCGTAGCGGTCTCGCGAGATGCTACGTCATCAGTGTGATTTGTCGCAATGCATCCTTGGAACCGGGAGTTGCCGGGAGCGTCGCTGAAGGCGGGAAGGCTGCGGGGGCCACCGGAAGGTGAGAATATCATTATTTATTATTTTAATTATTATTTTAACATTAGATCTCTTTACTATTGATGCGGCATAGGCGGCATCAATAGTAAGAAGTTGGTCACACGTGTCAAGCACTATGTTTGACTCGTGTGACCAACCTGTCAATCAGTTTTCCAAGCGATGCTACAGATCGCTAGGAAAACGCTAGCATTCTGCAAGCTAATTACGCTTGCAAAACGCTATTATTCTGGCGGGAATACGCTTACAAAAAACGTGTGTACTTCCCGCGGGAGAAGTGCGGGATTGCAGCGGAAATTTCCGCGGCAATTCCGCAACGTGTGAACTTAGCCTGACAATCTTCTTTCTTTAACACTATTTTTCCCTTCTGTGAGTACCATATAAATATCAGTTTTAAGGCCGGTGATACTGTTATGATTTGGTAGCTGTGGAGAGCAGGCAAAAAGGGCAATACACCAGAGAGGTTGGAATCTACTGGATTGCAGTACCCTGACTAACCACCACAACTAAAGGCAGCCGTGGAGCGTTCCTAAGTTGGTCCTAGACGCCTCGTCACAGCCTGAGAGGTTAACTACACCTAAAGATAGAAAGAGGAAAGCTATCTGCCCCGGAGCAGATCCCCAAAGAACACATGTAATGGCGGTTAGACAAGAGGAAATACAGACACAGACAGAAAATAGTATGAGCAAACGTTGGGGCCCAATCTTCCTAGAAAGAAAAGGATAGAAAGGACACTTACTGCAATCCAAAAAAACCCTTAAAAAAATACCAACTCTACTAATTGCAAAAACACCTGAGATCACACGACCTCTACCACCTAAATTAGTTCTCTGGTGTAACAAAACTAAGCCGCAGCCACTGAAAAAACTGGAAAAGGCAAATGAACAAATAACAGTGGCTCAGATAAACGGAGAGGAGCACAAGCCCCCGGAGGGGACCTGGCTGACCTCCACAGAAGTGCAGAGAACAATGCAAAAAGCAAGCACAAAAATAAAAGCAGAAAATATCTTATCTGTTAGCAGAAGATGCAGGCAAGACTCAGCAAGCTTCAAAGTGAACCAGGAACCACAGTTGAGACAAGAACAATTGATCACCGGAAAACATGATGGGAGGGAACCTCCCTTATATAAGACCAGTCTGTAACTCCTGATTGCCAATCTTCACAATCTTCATTGAATGGTTCAGTACTGTTTGTAACCACCAGAGGGAGCTTCTGCTTAGAATTCATTTCTAACACATTCACAACAGTACCCCCCCTTGAGGAGGGGTCACCGAACCCTCATTTGGGCAACCAGGTCGGTCAGGATGAGCTCTGTGATATGCACGGATCAGTCTCCTAGCATGGATGTCCGAAGCAAACACCCAAGAATTGTCCTCCTGACCATAACCTCTCCACTTAACCAAATACTGGAGTTTCCGTCTAGAAAAACGAGAATCCAATATTTTCTCAACCACATACTCCAGATTGCCCTCAACCAAAACAGGGTCAGGAGGCGCAGCCATAGGAACCACTGGCTCGACAAACCTCTTCAATAAGGACTTGTGGAACACGTTATGGATCTTAAATGTCCCTGGAAGAAGTAAACGAAAGGAAACAGGATTAAGAATCTCCATGATCTCATAAGGTCCAATGAACCTAGGCTTAAACTTAGGAGATGCAACTCTCATAGGGATATTTCTTGAGGACAACCAGACCAAGTCCCCCACTTCAAACCGAGGACCATCAGTCCTATGCTGGTTGGCAAACCGCTGGGCCCTCTCCTGAGAGAGGGACAACCTCTCCACTACCTGGTCCTAAATCTGCTGCATACGCTCCACAACAGAGTCAACACCTGGACAGACAGAAGCCTCCGTCTGTCCTGAAGAAAATCGAGGGTGAAACCCAAAATTGCAGAAAAATGGAGACATCAAAGTGGCAGAGCTAGCCCTATTATTAAGAGCAAACTCAGCCAAAGGCAAAAAAGAGACCCAGTCATCCTGAGCAGCAGACACAAAGCATCTCAGATAAGTCTCCAATGTCTGGTTTGTTCTCTCAGTTTGTCCATTGGTCTGAGGATGAAAAGCCGAGGAGAAAGACAATTGAACACCAAGTTTAGAACAAAAAGTCCTCCAAAATCTGGAAACAAACTGGACTCCTCTGTCAGACACAATGTTCTCAGGAATGCCGTGTAACCGAACCACGTGCTGAAGGAACAAAGGCACCAATTCAGAGGAGGAAGGCAACTTAGGTAATGGCACAAGATGTATCATTTTGGAAAACCTATCACAAATCACCCAGATAACGGTCATTCTCTGAGAAACAGGGAGGTCGGAAATGAAATCCATAGAGATATGGGTCCATGGTCTCTTGGGCACAGGCAATGGCATCAACAAACCACTAGAGCGAGAGCAAGGCTTGGAGCGAGAGCAAGTCCCGCAGGACTGCACAAATTCCCTGACGTCACGAGACAAAGTAGGCCACCAAAAGGACCGACTAACCAAGTCTCTGGTACCAAAAATTCCGGGATGACCGGCCAACGCGGAACAATGAATCTCAGACATCACACTCTTTTTCCACCGGTCTGGGACAAACAATTTCCCAATAGGGCAGCGCTCGGATTTATCCTCCTGACACCCTTCCAGAGCCAGTCTCAAATTGGGCGAGATGGCGGAAAGAACTACACCCTCTTTCAAAATAACAGCAGGATCAGATAACTCAGGAGAGTCCGCAAGGAAACTCATCGAAAGGGCATCCGCCTTAACATTCTTAGTGCCAGGAAGAAAGGAAACCACAAAATTAAAACATGTGAAAAACAAGGCCCACCTGGCCTGTCTAGGATTAAGTCGCTTGGCTGATTCCAGATAAACCAGATTCTTATGGTCCGTGAGGACCACCACCTGATGTTTGGCTCCCTCCAGCCAATGTCTCCACTCTTCAAAACCCCACTTCATGGCCAATAACTCCCGATTACCCACATCATAATTACGTTCAGTTGGAGAAAATATTCGAGAGAGAAAAAGGCACAAGGGTTACTTTTAGAGGTCTCTGGATCTCTTTGGGACAAAACGGCACCTGCCCCAATTTCAGAGGCATCAACCTCCACCTGAAATGGCAGAGAAATATCAGGCTGCCATAGAACAGGAGCAGAAGTGAATCTCTGCTTAAGTTCCTGAAACGCAGAGACTGCCTCAGGAGGCCAATTCACCACATCAGAACCCTTTTTGGTCAAATCAGTCAATGGTTTAACAATAACAGAGAAATTACCAATAAATTTACGATAAAAATTGGCAAAACCCAAGAATCTCTGAAGAGCTTTTAATGAAGTAGGTTGGACCCAATCACAGATGGCCTGAACCTTGACCGGGTCCATTTCAATAACAGATGGGGACAAAATGAATCCCAGAAATGAGATCCTCTGTACGCCAAAAAGACACTTTGATCCCTTCACATACAGAGCATTCTCTCTCAAAATCTGGAACACAGTCCGAACATGTTTCACATGAGAGTCCCAGTCATTGGAAAAAATCAAGATATCATCCAAATAAACAATCAGAAATTTATCCACAAAATCCCTGAAAATGTCATTCATGAAGGACTGGAAGACGGAAGGAGCATTAGTGAGCCCAAAGGGCATCACTAGGTACTCAAAATGCCCCTCTGGGGTATTAAATGCTGTCTTCCATTCATCCCCATGCTTAATGCGAATAAGGTTATACGCCCCCCTGAGGTCAAGCTTGGTAAACCAAGTACACTTTTCACCCTGGAAAACAGGTCAGAAATCAAGGGTAACGGATATTGATATTTCACAGTGATATTGTTCAAGAGACGATAATCAATACACGGCCTTAATGAACCATCCTTTTTTGCCACAAAGAAAAAATCGGCACCCAAGGGTGAAGAGGATGGTCTGATATGACCCTTCTCCAATGACTCCTTGATATAAGACCGCATAGCGTCATGTTCAGGTACAGACAAGTTAAAAAGGCGACCTTTAGGGAATTTACTACCAGGCACTAATTCAATAGCGCAGTCATAGCTCCTATGGGGGGGCAAGGATGCAGATTTACTTTCGCTAAACACATCAGAAAAATCAGTCAAAAGTCAGGAACTTCCTGAGCCTGGGGTGAGGCAGAAAAAACAGGAGTGTTGGCATTAACACATTGGCCGCCCCAACTGGTTACAGACACAGATTTCCAATCCAAAACAGGATTATGAGACTGTAACCAAGGGAAACCTAGTACAATAATGTCATGCAGATTATACAGCACCAAAAATTTGCAACTCTCCTGATGATCAGGTTCAACCCTCATTATCACCTGAGTAGAGAACTGGGGTTTATTCTCAGCCAAAGGGGTAGAATCAATCCCCAGTAGGGGAATAGACTTCCGTAGTGGTATCAAGGGAAACCCACAATGTTTAGCAAAATCAAAATCCATCAGGTTAATAGCTGCTCCCGAATCAACAAAAGCCTGAGCAGAAAATGTGGACAGGGAGCAAATCAGGGTAACAGTCAACAGAAATTTAGTCTGAACACTACCCAAGACAAGTGAGCGTGCAAAACGTCTTCCCCGCTTAGGGCAGACTGAAATAGCATGAGAGGCGTCACCACAGTAGAAACATAACCCATTGCGTTTTCGAAACTCATGATGCTGTGCCCCAGAAGCCACTCTATCACACTGCATGGGTTCAGAAGCTGGTTCACAAGGCAACACTATTCCACGCATACCTCTACGCTCACGCAAACGTCTGTCAATTTGAATCGCTAATGACATAGAATCATTGAGACCAGAGGGAGCAGGGAAACCCACCATAACATCTTTTACATTCTTTGACAGACCCTTCCGAAAAAGGGCTGCCAAAGCATCGTCATTCCATTTGGTCAGGACTGCCCACCTTCGGAATTCTGACAGTATAACTCAGCGTCCTCAAGCCCCTGATTTAATGCCAACAAGGTTTTTTCAGCTTGATCAGTGACATTAGGTTCATCGTACAATAACCCCAGAGCCAGAAAAAATGCATCAACATTACTCAAAACAGGGTCCCCAGGTGTCAGGGAAAAAGCCCAATCCTGAGGATCGCCGCGCAGGAGAGAGATGACAATTTGAACCTGCTGTGCTGCGTTCCCTGAGGACTTAGGTTTTAAGGCAAAAAACAACTTACAGTTATTTTTGAAATTCAGAAATTTAGCTCGATCCCCCAAAAACAAATCTGGCATGGGGATCCTAGGTTCCACAACCGGCAACCCTGCAAGATAGGTAGCAATACTCCGAACTTCAGTGGCAAGCTGATCCACACGGCCAGACAACTGTGCAAACTCCATTGAGAGAAAAAAAAAATCCTCAGCACCCAGAGAAAAAGAGGGAAAAAAAAAAAATCTCTGACAACTTTTTTTTTACACTATTTTTCCCTTCTGTGAGTACCATATAATTTTCAGTTTTGGGCCGGTGATACTGTTATGATTTGGTAGCTGAGGAGAGCAGGCAAAAAGGGCAATACACCAGAGAGGTTGGAATCTACTGGATTGCAGTACCCTGACTAACCACAACTAAAGGCAGCCGTGGAGCTTCCTAAGTTGGTCCTAGACGCCTCGTCACAGCCTGAAAGGTTAACTACACCTAAAGATAGAAAGAGGAAAGCTATCTGCCCCGGAGCAGATCCCCAAAGAACACAGGAAGCCCCCAAACATGTAATGGCGGTTAGACAAGAGGAAATACAGACACAGACAGAAAATAGTATGAGCAAACGTTGGGGCCCAATCTTCCTAGAAAGAAAAGGATAGGAAGGACACTTACTGCAATCCAAAAAAAACCTAAAAAAAATACCAACTCTACTAATTGCAAAAACACCTGAGATCACACGACCTCTACCACCTAAATTAGTTCTCTGGTGTAACAAAACTAAGCCGCAGCCACTGAAAAAACTGGAAAAGGCAAATGAACAAATAACAGTGGCTCAGATAAACTGAGAGAGCACAAGCCCCGGAGGGGACCTGGCTGACTCCACAGAAGTGCAGAGAACAATGCAAAAAGCAAGCACAAAAATAAAAGCAGAAAATATCTTATCTGTTAGCAGAAGATGCAGGCAAGACTCAGCAAGCTTCAAAGTGAACCAGGAACCACAGTTGAGACAAGAACAATTGATCACCGGCAAACATGATGGGAGGGAACCTCCCTTATATAAGACCAGTCTGTAACTCCTGATTGCCGATCTTCACAATCTTCATTGAATGGTTCAGTACTGTTTGTAACCACCAGAGGGAGCTTCTGCTCAGAATTCATTACTAACACATTCACAACAGTAGGCTTTCCTGAAGAGATGGGTTTTCAGGTTCCGTCTGAAAGATCCAAGGGTGGTGGATAATCGTACATGTTGAGGCGTGGAATTCCAGAGGATGGGGGATATTCGGGAGAAATCTTGGAGGCGGTTTTGTGAGGAACGAATAAGTGTGGAGGACAGTAGGAGGTCTTGGGAGGATCGAAGATTACGTGAAGGAAGATATTGGGAGATTAGTTCAGAGGTATAGGGAGTGGACAGGTTGTGGACGGCTTTGTAGGTCAGTGTTAGTAGTTTGAACTGGATTCGTTGGGGAATTGGGAGCCAGTGGAGGGATTTGCAGAGGGGAGAAGCAGAGGAGTAGCGAGGGGAGAGGTGGATTAGTCGGGCCCAGCTTTTGTCTTGATCACCAAGTGGACACTTAAAGTGCATCTGGTACATCTTTTTAATATCATGAGTGATTGAACATACTTGGCCTTTAGATGTGAAAGAACTACACACATAGCAGAATCTGTTCGGATGATTGATACACTGTTGGGGCATTTTTCTCCTTCAAATCAGATCAGACAGTTGAGTAAGTTCAGTTCAATGGTGGTGACAAACTAAAAAAAATGTGATGAGCTGACTGACTATATGTAGATATTTCCACAGAGATGACAGAGGCAGCTTGTGTTTAGTACTGATTTTACTGGAGGTAATCTGGAAGATAACTATATACAGTTGTGAGGTTAATGGGTCAGCCTATTCCTTACAGATGAACATTTGCAGACAAGCAGTTACTCAGTGTGATATTGGCTGCGTTCAGGTTCTCTCTCTGTGGAGACCCTCACTCAGTTACACCTCAGTGGCTGAGCTGTTTTCTTCCCTCTGAGGCGACTTGCCCTCCCAGAAATGCAGCGAAAATCCTCTCACAATGGCGGCTGTCCGCTGCCTTCCATTCTATCTCCGTGGCAGGGCTCAGATCCCTGTAAAGCCCCCGTCTCACACAGCGATCTCGCTAGCGAGATCGCTGCTGAGTTACTAGTTTTGTGACGCAGCAGCGATGTCCCCCAGGGCGGCATATAGTCGCTGTGCGTGACATTCTTTACAGGACGATCAGCCCCCCTACAGGGTATCGCTGATCGTCGCTGAATGTCCTGGACATTTTTTTGATCGCTGGTCTCCCGCTGACAGGCACGCATCGCTGCGTGTGACAGGCGGGAGACCAGCGATCCGCTGGTAACCAAGGTACACAGTGGGTTTCCAGGCGCGGGGCTGTGCCTGGAAACCCGATGTGTACCTTGGTTACCAGCTCCCTGATGCAGGGAGCTGGCAACCAAGGTACACAGCAGGTAACTAAGCGATGTTACCCGCAGTGTCGCTGTGCTGATCGCTGCCTGTTTGGCAGCTCAGCAGCAATCATGTAGCGACACACCAGCGATCCTGATCGTTGTCGGGATCGCTGGTGTATCGCTATGTGAGACCCGGGCTTTAGGCCTGTCTCCTGTCAGAGTTTCGCATACCAGTCCTTGCTGCCATCACCATCCTTTTCTCACTGACTCAAATCTTACCACCTCATGACAGTTAGCTCCTCCCCAACATGTGACTTTCCGAGACGCCGTCATTGGTTGACTGCACTGTCAATACTCCTTCCCATAAAACTCACTAAAACCTACTGATGTTGTCCTTGTAAGACAATTCACACTTAAGTAACAAAGAAAGAAATGGGAATAACATAGGAAAAACCACATATACTGAAAATGCAGGAATAACATAATAACAAAAATACTTCTATCTCAGAAACTTTATGTGATAGAGCAAAACTAAGCATATTTTTGGAATCAGCACATCAAACTCAATAACAGACATATTACCTTTGCTGATTTTTTTGTGTTAACCAGTGTTATCAACTGCTCTACCCCACATTCAATACATCATTTACTCCCTCACCCTCAAAATTCATCATTATTTGCTCTCCCCCAGATTATGATTTGCTCTCCCTACCCCCACCTTCAATTCAATTGCTGTCCCGTCCCTCACACTAAATTCATCATTTGCAGTTCCACTCACCCCCCACTTTGTCATCTGCAGTCTCCTGTTCTCTCCCCCATTTAATCGTGTGCAGTCCCCCTTCCCCCCACTTCATCATTTGCAATCCCCGTTGTCCACACTTTATCATGTGCAGTCCCCCTTCCCCTATTTCATAATTTGCAATCCTCCTCCCCCCCTTCATCATTTGCAATCCCCCCACTTCATCATTTGCAGTCTCCTTTACCTCCCACTTTATCATTTGCAGTTCCTCCTCCCCCATTTAATTCATTTTGTAAAGAAAACAAAAACGTTTTTCATACATACCTCACAGGCGATCCCCAGCGAGAGCATCTCTGATTCCAGCATCCGCTACATGTCGACACGTACACATCACCTGACTGGTAGTAAAGAGAAGATGGAGGGAGCGGGAGCTGCGTCAAGCTGTGCAAAGTTCCGAAAAAGCTCAATGGCATTAGCGCAAACGTGGGCGCCGCAGCACACACCACTTTAATGCGTGATTGGGCCTGGTGAGCAGAAGCACAAGAGCAAGGCCCCGGACTTGCGGGCCCCCCTCTGTACTGCTGCTCACCAGGCCCCATACAGCAGTAAGAGTAGTAATGCCCTGATGATGGCTCTGATATGTGGTGATGTACTGGTGATGAACAGATGATGTATAAGGCAGTTCATGCTTGGAAACCCTCCAATGTGGCTGAATTACAACAATTCTGCGTAGATGAGTGGCCAAAATTCCTCCAGAGAGTTGAAAAAGCCGCATTGCCAGTTATTGCAAACGCTTGATTGCAGTTGTCGCTGCTTAGGGCGGCCCAACCAGTTATCAGGTTTAGGGGCTACCAATTTTTCACACAGGGCCCTTTAGGTTTGGATTTACTTTTCCTTGGATGTAAAAACTGCATTTTGTGATTACTTGTGTTATCTTTATCTAATACTAAATTTTTTTTTATCTGAACCATTTAAGTGTGACAATCCTGCAAAAGAATAAGAGATCAGGAAGGGGGGCAAACACTTTTTCAGACAACTGTATATACCTTGGCACGGTCACTGCTAATTGGAACAGAACTCTTACATTTTATATCTAATCCAAACAATAGGCAGTGTTTATAAAAAATATACAAAAGATTTTACAAAGGGGACAAAACATTACAGCATATACAGTTACATAAAATAAACAATATTAACAAAACAAACTCATTACTCTGATCACAGAGATGATTCAATTTGGCAAAGGAGAGCATGTTGATTGGAAACATCCAGTGAACCGGTTCGTGCATACAATGATATGCATCTCTCTACAGCAACACAGATCATATTTTGCCTTGATTTTTTATCAGCACCTGAGTTCCACCCCCCATGATGACCTAATGTGGGCTAGGTTGTGGAATGTTTTTAGCCCTTCAGAATTTTATCAAATACCTACCTTATGCGTTATTTTCACCTCTGAAGATTACATACGTTCTATGTCCCCATATTTTTTTCAGTGTCAAAAAATATTTAAATCTCTGGGCTTCCATCCTCCCACCCTACTCCTCCTCTCTCTCAGATTTCCAGTAAGACATGGACTGGTACAATGGACATAAAGAAGTAGGAAATTGGGTGTAGTTGTGAAGTGACCATCCTAATTAAATTGCAGGTGTCAGTAAAACCCAACTTTTGTTTCCACTTTCTGTTCCAGTTATGAACTTGCAGCTCTCTGCTGCACCCTTATCCTCAGGTCAGTCAGGAAAGTGCACCTAGGATAAGTAGATCCGGAAAGGCTGCCTTGTCGCGTCCTGGCTATCGGGCACTCAGCAGTGAGGGCAGTATGTATATCCCCAGTCCTAGGCTGGAAATACCCACATAAACCTCCGATCCATCACTGCCAGGGTTCCCCAATACCACCAGGATGCTATGCTGCCACCAGTTCCTCATTTGGTACTAAAGCCTATATTGGGGCAGGAACCACTTCACAGATAGCGTGATTTGGCCCAGAGTACGTGTCGGCTCGATCATAGAGCAAAAGAACTAAACTAGTAAATTTATAAGTTTACTCCAGAAAATATAGGCAGTGTTTACAAAAGTACAAAAGATATTACAAAAGGACATAAAATACAGTATGTACAGACAGGTACAAATAAATGGAATTAAAATAAGAGACTTACTACATCTCAGTCACTGGTATGACATGTTGATGAGGGGAGGGGGGTTCCCAAAGAATAGATTTAGTCCACAGGATGGATGTTAGCTGCCTTCACCCAGGTTCTGAACACTCTCAAAATGGTCGTCCCTGTTTTATGGTTTTGGTCATAAACTTAGTAACTCCCACCTTTGTTGACCTCACATATGGGCTGTTCCCAGAGATCCTCCTATTTTGAGAAGTTAGTAAAAGCTTCTCCTTGCACTATCTTCGGCTGGAAGCTCACAGAGTGACAGTAGGAGCATTTTATTTTCCCCTGCAAATTTACCTTTCATTTGATACCGAACACGCCATGTCTGCCTGTTCCTGGGTGGCAGGAACTGTTTTCTCGGTTTCTGTTGGTCGTATCTGCTGCAAAATGCTGTTGGGCGTGGCTCTAATTATACCGATTCGGGAAATGTATTTTTCCTGTCTCTAGGATTATCGTGGTTTATTATATTCGACGTGGAATAGACAAAGGAAGGTTTTAGAGGGAAATACCGCAATTAACTAGCCAGGGTAAGAAAGTGACCATGCTGAAGGGAGGGTGAGCGGATAAAGTTTCACAGAGGCAGAGACAGCGGGCTGCAGCTGTATGGCTGCTTGTGAAGCTTGCTCTTTACAAACCAATGGGCAGTAATTCAGCTGGATGTGTACCTGGGATATCAGGAAATAATTAATATCTTCCTGCCAGGCGCGCCCATGCAGGTAAGGCTGCAAACGTTGCAGGGCCCAAACCATGGCCAGGCACTCCTTTATGGTGGAGTAGGCCACTTCCCTCGGCAGGAGCTTCCGGCTTAGGTACAACACGGGGTGCTCTTGGTTCCCCGAGTCGACCTGGCTGAGCACAGCACCGAGGCCAAACTCACTGGCTTCGGTCTGTACTAAGAACGGCTGATTGTTGTCGACTGCCCTTAGCACAGGAGAGCTGCCCAGGGCTTTCTTCAAAGCCCAGAAGGCCACCTCACAGTCGCTTTTCCAATCGACTGTATGGGTTAGGTTTTTCTTGGTGAGGTCCGTCAAAGGCTTCACCAGGCTACTATAGTTTTATGCAAAGCGCCTATAGTACCCTGCGGTGCCCAAGAAGGACATCACCTGCTTCTAGGACATGGGGGTGGGCCAGGACGCAATAGTGTCCATTTTAACAGGCTCTGGCCTCATAGAACCCCCGCCTACCTGGTGCCCCAGGTAGTGGACCTCTCTCATGACCATCTGGCACTTTCCCAGCTTGATGGTCAAGCCTGCTTGGTGGATGTGCCTGAGCACCTGCTGCAAATGCTCGAGGTGATCCTCCCTGGTGGAACTGAAGACGGCAATGTCATCCAGGTGCACCACCGCACACCTCTCCAGTCCCTGGAGCAGGTGGTTGATGATCCACTGGAATGTGGCAGGGGCATTCTTCATGCCAAATGACATGACCGTGGACTCATTCCAAAGCGGGTGATAAAGGCGGATTTCTCCAGTGTCTCAGGGCTCAGGGGAATCTGCCAATATCTCCGGCTCAGGTCCATAATGGGTAGATAGCGTGCGCTAGCTAAACGCTCAAGCAGCTCCTCGATGCGTGGCATTGCGTGTGCATCAGAGGCCATTATGGCGTTGAGCCCCCTGTAGTCCACACAGAACTGGGTGGTCCAGTCCTTTTTTGGCACTAGAACTACAAGTGAGGCCCACGCACTCTTAGACCGTTTAATCACCCCCAAATGTAGCATCTCATCGATCTCCTGGTGCATGACATGCTGCACCTTGTGATTCACCTGCACCACCTGCATGATTCCCGGGTATACTTTGTGGACCGCTACCTCAGTCCTTCCATACATGTTGGTAAACACAGCTTGGAAGGATTCCAGCGTGGCTCGCAACTGCGACCGCTGGTGTGTGGATAGTAAGGCGCTTACCTCCACATCCTGTATGGACCCACCGGCCTTCGCTTGGGCTAGCATGTCCAGGAGGGGGTCTTTCTCCCCATCCTCGGGCAGGTTGCAGACCGGTAGGACGCAGGCTACATGTTCTTGATGAGCCTTCATCATATTTATTTGGAAGGCCTTTTGCCTATCCCGAGCATGGTCAAGAGTGACCACATAGGTGACTGGGTTGAGCTGTTGGTGTATGACGTACGGGCCTTCCCAGGCGCCTGAAGCTTATCTTTTGGTACGGGCACCAGCACCCACACCTTCTGATCCACCTGGTAGGTCCGCTCCCAGGCATTCTGGTTGTATCAGTGCTTCTGGTCAGCCTGGGCCTGTGCCATGTTGTCATGCATCAACTGCGTCAAGGTCTGCATCTTGTCACGGAAGGCATGACATACTCCACAATGGACACTTCTGAAGGGCTCAGCTCTTCTTTCCAGGATTCCCTTACCAACCCAAGGGGTCCCCTGACTCACCTGCCGTACAGGAGCTCGAAGGGGGAGAACCCCATCGAGGCCTGTGGAACCTCTCGGTAAGCAAATAGCAGGTGTGGGAGGTAACGCTCCCAGTCGTGTTCCTGGGACTCAATCAGCAACTTTAGCATCTGTTTGAGAGTACCGTTGAATCGCTCACACAAACCATTGATTTGAGGATGATACGTGCTCAATACCAGACACTTCACCTGTATTTTCTTAGAGAGCCTCCATTAGGTGAGACATGAATTGAGTCCCCTGGTCGGTAAGCGTCTCCCTGGGAAATTCTACTCTGGAAAAGATGGCCAACAGAGCATCCGCCTTTGACAGGGCATGCAACAGAGCAGGAAGAGACACCAGGCCGATAAACAATCTAAAGAGATTTATTGGAATAGGGAACTGGGCAGCACAAATTAAGGTAATTCTGCAGTGTCCACAAGGAGTCCACAATGAGTACATACAAAGGGAGCAGATCTGGGGGTGCCACCTGTCAATCTGACGCCAGGAAAATAGAAATAGTCCTTGGGTGAATTCAATGGATCCAGCAGATGAGGGACACAACACAGTCCCAAGTGGCAGCTTCTAACAATGCGCACAATCACCGGGATCTCGCCTCAGCATAAGATCCCAGTCCTTCGCAAGTCACCACACAACAGTCTTTAAAT
The DNA here is from genome assembly GCA_033576555.1 of Oophaga sylvatica. NCBI lineage: Eukaryota > Metazoa > Chordata > Amphibia > Anura > Dendrobatidae > Oophaga > Oophaga sylvatica. The sequence continues at coordinate 526,935,443 of JARQOD010000001.1, forward strand.
TCAGTCCTCAAATCCAGCAGGGTGGTGAGACATCACAATTCCATGTGGCAAATGATCTACAATCTCCATACATGATACCAGGATCCAGCTGCAGCTGCAGATCCTTGTCCTTCAAAGCGCACCGCATCAACTGAACATGTGGCTTATTGTCCTACCTTTCTTGGGATCAGCCCCCTTGCTGGGCAGATGCTAACACCCACCCCCTTAAACATAGCTAAGAATGTTCCATGTGAATACTTTTCCGTCCAATTATGACAAGAGTATTGATAGAGTGATACCTTTATTGGCTAACCAGAAAATTATATGTTGGCAAGCTTTCAGAGCACAGTGGCTCCTTATTCAGGCAAGATTGTAATTGTAATCTTGCCTGAAGAAGGAGCCACTGTGCTCTGAAAGCTTGCCAACATATAATTTTCTGGTTAGCCAATAAAGGTATCACTCTAAGAATACTCTTGTCATAATTGGATGGAAAAGTATTCAAATCGATTTTTCTGGCTAACACGGTACCACAATATAATTTATTATTGTACATCATAAGAGGGTTCCAGAAACTCTGTCTCTAGTCTGTGTGCCTGTTTGTGTATTGGAGATTGGAGATGCCCCTTGAAGAGAGGAACAAAGACACACATGACCCCACCAGATACAGGACAAGTAATGCTAATACAGTGTGGTCCATGAGTACAGGCTGGAGGTGACACTCTGTTACAACCCCTTCCCCCCTCAATTTGTGTACAGACTAGTGACATCAACAGGTCGCTTGTCAAGTACACGTAGACATGGCCGACATGACTCATGGCTTCTCCTGTCTGGACATTCCATCAGCATTTTGGTGTTGACTGCCTCTTCTTTATTGCATGGGGAAGTTGTAGGGTTGAAGGCAGAGCTCCATTTTACATCCTCTTTGACTTACCCTGCTTCATGCACCCACAAATCGACATTGTAGCTCTCCCACATCATTTCCTAGGACAATATTTGCAGGCAGGCCCCTCATCACCCCAACCACACATTGCTTGACCCCAAAGCCAAAGTCCAGTTCTACACTTGCTTTTGGGATATTCCTCCATTGGCCTCTAGCTAATTCAATAGTAATCCCAGGTCCATGCTGTATTGCCTATGGCCGAACCACTCTGGGATCAGCTATGGTGAGAAATGCCCCAGAGTCACAAAAGCCAAGAACTCTCCAACCGTTCAGGACAACCTCCTGTGCTTTCTTTGAGGGGTAGAGGAACTCGGGGCTGTGGCCAGCACCCCATAAACCCCTAATGGTCGAACATGGGTGTCTGAGCCATAAGACAAGTCAATTTGGAGGGGTGGTACCTCTTCCTCAATTGTAATTGGCTGTAAATAATTGATAGGCTAATTTGGTGCAACGTAGTGATGGGTGAGTAGCATTAATGCTCGAGTCTCGCCGAGCATGCTCGGGTGATCTCCGAGCAATTTGGCGTGCTCGGAGATTGTTTTCATCGTCTCAGCTGCATGATTTGTGGCTGCTAGACAAGCTGAATACATGTGGGAATTCCCTAACAAACAGGCAATGCACACATGTAATCAGCCTGGCTAGCAGTCGCAAATCATGCAGATGAGACGATGAAAACTAAATCCCTGAGCACGCCAAAATGCTTGGAGACCACCCGAGCATGCTCAGGGAAACCCAAGCAACGAGTATACTCGCTCATCACTAGTGCAGCGTCATTCCTCAATTGGCCCTGATGGCAGGTGTCTTGCAGATGCCCAGGCTTCTCTCATCGGTAACATCGGCACTATATCGCACTCCTTCCCATTTGCACTCTGGGGACAGAGGTAAGGGAACCTGGAGGCTGATATTCATATGACTGTGCATGAGGCAGTTGTTAGGGTTATCAGATTTCTCCACTGGATAGCTAGGCATGTGGCCTGCAGATGCCCGGGATGAACACAACCATAACACCTGCGCTCTACTACTTTCTCTTTTTGTCGCGTTTCAGAAGAGGAGGCAGGACTTTTTGGAAAGTGATGCATATGGGTATTACCATGAGGTGGTTATCTAGTGGGACAGCAACCTTTGGGGATTGAAGGACAAGGCACCGCTGGTGGTGGGGCTCTGGTAGTTTTTTTCTCCATCCACCAGTACATTTTTCCACTGAGGCTTGATGGTGAGAACCTCATCAGCTAAAGCAGCAGCTCGTTCTACTGTCACTGGTTTCCTCTCACGCACCCATTCCTTGATCTCAGAGGGGCATTTAGCTCCCTTTCCATTATTTCCATTAATCGACATTGATGTTCGAAGTCCTGGAAGAAGCCCTCAATGTCGCCTGCAGCCTCATTAAATGGCTTACAGTCCTTGCGGAACACTCTGGGGAACTCTCTCATGGTGGATGCTGTGGATACAGTCTGGGGCTTCCAGCTGCTTCCACAGCAAGCTGTCTCTCCAGCAATGCCCTCTCTTGAGCTCTACGAATAGCCTCCATCTTATATTCTATGGTGACCTCATCTCCAAGCAATGCCATCTCCTACTTGTACCACACAACCCACTGACTGTTTTTGGGTATTTACCAGCAGCTCCTGTCTTACCTCCCTTTGCTGTGGGAGTTCTTCAGTGCCATCTTGCAGGCAAGCTCCTTCCAAGGCCTTAATAAATTGCTCCTTGGTCAGTCCTTTGTTGAAGTTCCTGTACCTGAGGTTAAAGTTCCAGACATTGATGGGTCGCTGTCCTCCATTCTTTCTACTCTGACCCCACAGCTTGCCACAAGTTTGTGACGGGGTATGCAACAGAGCAGGAAGAGACACCAGGCCGATAAACAATCTAACGAGATTTATTGGAACAGGGAACTGAGCAACACAAATGAAGGTAATTCTGCAGTGTCCACAATGAGTCCACACAAAGGGAGCAGATCCAGGGGCGCCACCCGGCAATCCGACGCCAGGAAAATAGAAATAGTCCTTGGGTGAATTAAATGGATCCAGCAGATGAGGGACACAACATAGTCCCAAGTGGCAGTTTCTAACAATATGCACGATCACTGGGATCTCGCCTCAGCATAAGATCCCAGTCCTTCGCAAGTCACCACACAACAGTCTTTAGATTCAGTCCTCAAATCCAGCAGGGCAGTGAGACATCACAATTCCATGTGGCAAATGATCTCCAATCTCCATACATGATACCAGGATCCAGCCGCAGCTGCAGATCCTTGTAATTCAAAGCACACAGCATCAACTAACTGAACATGTGGCTTACTGTCCTACCTTTCTTGGGATCAATCCCCTTGCTGGGCAGATACTAAAACCCACCCCGTTTAACATAGCTAAGAATGTTCCAGAAACTCTGTCTCTAGTCTGTGTGCCTGTTTGTGTATTGGAGATGCCCCCTGAAGAGAGGAACAAAGACACACATGACTCCACCAGATACAGGACAAGTAATGCTAATCCTGTGTGGTCCATGAGTACAGGCTGGAGGTGACACTCTGTTACAACCCCTTCCCCCCTCAATTTGTGTACATACTAGTGACATCAACAGGTCGCTTGTCAAGTACACATAGACATGGCCGACATGACTCATGGCTTCTCCTGTCTGGACATTCCATCAGCATTTTGGTGTTGACTGCCTCTTCTTTATTGCATGGGGAAGTTGTAGGGTTGAAGGCAGAGCTCCATTTTACATCCTCTTTGACTTACCCTGCTTCATGCACCCACAAATCGACATTGTGGGTTAGACCTCTCATGGAGTACTGTGTACAGTTTTGGGCATCGGTGCTCAGGAAGGATATAATAAAACTAGAGCGAGTACAAAGGAGGGCAACAAAATAAATAAAGGGGATGGGGGAGCTACAATATCCAGAGAGATTAGCAAAATTAGGATTATTTTGTCTACAAAAAAGACGACTGAGGGGCGATCTAACAACCATGTATAAGTATGTAAGGGGACAATACAAATATCTCTCAGAGGATCTGTTTATACCAAGGAATATGACGGTCACAAGGGGTCATTCTCTGCGTCTGGAGGAGAGAAGGTTTTTCCAGCAACATAGAGGATTCTTTACTGTTAGGGCAGTGAGACTCTGGAATTCCTTGCCTGAGGAGGTGGTGATGGCGAACTAAGTCGAGGGGTTCAAGAGAGGCCTGGATGTCTTCCTGGAACGTAACAATATTGTATCTTACAGTTATTAGGTTCTTTAGAAGGACGTAGATCTGGGGATTTATTCTGATGGAATATAGGCTGAACAGGATGGACAAATGTCTTTTTTCGGCCTTGCTAGCTATGTTACTATTGTAACGCCGGTATGTCTGTAACTTGTTTCCCCTGCGTTACTTTGCATGTCTCTGCTTCAACCTTTTGCTCCTTTCCCCCTAACCAGCTGGGATACTGTTGCCTGTTACCTGTATGGATGCTGCTCAGTTCCCAGCTCTGCTGCGTAGCCGTACATGTGTTGTGATGTCTCCGCTCCGCTGTATGACCATCCGCATGTGCGGTCCCTAGCTGCCGCTGTGGAAGCTATCCGCGGGTTGCGAGGTCCTCTTCAGCTGGTGCATGACTTTCCACGTGTTCAGGCTTGCAGCCGCTGCCAGGTGCCTTAAGCCGCAGTGCCTGTGCCAACTGTGCTGTAATGGTTTCTGTGTGTGCTTAGGGTGCGCGTGGCCGCACATTCCCTGATTTTATTAAGGCAGTGTATGTGCTTAATTGCTCTCCCCAGCCTATTGCTGAGGAGCAGCTCCTATATAAAGTTCCTCTTTCCTGTTGGGCATTGCCAGAGCTTCGCATTGAGTTCCTGAACCTAGCCATGTGTGTTTGTGTGTTCAGCTCCTGCTCTGATTGCGATCAGTTCTGGGAGAGCTGATGCCCTTTGTCCTGTCTTGTGTTTTCCGCCTGCTCTGGGGGCGGAATTCCCAGATTGCCTTTCCTGGAGGCTGCATATCCAGGCATGTTACTGTTGTGTCTTGTTTCCTTAATCCTTGATCCTGGATCTGTTCCTGTACCTGACTCTGTCTGAACTGTATCCTCTGTGTTATGTTCCTGAACTCCCTCCATGTATAGAACCTTGTACCCAGTGACTGTGAGTTTCCTGTAGCTGGTGTACTGAGGACCAACCTGGGTTCATCTATTAAAGATGGAGTCCGGTTTTTATGCTGAGCATGTACTATGCGGTGCTCAGCTTGCTATGCGGTGCTAGCTCCGTCCGGCCCCAGTCCAACCCGGCGGCGATTACACCATCACACTTGGGTTCCTTCCTAGGTCTGATGCCCGGTGCCTGATGACCATAGTTTGGAGCCTGACGGCCGGTGCCTGGAGATCGTGTCTGATGTCC
>JARQOD010000001.1:526940821-526981471 GCA_033576555.1 Oophaga sylvatica
CCAACAACACCTCTCCGATCTCCTGTCCTTGCGTATGGCCCTTAAATCCCTCCTAAACCTAAAAATTGCGAAAATTTTCTTACACGCGAAACACCGTCTTTATGCTTCAGGTGACAGAGGTGGGAAACTTATGTCCGCCTACGTCAAAGAAACGTCTCCGCGTACATTCATCGCTGAGACGAGATGCCCCACGGGTGCCGCACACACCGAGACGGCGCAAATCGCGCAAGATTTTCATCAATATTACACCGCCTTGTATAACTTACATAACCCCATGTATGAATCTGCCCCCACTGCAGACCCCCATCCTGCTATTGTGGACTTTGTCTCCTCCCTGAACCTCCCTAAATTGAAACCTTCCCATCACGCGGAATTGTTATCTCCAATTGCGGTGGAGGAAGTGGAGGAAGCTCTGAAGTCTACTCCATCGGGAAAATCTCCTGGCCCAGATGGTCTGACAATACTTTACTACAAAAAGTTTAAAGCTACCCTTCTCCCACACCTCACCCGACTTTTTAACGCCTTGATGACTGGCTCCTCCTTTCCTCCCCAATCCCTTTCTGCGGATATAGCTTTATTCCATAAGGAAGACAAAGATCCAGCACAGTGTAGTAGTTATCGGCCAATATCTCTTCTTAACTGTGATTTGAAGCTCTGGGCGAAGGTCCTGGCGAACCGGGTGTCTCGCTTGGTCCCCCTCCTGGTGCAGAGCGATCAGACTGGGTTTGTACTGGGTAGGGAGGGGAGGGAAAACTCCACAAAGATCTTACACCTAATCCATGGAGCAGTTTCCCGAAAAACGCCTTTGTTGTTGTTAAGTACTGATGCCGAAAAGGCGTTTGACCGCATAGATTGGTCTTACATGAAGTCGGTCCTACGCCTATTTAATTTTCCCGATCGCTTTATAGACTCCATTTTTACACTTTACACCTCGCCCACTGCCAGGGTCAAGGTGAACAATTCTTTTTCGGCTCCATTCTCTATATCCAATGGAACCCGCCAGGGCTGCCCCTTGTCCCCCAGTCTGTTCGCTCTGTGCCTGGAACCTTTGTTACAGGCTTTTCGTACACACCCAGACATCCGAGGCGCGTCCACGCCTAAAGGCGAGGCCCTCGTGTCCGCATACGCTGATGACATCATGCTTAGTATCACTAACCCGGAGACTGCTATACCCGCTGTGCTGGATCTTTTTCACCATTTTGGTACTCTTTCAAACGTCAAAATCAATTATAATAAATCGGTCGCGTTTGCTATCGGCTTCCCCAGGGACACTCTAACCCGCCTCCAACGAATGTCACCGTTCACCTGGAAGACAGACCATGTAAAATATTTAGGCATTCTTATTCCGAGGGATATTTCTCGCCTCTACGCTCTGAACCACCTACGCCTACTCTCCTCGGTTAGGACACAGCTCCAGCGTCTACGAATACCGTTCATATCTTGGTTGGGCCGAAAAAATTATCTGTCCACATATATAGTCCCAAAATTCCTCTACTTATTCCAGGCAGCTCCTATATTCCTTCCCAATTCCTTTTTTCGTGCCTTACACGTTCTGCTCTCACGGTTCCTATGGAACCAACGTCCGGCTCGTATCGCTTTCTCGACTTTGACTCTGCCCACAGATGCAGGTGGAGTGCGTATGCCCGACCTGAAGAACTATTACTTCGCTTGCCATCTTCGTCGTTGGGTGGAGATAAACAGCTGGAACAAAAGGTCTTTCTTGTCCTCCCTAGAAACGGCTCTTATTTCGCCTCGGGAGGCACTTGAGTTATGGGGTGTGCATACTCAGATCCCTCGTACACGCGGCTTCTCCCCTCTCCTGAAGGGTTTGCTCCACACATGCCTGAACTGTCTACATCATGACACTATGAGTAAGTTCCCCTCTCCGCTCATGCCTGTACGCTTACTCCCTTTGTTGACCTGCTCGGATGAGGGTTTTTGGACTTTTCAGGGTTTGTGGAGCAAACTGGTATCGCCCCTCAATTCATTTTTTGCTGGAGGCAATGTCCCTTCGGCGGAGGGCCTGTCATCCATCCTCGGACCTACACACGCCAACTTTTTATCGCTAGCACATGTACAGTTAGGTCCATAAATATTTGGACAGAGACAACATTTATCTAATTTTGGTTCTAGACATTACCACAATGAATTTGAAACAAAACAAATCAGATGCAGTTGAAGTTCAGACTTTCAGCTTTCATTTGAGGGTATCCACATTAAAATTGGATGAAGGGTTTAGGAGTTTCAGCTCCTTAACATGTGCCACCCTGTTTTTAAAGGGACCAAAAGTAATTGGACAAATGACTCCAAGGCTATTTCATGGACAGGTGTGGACAATCCCTTTGTTATGTCATTCTCAATTAAGCAGATGAAAGGGCCAGAGTTGATTTGAGGTGTGGTGTTTGCATTTGGAAGGTTTTGCTGTGAAGGAAACATGTGGTCACAGGAGCTCTCCATGCAGGTGAAACAAGCCATCCTTAAGCTGCAAGAACAGAAAAAAACCCATCCAAGAAATTGCTACAACATTAGAAGTGGCAAAATCTACAATTTGGTACATCCTGAGAAAGAAAGAAAGCACTGGTGAACTCATCAATCCAAAAAGACCTGGGAGCCCACGTAAGACAACAGTGGTGGATGATCGCCGCATACTTTCTTTGGTGAAGAAGAACCCGTTCACAACATCAACTGAAGTCCAGAACACTCTCAGTGAAGTAGGTGTATCTGTCTCTAAGTCAACAGTAAAGAGAAGACTCCATGAAAGTAAATACAAAGGGTTCACATCTAGATGCAAACCATTCATCAATTCCAAAAATAGACAGGCCAGAGTTAAATTTGCTGAAAAACACCTCCAGAAGCCAGCTCAGTTCTGGAAAAGTATTCTATGAACAGATGAGACAAAGATCAACCTGTACCAGAATGATGGGAAGCCAAAAGTTTGGAGAAGAAAGGGAACGGCACATGATCCAAGGCACACCACATCCTCTGTAAAACATGGTGGAGGCAACGTGATGGCATGGCCATGCATGGCTTTCAATGGCACTGGGTCACTTGTGTTTATTGATGACATAGCAGACAAGAGTAGCCGAATGAATTCTGAAGTGTACCGGGATATACTTTCAGCCCAGATTCAGCCAAATGCTGCAAACTTGATTGGACGGCGCTTCATAGTACAGATGGATAATGACCCCAAGCATACAGCCAAAGCTACACAGGAGTTCATGAGTGCAAAAAAGTGGAACATTCTTCAATGGCCAAGTCAATCACCAGATCTTAACCCAATTGACCATGCATTTCACTTGCTCAAACCCAGACTTAAGAGGGAAAGACCCACAAACAAGCAAGACCTGAAGGCTGCGGCTGTAAAGGCCTGGCAAAGCATTAAGGAGGAAACCCAGCGTTTGGTGATGTCCATGGGTTCCAGACTTAAGGCAGTGATTGCCTCCAAAGGATTGGCCACAAAATTTTGAAAATAAAAATATTTTGTTTGGGTTATGTTTATTTGTCCAATTACTTTTGACCTCCTAAAATGTGGAGTGTTTGTAAAGAAATGTGTACAATTCCTACATTTTCTAACACATATTTTTGTTCAACCCTTCAAATTAAACGTTACAATCTGCACTTGAATTCTGTTGTAGAGGTTTCATTTCAAATCCAATGTGGTGGCATGCAGAGCCCAACTCGCGAAAATTGTGTCACTGTCCAAATATTTCTGGCCCTGACTGTACATCATGTCTGTCAGACCTTTATGGAGCAACATCGTCCCTTGCGGGCTGCCTCCAACTTGGAGCGGCTGTTGCTGGCACAGAGTCCTGTCAAAGGCGTGATCTCCACCATTTACAAATGGCTTATGTCTCTTCGCTCTGATACTGAGCCTACTTACCTTGCTGCCTGGGAACGGGAACTGGGGCACCCATTGTCCCTACGAGTCGCCAGGTGTATTAAAAGACACGCACTGGGATTTTCTAGGTGCATTCGCATTAAAGAGATTTCTTATAAACTGATTGCCAGGTGGTACCGAACCCCGTCCTTCTTATTTCGCCATGGCTTGCAGACCTCTGACATCTGCTGGAGATGTGGGGCGGGTTCAGGAACTTATGTTCACATCTGGTGGGATTGTCCCCTCATTGTGCCCTTCTGGAATGCGATACGACAAAAAATCAAAGATATCTGCCTTCTGCCTTGTGATTTACCCAGGGACTCAGTCCTTTTTTGGGTGCCGGCGACGGGTTATAACCCCATTAAGCACAAACTGGCGACCTTTATGTTGACGGCTGCCAAACTTCTAGTGCCTAAGCATTGGCTGTCTACTGTGGCGCCTTCTCTGGAGGAGTGGACTGTTGCTGTGGACCATATCAGGGACATGGAGGACCTGTTGGCATGGATCAACCATACCCGGGATAAATTCCAGACCATCTGGTCCCCGTGGATTGCCTTTCGTACCCCTTCGCCTACATAGTGTAAGTGACTCATTGGAGTGCTATTTTTGTATGTAAGATTCTCTGCCACGTGGTGTGCTGTGGGCGGAGACCGAGGGCGCCCCCCCTCCCCTTCTTCCCTTCCCCTTACCTTTAACCTTCTTCCTTTTTTCTTTGTCCAGTTATTTATTTTTCATTTAGGTTCATTTAATTCCCTTATTTTTCTTTATTTCCCCTTATATTTTCTGTGTCTTCTTGTTTTATTTTGTTCTTAGTTCTTGTTCTTGTAGAATGTTATTGGGGTTCGTTAGTCCAGGAACCCAATTTGTGTGCCAAATCTCACGCAATACTAGTAGTGATCCTCGATCACGCTGTTTCATTCATATATATTGTGCTCTGTTTTATTGGACATGACCTGATATGATGACGCTTGGCTTATATTATGTGACATGTTTTGTTACTGTTCATACCCTTGATATGTGTTATACATGTGTGTTAATAAATACATATTCAACAAAAAAAAAAAAACAAACTAAAAAATGCCAACGCTACTGATTGCAAAAACACCTGAGATCACACGACCTCTACCACCTAAATCAGTTCTCTGGTGTAACAAAACCAAGCCGCAGCCACTGAAAAAAACTGGAAAAGGCAAATGAACAAACAAAAATGGCTCCAGAGGAACTGAGAGGAGCCCAAGCCCCCCGGGGGGGGGGGGAACCTGGCTAACCTCACAGAAATGCAGAGAAATATGCAAATGGCAAGCACAAAAACCAAAACAAAAAATATCTTATCTGAAAGCAGAAGAAGAGGCAAGACTCAGCAACAGTAACCCCCCCCCCTTGAGGAGGGGTCACCGAACCCTCATTTGTGCAACCAGGTCGGTCAGGATGAGCTCGGTGATACGCACGGATCAGTCTCCTAGCATGGATGTCCGAAGCAAACACCCAAGAATTGTCCTCCTGACCATAACCTCTCCACTTAACCAAATACTGGAGTTTCCGTCTAGAAAAACGAGAATCCAATATTTTCTCAACCACATACTCCAGATTGCCCTCAACCAAAACAGGGTCAGGAGGCACAGCCATAGGAACCACTGGCTCAACAAACCTCTTCAATAAGGACTTGTGGAACACGTTATGGATCTTAAATGTCCCTGGAAGAAGTAAACGAAAGGAAACAGGATTAAGAATCTCCATGATCTTATAAGGTCCAATGAACCTAGGCTTAAACTTAGGAGATGCAACTCTCATAGGGATATTTCTTGAGGACAACCAGACCAAGTCCCCCACTTTAAACCGAGGACCATCAGTCCTATGCCGGTTGGCAAACCGCTGGGCCTTCTTCTGAGAGAGGGACAACCTCTCCACTACCTGGTCCCAAATCTGCTGCATACGCTCCACAACAGCCTCCGTCTGTCCCGAAGAAAATCGAGACATCAGAAGAATGCAGAAAAATGGAGACATCAAAGTGGCAGAGCTAGCCCTATTATTAAGAGCAAACTCAGCCAAAGGCAAAAAAGAGACCCAGTCATCCTGAGCAGGAGACACAAAGCATCTCAGATAAGTCTCCAATGTCTGGTTTGTTCTCTCAATTTGTCCATTGGTCTGAGGATGAAAAGCAGAGGAGAAAGACAATTGAACACCAAGTTTAGAACAAAAAGTCCTCCAAAATCTGGAAACAAACTGGACTCCTCTGTCAGACACAATGTTCTCAGGAATGCCGTGTAACCGAACCACGTGCTGAAGGAACAAAGGCACCAATTCGGAGGAGGAAGGCAACTTAGGTAATGGCACAAGATGTATCATCTTGGAAAACCTATCACAAATCACCCAGATAACGGTCATTCTCTGAGAAACAGGGAGGTCGGAAATAAAATCCATAGAGATATGGGTCCATGGTCTCTTGGGCACAGGCAATAGCATCAACAAACCACTAGACCGAGAGCAAGGCTTGAGCGAGAGCAAGTCCCACAGGACTGCACAAACCCCCTGACGTCACGAGACAAAGTAGGCCACCAAAAGGACCGACTAACCAAGTCTCTGGTACCAAAAATTCCGGGATGACCGGCCAACGCGGAACAATGAATCTCAGACATCACACTCTTTGTTCACCGGTCTGGGACAAACAATTTCCCAATAGGGCAGAGTTCGGGTTTATCCTCCTGACACCTTTCCAGAGCCAGTCTCAAATTGGGCGAGATGGCGGAAAAAACTACACCCTCTTTCAAATAACAGTAGGATCAGATAACACAGGAGAGTCCACAAGGAAACTTCTCGAGAGGGCATCCGCCTTAACATTCTTAGTGCCAGGAAGAAAGGAAACCACAAAATTAAACGTGTGAAAAACAAGGCCCACCTGGCCTGTCTAGGATTAAGTCGCTTGGCTGATTCCAGATAAACCAGATTCTTATGGTCCGTGAGGACCACCACCTGATGTTTGGCTCCCTCCAGCCAATGTCTCCACTCTTCAAAAGCCCACTTCATGGCCAATAACTCCCGATTACCCACGTCATAATTAGTTCAGTTGGAGAAAATTTTCGAGAGAAAAAGGCACAAGGGTTACTTTTAGAGGTCTCAGGATCTCTTTGGGACAAAACGGCACCTGCCCCAATTTCAGAGGCATCAACCTCCACCTGAAATGGCAGAGAAACATCAGGCTGCCGTAGAACAGGAGCAGAAGTGAATCTCTGCTTAAGTTCCTGAAACGCAGAGACTGCCTCAGGAGGTCAATTCACCACATCAGAACCCTTTTTGGTCAAATCAGTCAATGGTTTAACAATAACAGAGAAATTACCAATAAATTTACGATAAAAATTGGCAAAACCCAAGAATCTCTGAAGAGCCTTTAATGAAGTAGGTTGGACCCAATCACAGATGGCCTGAACCTTGACCGGGTCCATTTCAATAAAGATGGGAACAAAATGAATCCCAGAAATGAGATCCTCTGTACGCCAAAAAGACACTTGATCCCTTCACATAGAGCATTCTCTCTCAAAATCTGAAACACAGTCCGAACATGTTTCACATGAGAGTCCCAGTCATTGGAAAAAATCAAGATATCATCCAAATAAACAATCAGAAATTTATCCACAAAATCCCTGAAAATGTCATTCATGAAGGACTGGAAGACAGAAGGAGCATTAGTGAGCCCAAAGGGCATCACTAGGTACTCAAAATGCCCTTCTGGGGTATTAAACGCCGTCTTCCATTCATCCCCGTGCTTAATGCGAATAAGGTTATACGCTCCCCTGAGCTCAAGTTTGGTAAACCAAGTAGCACTTTTCACCCTGGAAAACAGGTCAGAAATCAAGGTAACGGGTATGATATTTCACAGTGATCTTGTTCAAGAGACGATAATCAATACACGGCCTTAATGAACCATCCTTTTTGGCCACAAAGAAAAAAACGGCACCCAACGGTGAAGAGGATGGTCTGATATGACCCTTCTCCAATGACTCCTTGATATAAGACCGCATAGCGTCATGTTCAGGTACAGACAAGTTAAAAAGGCGACCTTTAGGGAATTTACTACCAGGCACTAATTCAATAGCGCAGTCATAGCTCCTATGGGGGGCAAGGATGCAGATTTACTTTTGCTAAACACATCAGAAAAATCAGTCAAAAAGTCAGGAACATCCTGAGACTGGGGAGAGGCAGAAAAAACAGGAGTGTTGGAATTAACACATTGGCAGCCCCAACTGGTTACAGACACAGATTTCCAATCCAAAACAGGATTATGAGACTGCAACCAAGGGAAACCTAGTACAATAATGTCATGCAGATTATACAGTACCAAAAATTTGCAACTCTCCTGATGATCAGGTTCAACCCTCATTATCACCTGAGTAGAAAACTGGGGTTTATTCTCAGCCAAAGGGGTAGAATCAATCCCCAGTAGGGAATAGACTTCCGTAGGGGTATCAAGGGAAACCCACAACGTTTGGCAAAATCAAAATCCATCAGGTTAATAGCTGCTCCCGAATCAACAAAATCCTGAGCAGAAAATGTGGACAGGGAGCAAATCAGGGTAACAGTCAACAGAAATTTAGTCTGAACACTACCCAAGACAACTGAGCATGCAAAACGTCTTCCCCGCTTAGGGCAGACAGAAATAGCATGAGAGGCGTCACCACAATAGAAACATAACCCATTACGTTTTCGAAACTCATGACGCTGTGCCCCAGAAGCCACTCTATCACACTGCATGGGTTCAGAAGCAGGCTCACAAGGCAACACTTTTCCATGCATACCTATACGCTCACGCAAACGTCTGTCAATTTGAATCGCTAATGACATAGAATCATTGAGACCAGAGGGAGCAGGGAAACCCACCATAACATCTTTTACATTCTCTACAGCCCCTTCCGAAAAAGTGCTGCAAAAGCATCATCATTCCATTTGGTTAGGACTGCCCATTTTCGGAATTCTGACAGTACAACTCAGCGTCCTCAAGCCCCTGATTTAATGCCAACAAGGTTCTTTCAGCTTGATCAGTGACATTAGGCTCATCGTACAATAACCCCAGAGCCAGAAAAAATGCATCAACATCACTCAAAACAGGGTCCCCAGGTGTCAGGGAAAAAGCCCAATCCTGAGGATCGCCGCGCAGGAGAGAGATGACAATTTGAACCTGCTGTGCTGCGTTCCCTGAGGACTTAGGTTTTAAGGCAAAAAACAACTTACAATTATTTTTGAAATTCAGAAATTTGGCCCAATCTCCCAAAAACAAATCTGGCATGGGAATCCTAGGTTCCACAACTGGCAACCCTGCAAGATAGACAGCAATACTCCGAACCTCAGTGGCAAGCTGATCCACACAGCCAGACAGCTGTGCAAGCTCCATTAAGAGAAAAAAAAATCCTCCTCAGCACCCAGAGAAAAAGAGGGAAAAAATGCAAGAAACAGAAAAAAAAAAAATCTCTGACAACTCTGACGACTTTTTTCTTTCCACACTATTTTTCTCTTCTGTGAGTACCATACAATTTTCAGTTAGGCCGGTGATACTGTTATGTTTCGGTAGCTGAGGAGAGCAGGCAAAAACGGCAGTACACCAGAGAGGTTGGAATCTATTGGATTGCTTTACCCTGACTAACCACCACAACCAGGGCCGGCGTCAGCAACCGGCACACCCGGACAAGTGCCGGGGCCCTTAGCAGGCGGGGGGGCCCACTTGCCGTCTGGCACCCCCGCGCCCGTTAGAGGAGGAGAGCGGTGTCAGCGCCGCCACTGGGCCCCCCCCGCTTGCTCAGGGCCCCGGCAGCAGCTGGCACAATACTTACCTCTCCCGTGCCTCCGCTGCCGCAGCTCCGGCCTCCAGGGGGCGCCGGCGCTTCCTCTCACAGCAGCGCCGCTGAATGACATCATCATTCAGCGGCCGGTTGTGGCAGAGAGCGCGGACGCTGAACAGGTAAGATTCTCTGTGTCTCTGTGTGTGTATGTAGTGCGGTGCTTTGTGTGTGTGTGTATGTGAGAGAGTGCTTGTGCTGTAGTGCTGTCTGTGTGTGATGATGGGCAGGCATTGCTGATAATGGGGAGGCATTGATGATAATGGGCAGGCATTGATGATGGGGAGAAGATGATGATAATGGGCAGGCATTGATGATAATGGGCAGGCATTGCTGATAATCGGGAGGCATTGATGATAATGGGCAGGCATTGATGATGGGGAGAAGATGATGATAATGGGCAGGCATTGATGATAATAGGCAGGCATTGCTGATAATGGGGAGGCATTGATAATAATGGGCAGGCATTGATGATGGGGAGAAGATGATGATAATGGGCAGGCATTGATGATAATGGGCAGGCATTGATGATGGGGAGAAGATGATGATGGGCAGGCATTGATGATAATGGGGAGGCCATGATGATGATGGGGAGGACATGATGATAATGGGCAGGCATTGATGATGGGGAGGAGATGATGATGATGGGGAGGCATTGATGATGATGGGGAGGAGATGATGATGATGGGCAGGCATTGATGATGATGGGGAGGAGATGATGATGATGGGCAGGCATTGATGATAATGGGGAGGCTGTTATGATTTGGTAGCTGAGGAGAGCAGGCAAAAAGGAAATACACCAGAGCAGTTGGAAACTATGAGATTGCAGTACCCTGACTAACCACCACAACTAGAGGCAGCCGTGGAGCGTTCCTACGTTGGTCCTAGACGCCTCGTCACAGCCTGAGAAACTAACTACACCTAAAGATAGAAAGAGGAAAGCTATCTGCCCCGGAGCAGATCCCCAAAGAACATAAAAAGCCCCCAAACATGTAATGGCGGTTAGACAAGAAGAAATACTGACACAGACAGAAAATAGTATGAGCAAACGCTGGGGCCCAAACTTACTAAATAGAAAAGGATAGGAAGGGCACTTACTGCAATCCCAAAAAACCCTGAAAAGCACCAACTCTACTAATTTCAAAAACACCTGAGATCACACGATCTCTACCACCTAAATTAGTTCTCTGGTGTAACCAAAAACAAAACAGCAGCCACTGAAAAAACTGGAAAAAGCAAATGTACAAACAACAGTGGCTGAACTGAACTGAGAGGGCAAAAAGCCCCCAGAGGGGACACTGAAGGCCCCCACAGAAGTGCAGGACAAAATGCAAAAATCAAGCACAAAAACAAAAAGAAGAAAATGTCTTATCTGTTAGCAGGAGATTCAGACACGACACAGCAGGCTACCAAGGAAACAGGAATCAAGGATTGAGACCAGAACAATTGATCACCGGCAACCCTGATGGGAAGGCGACTCCCTTATATAAGACCAGTCAGTAACACCTGATTACCCAATCCTCACTGGACAGTCCAGTACCGTTTGTAACCACCAGAGGGAGCTTCTGCTCAGAACTCATTTCCAGCCTATTCACAACAGTACCCCCCCCTTGAGGAGGGGTCACCGAACCCTCATTTGAGCAACCAGGTCGGTCAGGATGAGTTCTATGATACGCACGGATGAGTCTCCTAGCATGGATGTCCGAAGCAAACACCCAAGAATTGTCTTCCTGACCATAACCTCTCCATTTAACCAAATACTGGAGTTTCCGTCTAGAAAAACGAGAATTCAATATTTTCTCAACCACATACTCCAGATTGCCCTCAACCAAAACAGGGTCAGGAGGCACAGTAGTAGGAACCACTGGCTCAACAAACCTCTTCAACAAGGACTTGTGGAACACGTTATGGATCTTAAATGTCCCTGGAAGAAGCAAACGAAAAGAAACAGGATTAAGAATCTCCATGATCTTATAAGGTCCAATGAACCTAGGCTTAAATTTAGGAGATGCCACTCTCATAGGAATATTTCTTGAGGACAACCAGACCAAGTCCCCCACTTTAAACCGAGGACCATCAGTCCTATGCCGGTTAGCAAACCGCTGGGCCCTCTCCTGAGAGAGGGACAACCTCTCCACTACCTGGTCCCAAATCTGTTGCATACGCTCCACAACAGAGTCAACACCTGGACAGACAGAAGCCTCCGTCTGTCCTGAAGAAAATCGAGGGTGAAACCCAGAATTACAGAAAAATGGAGACATCAAAGTGGCAGAGCTAGCCCTATTATTAAGAGCAAACTCAGCCAAAGGCAAAAAAGAGACCCAGTCATCCTGATCAGCAGACACAAAGCATCTTAGATAAGTCTCCAATGTCTGGTTTGTTCTCTCAGTTTGACCATTGGTCTGAGGATGAAACGCCGAGGAGAAAGACAATTGAACACCAATTTTAGAACAAAAGGTCCTCCAAAATCTGGAAACAAACTGGACTCCTCTGTCAGACACAATGTTCTCAGGAATGCCGTGTAAACAAACCACGTGCTGAAGGAACAAAGGCACCAATTCAGAGGAGGAAGGCAACTTAGGTAATGGCACAAGATGTATCATCTTGGAAAACCTATCACAAATCACCCAGATGACGGTCATTCTCTGAGAAACAGGGAGGTCGGAAATGAAATCCATAGAGATATGGGTCCATGGTCTCTTGGGCACAGGTAATGGCATCAACAAACCACTAGAACGAGAGCAAGGCTTGGAGCGAGAGCAAGTCCCGCAGGACTGCACAAACTCCCTGACATCACGAGACAAGGTAAACCACCAAAAGGACCGACTAACCAAGTCTCTGGTACCAAAAATTCTGGGATGACCGGCCAACGCGGAACAATGAATCTCAGACATTACACTCTTTTTCCACTGGTCCGGGACAAACAATTTCCCAACAGGGCAGAGCTCGGGCTTATCCTCCTGACACCCCTCCAGAGCCAGTCTCAAATTGGGCGAGATGGCGGAAAGAACTACACCCTCTTTCAAAATAACAGAAGGATCAGATAACTCAGGAGAGTCCGCCAGGAAACTCCTCGAGAGGGCATCCGCCTTAACATTTTTAGTGCCAGGAAGAAATTAAACCACAAAATTAAAGCGTGTGAAAAACAAGGCCCACCTGGCCTGTCTAGGATTAAGTCGCTTGGCAGATTCCAGATAAACTAGATTCTTATGGTCCGTAAGGACCACCACCTGATGTTTGGCTCCCTCCAGACAATGTCTCCACTCTTCAAAAGCCCACTTCATGGCTAATAACTCCCGATTACCCACGTCATAATTACGTTCAGTGGGAGAAAATTTTCGAGAGAAAAAGGCACAAGGGTTACTTTTAGAGGTCTCTGGATCTCTTTGGGACAAAACGGCACCTGCCCCAATTTCAGAGGCATCAACTTCCACCTGAAATGGTAGAGAAACATCAGGCTGCCGTAGAACAGGAGCAGAAGTGAATCTCTGCTTAAGTTCCTGAAATGCAGAGACTGCCTCAGGAGGCCAATTCACCAGATCAGAACCCTTCTTGGTCAAATCAGTTAATGGTTAACAGAGAAATTACCAATAAATTTACGATAAAAATTGGCAAAACCCAAGAATCTTTGAAGAGCCTTTAATGAAGTAGGTTGGACCCAATCACAGATGGCCTGAACTTGACCGGGTCCATTTTAATAACAGATGGGGACAAAATGAATCCCAGAAATGAGATCCTCTGAACGCCAAAAAGACACTTTGATCCCTTCACATACAGAGCATTCTCTCTCAAAATCTGGAACACAGTCCGAACATGTTTTACATGAGAGTCCCAGTCATTGGAAAAAATCAAGATATCATCCAAATAAACAATCAGAAATGTATCCACAAAATCCCTGAAAATGTCATTCATGAAGGACTGGAAGACAGAAGGAGCATTAGTGAGCCCAAAGGGCATCACAAGGTACTCAAAATGCCCTTCAGGGGTATTAAATGCCGTCTTCCATTCATCCCCGTGCTTAATGCGAATAAGGTTATATGCCCCCCTGAGGTCAAGCTTGGTAAACCAAGTAGCGTTTTTCACCCTGGAAAACAGATCAGAGATCAAGGGTAAAGGATATTGATATTTCACAGTAATATTGTTCAAGAGACGATAATCAATACACGGCCTTAATGAACCATCCTTTTTGGCCACAAAGAAAAAACCGGCACCTAAGGGTGAAGAGGATGGTCTGATATGACCCTTCTCCAATGACTCCTTGATATAAGACCGCATAGCGTCATGTTCAGGTACAGACAAGTTAAAAAGGCGACCTTTAGGGAATTTACTACCAGGCACTAATTCAATAGCGCAGTCAGAGCTCCTATGGGGAGGTAAGGATGCAGATTTACTTTCGCTAAACACATCAGAAAAATCAATCAAAAAGTCAGGAACATCCTGAGCCTGGGGGGAGGCAGAAAAAAACAGGAGTGTTGGTATTAACACATTGGCAGCTCCAACTGGTAACAGACACAGATTTCCAATCCAAAACAGGATTATGAGACTGCAACCAAGGGAAACCCAGTACGATAATGTCATGCAGATTATACAGAACCAAAAATTTGCAACTCTCCTGATGATCAGGTTCTACCCTCATTATCACCTGAGTAGAGAACTGAGGTTTATTCTCAGCCAAAGGGGTAGAATCGATCCCCAGTAGGGGAATAGACTTCCGTAGGGGTATCAAGGGAAACCCACAACGTTTAGCAAAATCAAAATCCATCAGGTTAATAGCTGCTCCAGAATCAACAAAAGCCTGAGCAGAAAATGAGGACAGAGAGCATATCAGTGTAACAGTTAATAAAAACTTAGTCTGAACAGTACCCAAGACAACTGAGCGTGCAAAACGTCTTCCCCGCTTAGGGCAGACTGAAATAGCATGAGAGGCATCACCACAGTAGAAACATAACCCATTGCGCTTTCGAAATTCATGACGCTGTGCCCCAGAAACCACTCTATCACACTGCATGGATTCAGAAGCAGGTTCACAAGGCAACATTATTCCACGCATACCTTTCCGCTCACGCAAACGTCTGTCAATTTGAATCGCTAATGACATAGAATCATTGAGACCAGAGGGAACAGGGAATCCCACCATAACATCCTTTACATTATCTGACAGTCCCTTCCGAAAAAGAGCTGCCAAAGCGTCGTCAATCCATTTGGTCAGGACTGCCCACCTACGGAATCTCTGACAGTATAACTCAGCATCCTCAAGCCCCTGATTAATGCCAACAAAGTTTTATCAGCTTGATCAGTGACATTAGGCTCATCGTACAATAACCCCAAAGCCTGAAAAAACGCATCAACATCACTCAAAACAGGATCCCCAGGTGTCAGGGAAAAAGCCCAATCCTGAGGGTCGCCGCGCAGGAGAGAGATGACAATTTGAACCTGCTGCGCTGCGTTCCCTGAGGACTTAGATTTTAAGGCAAAAAACAATTTACAGTTATTTTTGAAATGCAGAAACTTAGCTCGATCCCCTAAAAACAAATCTGGCATGGGAATCCTAGGTTCCACAACAGGCAACCTGCAAGATAGGTAGCAATACTCCGAACTTCAGTGGCAAGCTGATCCACACGGCCAGACAGCTGTGCAAACTCAATTGAGAGAGAAAAAAATCCTCCTCAGCACCCAGAGATACAGAGGGAAAAAAAAAATGCAACAAACAGAAAAAAAAAATCTCTGACAACTCTGACAACTTTTTTCTTTCCACAATATTTTTCCCTTCTGTGAGTACCATATAATTTTCAGTTTTGTCCGGTGATACTGTTATGATTTGGTAGCTGAGGAGAGCAGGCAAAAAGGAAATACACCAGAGCAGTTGGAAACTATGAGATTGCAGTACCCTGACTAACCACCACAACTAGAGGCAGCCGTGGAGCGTTCCTACGTTGGTCCTAGACGCCTCGTCACAGCCTGAGAAACTAACTACACCTAAAGATAGAAAGAGGAAAGCTATCTGCCCCGGAGCAGATCCCCAAAGAACATAGAAAGCCCCCAAACATGTAATGGCGGTTAGACAAGAAGAAATACTGACACAGACAGAAAATAGTATGAGCAAACGCTGGGGCCCAAACTTACTAAATAGAAAAGGATAGGAAGGGCACTTACTGCAATCCCAAAAAAACCTGAAAAGCACCAACTCTACTAATTTCAAAAACACCTGAGATCACACGACCTCTACCACCTAAATTAGTTCTCTGGTGTAACCAAAAACAAAACAGCAGCCACTGAAAAAACTGGAAAAAGCAAATGTACAAACAACAGTGGCTGAACTGAACTGAGAGGGCAAAAAGCCCCCAGAGGGGACCCTGAAGGCCCCCACAGAAGTGCAGGACAAAATGCAAAAATCAAGCACAAAAACAAAAAGAAGAAAATGTCTTATCTGTTAGCAGGAGATTCAGACACGACACAGGCTACCAAGGAAACAGGAATCAAGGATTGAGACCAGAACAATTGATCACCGGCAACCCTGATGGGAAGGCGACTCCCTTATATAAGACCAGTCAGTAACACCTGATTCCCAATCCTCACAATCTTCACTGGACAGTCCAGTACCGTTTGTAACCACCAGAGGGAGCTTCTGCTCAGAACTCATTTCCAGCCTATTCACAACAGGAGGCATTGATGATGATGGGGAGGAAATCATGATGATAATGGGGAGTCTTTCCACAGCACCCTTTCCTGAGCCGTAACAGTGCAGAACGCAGTACAGCGCAGAGGAGAGCTCCATATTTTGTATGGAGCATTATATGGGGACCAGTATCCTGTATGGAGCATTATATGGGGACCAGTATCCTGTATGGAGCATTATATTGGGTCCAGTATTCTGTATGGAGCATTATTTTGGGTCCAGTATTCTGTATGGAGCATTATATGGGGGGTGACATCCTGCATGGGGTATTATATGGGTGATGAGGGGGAGACTGTGGTGCCCATAATATTGTATGGAGGACTGTACTGTCCAGTCTGTACTGTGCGCTGTGAGGATTTGGCGGTTTTTGAGCTATTGTACAATTTACAATAGATATCACTCATGTAATGGAAGAAGTGAAGTATTTGGCATTGTACTATACCCATATTTCTCTGCAGTATCTGTGCATCATGAATCGTGGTCTGTGTTAAAGGGGCCCACTGAGGCTCTTTCGCCCGGGGCCCATAAAAACCTGGAGCCGGCCCTGACCACAACTAAAGGCAGCCGTGGAGCGTTCCTACGTTGGTCCTAGACGCCTCGTCACAGCCTGAGAGATTAACTACACCTAAAGATAGAAAGAGGAAAGCTATCTGCCCCGGAGCAGATCCCCAAAGAACATAGGAAGCCCCCAAACATGTAATGGCGGTTAGACAAGAGGAAATACAGACACAGACAGAAAATAGTATGAGCAAACGCTGGGGCCCAATCTGCCTAGACAGAAAAGAATAGAAAGGATTCTCACTGCAATAAAAAAAAAAACCTAAAAAATACCAACGCTACTGATTGCAAAAACACCTGAGATCACACGACCTCTACCACCTAAATCAGTTCTCTGGTGTAACAAAACCAAGCCGCAGCCACTGAAAAAACTGGAAAAGGCAAATGAACAAACAACAATGGCTCCAGAGGAACTGAGAGGAGCCCAAGCCCCCCCGGGGGGGGGAACCTGGCTAACCTCACAGAAATGCAGAGAAATATGCAAATGGCAAGCACAAAAACCAAAACAGAAAATATCTTATCTGAAAGCAGGAGAAGAGGCAAGACTCAGCAAGCTTCCAAGTGAACCAGGAACCACAGTTGAGACAAGAACAATTGTTCACCGGCAACCATGATGGGAGGGAACCTCCCTTATATCAAGCCAGTCTGTGAATCCTGATTGCCAATCCTCATTGAATGGTTCAGTACTGTTTGTAACCACCAGAGGGAGCTTCTGCTCAGAATTCATTTCCAAAACATTCACAACAAGTACCACTGTAGCGGAGCCTGATTTGAGCAGGTTGCAGAACTGTAACTTTCATGTTTCTATCATACACTTTCAGCAAGTTATGACTGACTGAATGAATTCCCATTATATGGTATGGGGACAGTACAGCAGGATTTGAAGACAAAGACATTCCTGAGGTGGGGGCGAGAGGAAGGAGCAAGCTGTACTTTCAGACAGTGAATTGCAGAGAGGCTGCAGGCACAAGGGTGAAGAGGGGGTGTTTTTTGCTCTGTGCTGGCTAAACACGGTGGGGGTCGTAGTTCTCTTTGTGGAAAGTTCTAGAACAGCACAAGGAATGGAGCTCCCATTCCAGGGTATTGTCACACCTGGAAATCTACTTTTCCTGTTTCTAGGTTTAACGGGAATTATTAAATTTGAGTTTGAGTAGGTTGGGATGAGAACAATGGCGGGAAACTACATTCCTTGCAAGAGCTGGCAGACCATTCTCTCACATTACACAAAGATCATTCACCTGAAGGGAGGGGGTGAGTGGACATTCCAGGAGAGAGGGGGGAAGGAGCAGCATTTCACAGAGGCAGACTGAGGGGCTGCAGCAGAGAGGGGCATTGCTTGTGAAGTTTAGTCTTTCACAAACGAATGAGAGGAAGGGCAGTAAGTCAGGTCTGGTTGTGTAGCCCTGACATTGGATAATGATTCATATTTTCTTGACAACAGGAAACTCAGTTTGAACCAAAAGACACCTGAAGTATGAACAAGGGAGGCTATTGTGCATAGAAAAAGGTATATAGATTGGGCAGGCAGTTACAGCAGGAAAGGTCTTTTTAGAGGGCTGGATAACAAAGGTACATGTGTTTATAAATAGATAGAGAAGTGACAGAGGCTCTTTTGTCCCCAGGAAATACTTTTTCAGTTCAGGAGGAATGTTATACATTGTCCCCAGACTTAAGTCTCCGAAAGAATGTTATGAATATTAGAGTTTGTATCGATATGATAGTGAGGAGACATATTTTTTCAGCTTCAAGATGAATCAGGGAAGATGACATTACTCATAACTGTAACCCCTGCCTATAAGTCACAAACCAATAGTGGGCAGATAACTGACGACAGCCTTGTCATGTTTGGTCTCTGGTTAACGGAAGAATACCAGGAAATATGGTGGTGATCTCGAACTTCTGCGATTATGAGGAGATTATAAGGGTTGAGTACATCCCACAACCCAGACTACATGAGGTCATGAGGGGGGTATGTGTGGGTGTATCTCAAGTGCTGATAAAAGATCAAGGCAAATTATGCTTGTGTTCATATAGAGAGATACATATCAGTGTATGCATGAATCCCTTTCGCTGGACGTTTTTCAATCAAAGCGCTCTCCTTTACTAGGCCGAATTAGATCTGTGATCAGCGTAATAAGTTTCTTATGCATTATTTATTTTATTCTATGTATTTGTATATGCTGTATAGTTATGACCCCTTTTCAAATTCTTTTATATATTTTTATAAACACTGCCTATCGTTTTGGAGTAAATATAAAATGTAATAGTTCTGTTCATTTTGTTCTGTAACCCGCACCCCTGAAGCCATACTCTACCAGAACCAAGCCTCCAGTCAGTCTGTGTCATGCTCATGCCCTGACTGGTGGCCGTGAGCCAGGGGGTTGTGGCCCCACTGTGCCGCAAACCAGACTACCCTGGAAAGGGCGTGACTAGGACAGCTGCCTTTGTTTTCACTGGAGCCTCTGATGGTGAAGTCAGGCTTCTGCAGCAGGCAGCTGCCAGGTGCCACTCCAGGGGTGTCTGATTGGGCTGCTAATCCCACTTGGGCAGACGGTGGCACAGCTGAGACACTGGCAGGCATGCATGGCAGAGACACGAGCAGGCCGGCACGGCAGAGACACAGGGCAGGCAGGCACGGCTGAGACACAGGGCTGGCAGGCACGGCTGAGACACGGGGCTGGCAGACACGGCTGAGACACAGGGCTGGCAGGCATGGTTGAGACATGGGTAGGCAGGCACAGCTGAGACACAGGGCTGGCAGGCACGGCTGAGACACAGGGTAGGTAGGCACCAACTGGAAAGGCACAGGGACATGAAGTGGTGTGTGAATGGGTAGCGTCCTGTTCACACAGCAAGTGCTGGTACTGACTGGAAGGAATGGTGTATGAAGGAACAGGTGAAAACTGTTCACACAGCAAGTTCAGGTACTGGTACAGACTGGAAGGAATGGTGTATGGAGAAACAGGTAGAGACCTGTTCACACAGCAGGAGCAAGCACTGGTACAGACTGGAAGAAATGGTGTGTGGAGAAACAGAGACCTGTTCACACAGCAGGAGAACCGCAAGGCTGTAGAGAAGGGCTGTAGAGCAGCAAGAGGTTCTGCAGCGGCAGGAGCGAACCAAAGCGGAACCGCAAGGTATGCGGAGAGGAGCTGCAGCAAGAGGTTCTGCAGCTGCAGGAGTGAAGCAGAGCGGAACCGCAAGATATGCGGAGAGGAG
Source organism: Oophaga sylvatica (assembly GCA_033576555.1). Classification (NCBI taxonomy): domain Eukaryota; kingdom Metazoa; phylum Chordata; class Amphibia; order Anura; family Dendrobatidae; genus Oophaga; species Oophaga sylvatica. Next base: position 526,960,977 of record JARQOD010000001.1, read on the forward strand.
CTGCAGCAAGAGATTTCTGCAGCAGCAGGAGCAAAGCAGATTGGAACAGAGCAGAACCACAGGAGTGCAGAGAAGAGGCAGAAAGTGGCTCAGAGAGAACACAAGGCAAGACACAGCTGGGAAAGAAACCACAGACAAGGAGACTAAGACAGAGGTAGGACAGAGTTCAGACAAGGTAATGACACGAGACAAGGTACAGGGACAGACACAGGGGCCAAGATATTCTGCCTCCTGGAGGGCAGCAAGGACAAGTACAAGACAAGGTCAGGAGCAATAACACAGAGATCAGGATATTCTGCCTCCTGGAGGGTGGACAAACAGGTACAAGGCAAAGCTAGGAGTGAAGCCTCCATGAAGGAGGAACAAAGTAGCAAGACACTAACTGAGTTAACACATTGCACAGGCAAGATCCACAGGGTGGAGTTGCCCTAAATACTAGAGGGCTCATGGTAATTGGTCAGGGATACATTAGACAGGTGCACCCTGACTCCATGAGAACCAGAGAGTTCTGGCGCCGCCCCCCTATGCACACAGCCAGGAAACATGCACAGAACAGATAGAAAGCAAGAAGTACAGAGTATAGAGCTGGCAGCAGACACAAATCACAGCATGACCTGGAGCAGTGAGCAAGTTGGTGTGTGAGGGAAGGGAGGCCATGCAGTGATGCCAGCAGGGTTGTTACAGTCTGTATGAAACACAAGTGGTATCTTGGAGTTTGCAGTGACTGAATCTTGGGTATATACCGATATTCCATGGGTTGGAATCGGAGGTGTATATACCATACTCTCACTTCTCAATATTAGTTTCCCGACAATCGGCTTATTAGTAGAAACAGCCTGCAGCCTTGTCCGTTGATCATCAGTCAATTGCATAATTGCCAAGATGATAGGGGGCAGCAGAGTGCTGTTCAGTCCAAGATAACAGGGGGTGGATCTGCACGACCTCCCAGTCGGCAATCTTTTGACAAATTGGTGTCAGCGGTGAGATTGTGTGACCTCTCCGGTGTCCCCTCCTTGACAAGTTGGTGGTTAGCGGTGGGATCTTACAGAAGATCAGTGATCTGGTTTGAGAAATTATCCCTGTCACTGGAAACTTGTACGGTTCTTGTGAGAGTATTGAGCAATCAGACTCAGTGATTTTATTTTTTATTCCGCTCAGGTCACCCCCACTTTCCACACATATAGAAGCATACAGGCCATTAACACTCAGAAACTTATGAAGAACTTGCAGTCATCATTGGCCCCTATCTCCTCCCTCTCATGTCCAGATTCTGCACTGAAGCATTACAACGAAACCCTGCAAAGTGCCGTGGATGAAATTGCACCTCCTATACAAAGAACAATACGACACAGACGGCGACAACCGTGGCACACGCTGCAAACACGTTTCCTGCAGCGGTGCTCCAGGTGCGCCAAACGTCTGTGGAGAAAATCTAATCGACCCGAAGATTTCATACATTACAAGTTTATGCTTAAAACATACAACTCTGCCCTTCACCTCTCCAAAGAAACCTATTTCAACACCCTCATCACCTCACTATCCAATAACCCCAAACGTCTCTTTGACACTTTTCACTCCCTACTCAACCCAAGAGTGCGGGCCCCAACCACGGATCTCCACACTGACGATCTGGCCAATTATTTCAAAGAAAAAATTTACCACATCCGACAGGAAATTATCTCCCAATCCCCTCATGCCATACACTGTCCTCCCTCCCCCACTGCATCTGTGTAGCCCTGGTGGTAGGCACACGCAGTACCCTGGAGAGTGTATGGAGAGGCAGCGGCTTAATGCTCAATATGCATTCACTCTACACACACTAGACACACCCTTAGGGTAGTGGAGTATACTCTAGGGAGTGGTCAAGAAGGTATGTGTAGGAGTGATTTTAGTCAGTCAGAGTCTAGTTCCTGTCTTCGGGCAGTAAGGACGTGAAGAGTCTAGTTCCTGTCTTCGGGCAGTAAGGACGTGGAGAGTCTGCGTCTGGACTACAGTGAGAGAGTCTGTATCTGGAGGGAGGAAGGAGTCTAGATTGCTATCTCACCAGCTTGGAAAGTGGAGTCTGGTATAGGTGTTGGAATACACCTTAGTCTGGTCAGAGCTGTGTCATCTCCTCAGCATACATTGAAGGAAGGAACAAGTTGTAACCCAGAAAGTCTTCAGCATTCCTGTCTAGAGGACGGTATCAGGTACAGTGACGTGCTCCTGCCTGTGATAACTGAGCATCTGTGGCGAACTTGATTGGAAGGAAAAGGAAAGAAGTGACTGCTCGACCCTTGGCTAGTAAGAGTGCTTATGTTACCAGCGTGGACAAGGCGAAAGGCAAGTGGATTTATAAGATTTGTGCTTAACGGATTGCAGAAGTCCAGCACGTTACTACCGGTCACTGGGGACCGAAGAGTCACTGTTGTTTCAGGCACAGAGACAGGACAACCAGGAATCTACCGGACCCTAGGTCGCGGCAGACAAGCCCCTTATAGTCAGCACGTAGCTGGGGTCAGGGGGAGTGAAGGCTTCGGAGTTCTGCAGGACTACATGAGTATTCAGCTCCTTCACAGGAAGGCCCCTAACACTAAGCTGACTGGGCAGGTACAGCAAGCATTGCTGAAGATTAGAGGGAACTACGCTTCATGCTAGTTGCACTCGTTATATTGGAGTTTAAGGAGGCCCCTAACTTGTCCAGCTGCTGCCTCAATATACACTCTCCGTGGGACAGCCTCCCTGGGACCTGCCTTAACATCTTGCAAGTAAAGGTATGGAAAGACGCTGACCGTGTGAGACTGTGTTCTTTAACCGCACTCGACTTCACTACTCACATAGACTTTGAGGGACCAGTCCCACCTGTAGGGGACCCGACATCTAGCTGCCTCACCATCCCCTCAGAGATCTACAGCAGCGCTGGTACTAATTACCAGAGACTACAGGTGGCGTCACGAACTGTACATAATCAATCCCCTGTAAATATATCCCTAACCTACGCCAGACCGCCCGGGCCACAGACCGAGCCACAGCTACCTGTGACAAGAATCCCCATAGACTTCCATGGGCTCGGCTCTGAGTACCCCATTGCCCTGGTAACCCACAATTGTGGTGGCGGGTCGACACAACAAAACTTGGCGTCACGAACAGGATACCAAACTCGCGAAATTGCGAGCCCTGCGTGCCTAAGAACTTGTTTTTGTGAAAAGGACTGTTTGCACTTTTGGCGCCAAAATCGCCATTTTTGTCGCCATATTCGCGCCCTCAGGCGCTGGAGAAGAAGGTGGGCGTACCTTCGTGGGCGTCTACCCCCCTGTGGCGCGAAGAAAATGCCTGCCCTCTCAAAGTGCTACTATAACATGCGGTCCTGCCCTACAGCAAAGGAGGTCCGCCTCCTCTTCACTTTCCCTGCGAGGAGGAGGAGACGCAAACCCCACCTCCACGGAAGAGACCGGATGTCTCCACAGAAAGAAGAAAGAATCTTCTGGAAAACGATGGAGGCAGGACGTGCGCAGCCGAGTGGGACAGCGGAGGCAGGCAGGCCCCGTGCCCCCGTCAAGCTGCCATCGGCATCGGACACTTATGCCATCCTGCACCTGCAACAGGCGTTGTTGGAGCTTCAGGAGGAGAACGCACGCCTAAAGATGTTCCAACCTGGCCTGGAGGAGATAGAGAGACGCCGCTGTAACCTGCTGAAGTGGCAATTGACAAACACGGCGTCCCCTCCCCTCAACGAACCCCCACGATTCCAAAAACCGAAAAGTCTGCTGCCCAAGGCGAAGGAGCAACCGGAGGCTGCCCCCGAAAGTACCGTTCCCGATCCCACTGGTGAAGCGGTGGATGCGGAGGAGGTTGAGGAGGTACAGCCAATCCCGGAACGCCCGCCCGGCCAGGAGGCCGCAGCAGATTATCGGTCCCCGGCAGGGACACAGGAGGGGTCCTGTCCGTCACTACCAGATGTGGACTGGGACGAAATGGCGCGCCTGGATGACGTCGCCTACACCGCCCAGTGGGAGCAAGAATGGCGGAGTCGTGAGAAAAAGAGGCGCCAGCAGGAGGAAGAGCGGGAAATCCAGAAGAACCGCCAGCGACAGTATGCTGAGCTGATTGCCGACAAGGAGACTGTCCGTCGCGACAAAGGTACCTTACGGGAACCGCGGCGGCGGGGGTGTGTGGCTGAGTTCCAGCTCCGGAAGGGCTGGGGCTTTATTCGTGAACCGGGCCTCTACCCAGCGGTCTTCGTCAGCAGGCGTGACGTGGAATCTCACCTGCCACAAGGCCATCCCGGGAGGGACTTAGTAAACGGCGACATAGTCACCTATACGCGGCATTGGGGAATGAAGGGGTGGTATGCCCTGAACGTCGCCATCGTCCGCGATCCCGTCCCAGACGCCGGTACCGTCACCATTACCGCAGCGTCCCCGTTTCCAGCTCAAGAAGCATCCGGCCGTGCCCCAGCATCGCCCCCTTTAAAGTCATCGCAACTAGCGACCCAAAGTTCATCGCAAATTAAAGTCACCTCTTCATCGCCACATGCGACCCAGTCTAGATCGCAATCTCTAACGCGGTCTATATCATTAACAGTAATTGAGACGCAATCGGTGTCATGTGGAGAGACTGTACCAGTTGCGCCCCTGGAGGTTCGCACCAGAACTGTCGCAACCCAGACCCTGATCGCAGCACATGATTTGCTGGTCTTGGGATCAAGGGCTCATTGCATCGTTCCAGCCCCCGGGGTGGAAAATGTAGTGGAAAAAGTATTTGCAGAAAATGAATAAATAAGTAAAGAGTTGGTGAGATCCCTATCGGATCTACCACAAGTAGAAAGCAGAAAGTTTAAAATGTTTTTGAAAAAGTATTGCACAAGTTATATATAATGAATATATATTTCTAGTTATAGAATGCCCGGCTGGGTAATTGGTAATTGATAGATGATAATTGATAATTGATAGATGAAAAACGTTGCACTTTTGATAATGTGATTTGTTATGTCTTTCTCTATAAATGGACTTTTGAGGTTAAGGACTATGCTAACCCGGAACATTCTTGTATATAGTTGCACTCCGGTGCCCTATCTTGGTTTTACAAAAACCATCCATATCTACCTCTGAAAAACAAAACCCGTATGGTGTGGCACTGAGTGAGGTCTGCAATTGGACGTCCTGCAGCCCACCCAGGACCCACGTTGAAGGTTTGGTGCGGGTCCTTCACAAGTATATTTGTAAATTTATTTAATTGAATGACATTTGATACTATTTGTATTTTTGTATTAAAGTTTGTAGCGTTCAAGGTGATCTCACCTCCCGGATGGGAAGATGTTATTATTATTGTTGTTGTATAAATAAAATGTCTTTTGTATTTCACAGCCCGGGAGTGCTGTCGTTTACCATGGGGGAATGTGTAGCCCTGGTGGTAGGCACACGCAGTACCCTGGAGAGTGTATGGAGAGGCAGCGGCTTAATGCTCAATATGCATTCACTCTACACACACTAGACACACCCTTAGGGTAGTGGAGTATACTCTAGGGAGTGGTCAAGAAGGTATGTGTAGGAGTGATTTTAGTCAGTCAGAGTCTAGTTCCTGTCTTCGGGCAGTAAGGACGTGAAGAGTCTAGTTCCTGTCTTCGGGCAGTAAGGACGTGGAGAGTCTGCGTCTGGACTACAGTGAGAGAGTCTGTATCTGGAGGGAGGAAGGAGTCTAGATTGCTATCTCACCAGCTTGGAAAGTGGAGTCTGGTATAGGTGTTGGAATACACCTTAGTCTGGTCAGAGCTGTGTCATCTCCTCAGCATACATTGAAGGAAGGAACAAGTTGTAACCCAGAAAGTCTTCAGCATTCCTGTCTAGAGGACGGTATCAGGTACAGTGACGTGCTCCTGCCTGTGATAACTGAGCATCTGTGGCGAACTTGATTGGAAGGAAAAGGAAAGAAGTGACTGCTCGACCCTTGGCTAGTAAGAGTGCTTATGTTACCAGCGTGGACAAGGCGAAAGGCAAGTGGATTTATAAGATTTGTGCTTAACGGATTGCAGAAGTCCAGCACGTTACTACCGGTCACTGGGGACCGAAGAGTCACTGTTGTTTCAGGCACAGAGACAGGACAACCAGGAATCTACCGGACCCTAGGTCGCGGCAGACAAGCCCCTTATAGTCAGCACGTAGCTGGGGTCAGGGGGAGTGAAGGCTTCGGAGTTCTGCAGGACTACATGAGTATTCAGCTCCTTCACAGGAAGGCCCCTAACACTAAGCTGACTGGGCAGGTACAGCAAGCATTGCTGAAGATTAGAGGGAACTACGCTTCATGCTAGTTGCACTCGTTATATTGGAGTTTAAGGAGGCCCCTAACTTGTCCAGCTGCTGCCTCAATATACACTCTCCGTGGGACAGCCTCCCTGGGACCTGCCTTAACATCTTGCAAGTAAAGGTATGGAAAGACGCTGACCGTGTGAGACTGTGTTCTTTAACCGCACTCGACTTCACTACTCACATAGACTTTGAGGGACCAGTCCCACCTGTAGGGGACCCGACATCTAGCTGTCTCACCATCCCCTCAGAGATCTACAGCAGCGCTGGTACTAATTACCAGAGACTACAGGTGGCGTCACGAACTGTACATAATCAATCCCCTGTAAATATATCCCTAACCTACGCCAGACCGCCCGGGCCACAGACCGAGCCACAGCTACCTGTGACAAGAATCCCCATAGACTTCCATGGGCTCGGCTCTGAGTACCCCATTGCCCTGGTAACCCACAATTGTGGTGGCGGGTCGACACACATCCAGCTCACTCTCTGATTTTGAACCAGTCACAGAAGAAGTAATCAGGCTCCTTGCATCTTCTCACCCGACCACTTGCATCAGTGACCCCATTCCGTCACATCTCCTCCAGTCCCTTTCCCCTGCTCTCACCTCTCACCTAACAAAAATATTCAACCTCTCTCTATATTCCGGTATCTTTCCGTCCTCATTTAAGCATGCCATCATACATCCATTACTTAAAAAAACATCCCTCGACCAAAACTGTGCCGCTAACTATAGACCTGTCTCTAATGTTCCCTTCATCTCTAAACTCCTGGAATGACTGGTCCACACCCGTCTTATCCGCTATCTCTCAGAGAACTCTCTTTTCGACCATCTTCAATCTGGTTTACGCTCTTTACACTCTACTGAAACTGCCCTCACTAAAGTCTCTAATGATCTACTGACTGCTAAATCTAATGGTCACTACTCCATGATAATTCTCTTGAATCTCTCCGCAGCATTCGACACTATGGACCATCAGCTCCTCCTCACTTTGCTACACTCCATCGGTCTCAAGGACACCGTTCTCTCCTGGTTCTCCTCCTATCTCTCTGACCATTCCTTCACTGTATTTTTTGCTGGTTCCCCTTACTGTGTGGGTTCCACAAGGATCAGTCCTAGGCCCCTCCTCTTCTCTTTGTACACAGCCCCTATTGGACAAACAATCAGCAGATTTGGTTTCCAGTACCATCTCTATGCTGATGACACCCAATTATACACTTCTTCACCCGTTATCACGCCTGCCTTTTTAGAAAACACCAGTGATTGTCTTACCGCTGTCTCCAACATCATGTCATCCCTCTATCCGAAACTGAACCTGTCAAAAACAGAACTCCTCGTGTTTTCTCCCTCTACTAACCTACCTTTGCCTGACATTGCCATCTCCGTGTGTGGTTTCACCATTACTACCCAGCAACATGCCCTCTGTCTTGGGGTCATACTTGATTCCAAGCTTTTATTCACCCTCCACATCCGATCACTGGCTCACTCTTGTTATCTCCACCTCAAAAACATCTCTAGAATTCGACCTTTTCTTACTGTCGACTCTGCAAAAACTCTTACTGTTTCTCTTAGTCATTCTCGTCTGGACTATTGTAACTCTCTACTTGGTCTCCCTCTTACCAAACTCTCCCCTCTCCAATCTGTCTTGAATGCCTCTACCTTGTGCCAGTCATTAAACTGGTTACCCATCCATTCCAGAATCCAGTACAAACTTATTACCCTCACCCACAAAAACACTCCATGGCTCAGCACCACCCTACATCTCCTCCCTTGTCTCAGCCTACCATCCTACCCGTGCCCTCCTGTTATGAATGTGCTAGAGATGGTTTCTGAGCAGAGGCTCCCTCTGGTGGTTACAGACAGTACTGAACCTTTCAGCGAGGAGTGGCAATCAGGGATCACAGACTGGTCTGATATAAGGGAGGTTCCCTCCCATGATGGTTGCCGGTGATCAATTGTTCTTGTCTCAATTGTGGTTCCTGGTTCATTTGGAAGTTTGCTGGAGTCTTGCCTGCATCTCCTGCTTTCAGATAAGATATTTTTTGCTTTTCTTCTTGTGCTTGCTTTTTGCATTGTTTTCTGCACTTTTGTGGAGGTCAGCCAGGTCCCCTCCTGGGGCCTGAGCTCCTCACAGTTTATCTGCAGCCACTGTTATTTGCTCATTTGCTTTTTCCTTTATTTTTCAGCGGCTGCAGCTTGGTTTTGTTCACACTGAGATCTGATTTATCGGGTGGCGAGATCGTGTGATCTCAGTATTTTTGTAATCAGAATTGTTGGATTTTTGTAGGGTTTTCTGGGTTGCAGAAAGTAATCTCTCCTTTCCTATCCTATTTAGTCAGCTTGTGGCCCCAGCGTTTGCTCAATCTATTTTCTGCCTATGTTTGTGTTTTCATCTTGTCTAACCGCCATTATATGTTTGGGGGCTTCCTATTTTCTTTGGGGATCTGCTCCGGGGCAGATAGCTTTTATCTTTCTGCCTTTAGGTGTAGTTATCTCTCAGGCTGTGACGAGGTGTCTAGGATCAACGTAGGAACGCTCCACGGCTACCTCTAGTTGTGCCGTTAGTTTAGGAATCTGCAACCCATCAGTTACCAACATCTCAGGTGTTCTGCTGCCCTGCTGTTGTTCCTGTCCTCCTCAGCTACCGAAACATAACACCATCCGTTCTGCTAATAACCTGAGGTTAGCATCCTCAATAATCAGAACCTCCCACTCCCATCTCCAAGCCTTTTCACGTGCTGCGGCAATTCTTTGGAATGCACTACCCAGGTTAATACGATTAATCTCCAATCCCCACAGTTTTAAGCGTGCCCTAAAAATGCATTTGTTCAGACTGGCATACTGCCTCAACGCATTAACCTAACTATCCCTTTGGCCCATTTAAAAATTTTTCTACCATAATCAGATTCTCATATTATGTTCTCACACGCTTTATGCATTTAATAGCCCTCTGTGTCTGCACTGTTACATACTTTGGCTGTTAACTGGTTCATGCAGAATTACATGAATACCGATTTGAACACTATGGCTGGTTCGAACAATGAAAGCAAATGTTACCGTCTACCTTTTTCCTCATAGATTGTAAGCTTGTGAGCAGGGCCTTCATTCCTCTTGGTATCTACTTTGATCTGTGTTTATTGTTATGCTGTAATGTCTATTGTCTGTACAAGTCCCCTCTATAATGTAAAGTGCTGCGGAATATGTTGGAATAAAATTACTATTATTATTTATCTGGGACATTACTGTACGTGTAGCAGGTACACCCCTCCCCTTCTCTTGGTTTTTTGTCCTATGTTGTGTTTGGCAATGAAGGGTATGCTTCGAGAGCCCTGGTATAACCAGCAGACCAAGGATACTCTGTATGCTGAGACAGACTGACTCCATGTTAAAAAACAAGCACCAAATGATTGCAGAACTGTTGGAATTGTGAGGGACAACTGCAGCTGATTCTGCAATTCAGAGAGCGACAGGCTGAGAGACGAGTGACAGGCCCAGTCCCAGCGTCAGTACCAGCTGGAGTTAGCCCAAATCCAGAAGGAGATATCCAGCAATGCCGACTGCTTTAAACCTCGTCCTGACCATTTTTCTGTATTGGAAAAGGATAGGGACATGGACATATTTCAGAGCTGGTTTGAAAAAGCCTGCAGACAGTATCAGCTGCCTGATGACCAGTGGGCCCGATATTTAACTCCAGGGCTCCAAGGCAATGCCCTTACCTTGTGCCACGCCAGAGAGGCAACGGGAGATTAGGGAGAAAAATAAGTGGCTCAGGAATTGGTGTAGGAACGAGGGGTTTGGGTTTCTGGAGAACTGGGCCGACTTCTCAGTTGGCTACAGGTTCTATGCTAGGGACGGGCTGCACCTCAATGGGGAGGGTGCAGCTGTGCTGGGGGAGAAAATGGCTAGAAGGTTGGAGGAGTCTTTAAACTAGGGACTGGGGGGGGGGTATTCATTTTATAGGAGGGGAAGGCAGTGCAGATAGAGACCTGGGCACAAATAATGAAATTGGGGGTGGCATGGGGGGTGGGGTTAGAACAGTTAATAATTTAAGAAAGAATAGAGGTACAGAGAGATACATAAAGTGCATGTATACTAATGCTAGAAGCCTCACCAACAAAATGGAGGAACTAGAGAGCCACGACTGGGCTGTTAATTTACAGGGCTATAGTCTGTTTAGAAATGACCGTAAAAATAAGCGAGGTGGGGGTGTGTGTTTATATGTAAAATCATCATTAAAACCCATCCTGTGTGATAATATCTGTGAATCTAATGAAAATGTAGAGTCTCTGTGGGTGGAGATTAGGGGAGGGAGGAAAAATAATAAATTACTGATAGGGGTTTGTTATAAGTCTCCTAAAATAATGGAAGCAACAGAGAATATCCTCGTAAAGCAAATAGATGAAGCAGCAAACTCAAGGGAAGTCATTATTATGGGGGACTTCAACTACCCTGAAATACATTGGGGAACAGAAACCTGTAGTTCCATCAACGGTAATAGGTCTTTGACAATTATGAGAGACAATTACCTTTCACAACTAGTTCAGGACCCAACAGAGGGGGGGCACTGCTAGACCTAATATTAACCAACAGGCCAGACCCATATCAAATATAAGGGTTGGGGGTCACTTGGGTAATAGTGATCACAAAATTATAAGTTTTCATGTATCCTTTAATAAGCTCTTTAGAAGAGGGGTTACAAGGACACTAAACTTCAGGAAGGCAAATTTCCAACGGATGAGAGATGATCTTGGGTGCAATAAACTGGGACGATATCCTGAGACATAAAAATACACAAGGAAAATGGGAGACGTTTATTAGCATCCTGAATAGGACCTGTGCACAGTATATACCCTATGGGAATAAACATGCTAGAAATAGGAGGAAATCACTATGGCTAAATAGAGCTGTAAGGGGCGCAATAAGTGACTGTAACGCTGGTATTATCTGTACCTTGTTTTCCAGCGTTACTTTGCTTTAACCCTTTTGCTCCTTTCCCCCTAACCAGCTGGGATACTCTTGTCTGTTACCTGTATGGAGGCTGCTCAGTTCCCAGCTCCGCTGCCTAGCCGTACATGCGTGAGTGTCTCCTCTGCGCAGCATGACCACCCGAATGTGCGGTCCCTGGCTACCGTTGTGGAAGCTACCCGTAGGTTGCAAGGTCCTCTGCAGTGGTGCATGACTTACTACGTGTGTTTAGGCTGCAGCTATTGCCAGGTGTCCTTGCTGTGCTGATTTGTGTCTGGCTTTGCATAGGTTTCCCCGTGGTCTACCCTGTGATGACGTCTGTCCTGGGTAAGTGTCTGATGTTCTCCTGCTGAGCCTGTGCTACGCCCGAGGCCTGAGAGAGAGGCCGTCCTAGTATGCCCGTGCCAGATGACCCTGGACTGCATCAACCCATGATGACCCCGCTATCGTCTGATGCTCGTCCTGGGCCGGTGTCTGATGTTCTCCTGCTGAGCCTGTGCTACGCCTGAGGCCTGAGAGAGAGGCCGCCCTAGTATGCCCGTGCCAGATGACCCTGGACTGCATCTACCCGAGATGTCCTCCTGCACTCGTCTGTAATCCTGAGACGTGTACCCTTCGCTGATGTGCGGAATCGGGAGCCCGGCATTATGTTCTGTTTATGTACTGTGTTTGTCTTTAAGTAAACTTTATGTTTCTTCTTTACCTGAAGTTGTGCGGTGTTGTCTAGTCCTGCAGGTCGCCATCTTGCCCACATGCTCAGATGCCACGATCACGGTCACTGCCCTCCCCTAGTCCGGGTCTCCCTCTGTGGTCCAGTGGGTCCACATTCCCTTACCATCTGGGACGCATGCCTCACGTCATGGTCTGGCGGCGTGGGAGCATTGGCTAGTTAGGCAAGCTATGCGATGTCCCGACGCCCTGCAGCCGTGGGAAGCGTTACAGTGACAAAAAGAAAGCGTTTAGGGAATTAAAACATGTAGGTAGTGATGAGGCATTAAATAAATACAGAAGACTGAATAAATTCTGTAAAAGCAAATCAAGACAGCAAAGATTGAGACAGAGAGACTCATTGCCAGAGAAAGTAAAAATAATCCCAAAACATTCTTTAACAACATAAATAGTAAGAAACTAAAAAATGATAGTGTTGGTCCCCTTAAAAATAGTCTGGGTGCAATGGTGGATGAGGATGAGGAAAAAGCCAATATGCTAAATGACTTTTTTTCAACAGTATTTTATACAAGAAAATCCCATGACATGACAGATAACATGATCAGTGACAACAAAAATTCTCCATTAAATGTCACCTGTTTAAACCCAGCAGGAAGTACGGCGGCGTCTAAAAATCAGTAAAAATGACAAATCCCCGGGGATACACCCCCGAGTACTGCAGGAATTACCGTGTATACTCGAGTATAAACCGAGATTTCCTGCCCATTTTTTAGGGCTGAAAGTGCCCCTCTCGGATTATACTCGAGTTATATACCAGGGGGTCGGCGGGGGAGGGTGAGCACGGCTGTCACATATACTCACCCCCTCCTGGCACGGTCTCTGCAGCCCCCCTGCCTGTGTTCAGCGGTCACGTGGTACCACTCATTAAAGTCATGAATATGCGCATATTCATGACTTTAATGAGCGGTACCACGTGACCGCTGAATGAAGGAAGAGCTGTGATGCCGGAGACCATGGGAGATGCAGGAGGGGGTGAGTATGACGGGGGTAGCCATGCTATAGTCACCTGTCCCCGTTCCACCGCCGCGCGCCCCTCTGTCCTCCGTGTCCTCTGGCTGTGACGTTCAGGTCAGAGGGTGCGATAAACATTAAGTGCGCGAACGGCGGTGGAACGAGGACAGGTGAATATCGCCAGTGCCGGGAGACTGAGCTAGCGGTGACATCAGCATCAGGCCCCCATAGCGCGCCAGTGTCACCGCCTGCTCAGGACACCGCTACCTGGCCCCCAGCGACGACAGGTGAGTATTTGTTATTTTTTTATTTTTATTAATTATTATAATATTCTATGGAGCATCTTATGGGGCCATAACCTTTATGGAGCAGCATATGGGGCCTATTCTATGGAGCATTTTATGGGGCCATAACCTTTATGGGCAGCATATGGGGCCTATTCTATGGAGCATCTTATGGGGCCATTATTAACCTTTGTGCAGCATTATATAGGGCATAATCTATGGAGCATCTTATGGGGCCATTATTAACCTTTCTGCAGCATTATATGAGGCATATTTTGAATGGAGCATCTTATGGGGCCATATTGAACTGTATGGAGCATTATATGGGGCTCCTGATTAAATATGGATATTCAAAAACATTTAACCTACTGATGTCTCAATTAATTTTACTTTTATTGGTATCTATTTTTATTTTTTAAATTTACCAGTAGCTGCTGTATTTTCCACCCTAGGCTTATACTCGAGTCGATAAGTTTTCACAGTTTTTGTGGCAAAATTAGGGGGTCGGCTTATACTCGGGTCGGCTTATACTCGAGTACATACGGTAAGTACAGTCATTGATAGACCATTATTTTTAATCTTTAAAGATTCCATAACAGAGGCTGTACCACAGGACTGGCGTATAGCAAATGTGGTGCCAGTATTCAAAAAGGGAACAAAAACTGAACTTGGAAATTATAGGCCAGTGAGCTTAACATCTACTGTGGGTAAAAGAGATACTATACTGGAGTATCTGAAGAAGAATAACCTCATGACCCAATATCAACATGGGTTTACGAGGGACCGTTCCTGTCAGACTAATCTGATAAGCTTTTATGAAGAGGTAAGTTCAGGACTGGACCAAGGGAATGCAGTGGACTTGGTGTATATGGACTTTTCAAATGCTTTTGATATGGTGCCACACAAAAGGTTGATACATAAAATGAGAGCAATGGGGATAGGGGAAAATATGTGTAAGTGGGTTAATAGCTGACTCAGGGATATGAATCAAAGGGTGGTTATTAATAGAGCACACTGGGACTGGGTCACAGTTAGCAGTGGGGTACCGTAGGGGTTGGTCTTGGGCCCGCTTTTTAACATATTTATTAATGACCTTGTATTGGGCATACAGAGTAGTATTTCAATATTTGCAGATGACTCTAAACTCTGCAGTGTAATCAATACAGAGGAGGACAATTTAATATTACAGGAAGATTTATGTAAACTAGAAGCTTGGGTTGATAAATGGCAAATGAGCTTTAATGGGGATAAATGTAAGGTCATGCACTTGGGCAGAAGAAATAAGATGTATAATTATGTGCTTAATTGTAAAACACCGGGCAAAACTGTCACTGAAAAAGACCTGAGTGTATGGGTGGACAACAAACTCACATTTAGTGGCCAGTGTCAGGCAGCTGCTGCAAAGGCAAATAAAATAATGGGATACATTAAAAGAGGCATAGATGCTCATGACGAGAACATAATTCTACCCCTATTCAAGTCACTAGTGCGACCACACTTAGAATACTGTGTACAGTTCTGGTCTCCGGTGTATAAGAAAGACATAGCTGTTATGATTCGCTAACCGAGGAGGATAATAGAAAAATAGGGTAGGCGACCAAACACCCAGAGAGGTTGGTAACTTAGCGGATTGCAGATCCCTAAACTGACAACACAACTAGAATTAGCCGTGGACGTACCTACGATGCCCTAGTCGCCTCGACACAGCCAAAGAGTTAACTAAGCCTAAAGAGAGAAAAGGGGAAAGCTAACTGCCCCGGAGTAGAGCCCTAAAGGAATAGGTACCCCCAAACATATATTGACGGTGAGACAGATGAAATACAAAACACAGGCAGAAAATAGAATAAGCAAATGCTGGTGCCCAAACTGTCTGGATAGAACAGGACAGGAAAGGATACTGTCTGCAAACCAGCAAAAACCCTAAGAAAAATTCCAACACGTCTGATATGCAAAAATACTGAGGCCACATGACCTCTTCCCCACTAAATCAGAACTCTGGTGTGAACTGGACGCAAAACAACAGACACAGAAATAACAGGGGACTAGAAATACAGAAAGACTGACACAAGCTGTGGCAAAGGAAAACAAAGTCCAGCACAGGTTCCCACAGGGAACCTGGCTGAACTCACATCAGCAAGGCAGGGAACAAATGCCACAGATTAAAACAGAAAAATAACTTATCTGAAAGATGCAGGACAAAGCAGGGAGCAAGCTGACTTCCAAAAGGCTCAGGAAGAAGACCAAATCACCGGCAACTACTAAGGGAAGGCTGCTCATTTAAATCTCCCCAGTCTGTAACACCTGATCTCTAATCATCCCCTTCAGGTGATTGACTTCTGTCTGCCAGACCAGCTCCATTACCAGCAGCAACCACCGGAGGGAGCCCAAACTCAGAAGCCAGATCAAAGGTGTTCACAACAGTACCCCCCCCTCTTGAGGAGGGGGTCACCGAACCCTCACCCAAGCCACCAGGTCGATCAGGATGGGACCGGTGAAAAGCGCGAATCAATCTCTCAGCATGTCAGAGGCAAACACCCAAGAATTATCCTCCTGACCATAACTTTTCCACTTAACCAAGTACTGGAGTCTCCGTCTAACCAGACGAGAATCCAATACTTTTTGTACTTCATACTCAAGATTGCCCTTAACCAATACAGGATCGGGGACGCAGCCATAGGAACTACTGGCTCAACAAATCTTTTCAACAACGATTTATGAAAGACGTTGTGAATCTTAAACGTTCCTGGAAGAGCCAAATGGAAAGAAACGGGATTAAGTGTTTACAAAATCTTATAAGGTCCAATGAACCTTGGCTTAAATTTTGGAGACACAACCTTCATAGCAATATTTTTTGAGGACAACCAAACCCTGTCACCTACTTTAAACCGGGGACCATCAGTCCTATGCCAGTTAGAAAACCATTGGGCCCTCTCCTGAGAGTGAGGCAACTTAATCAAATCTGCTGCATTCTCTCTACCATAGAATCAGCACCTGGACAGGCCGAAGCCTCCATCTGCCCTGAAGAAAACCAACGATGAAACCCAAAGTTGCAGAAAAAAGGGGACATCAAAGTGGCAGAACTAGCCCTATTATTTAGAGCAAATTCAGCCAAGGGCAAAAAAGAGACCCAATCATCTTGATCAGCAGACACAAAACATCTCAAATAATTTTCCAAAGTCTGGTTTGCTCTCTCAGTCTGCCCATTGGTCTGAGGATGAAACGCAGAGAAGGACAACTGAATTCCCAGTTTAGAACAAAAAGATCTCCAAAATCTGGAAACAAACTGGACTCCTCTGTCAGACACAATGTTCTCCGGAATGCCATGCAAACGAACCACCTGCTGAAAAAACAAGGGCACCAACTTGGAAGAGGATGGCAACTTCGGCAGTGGTAGAAGATGGACCATCTTGGAAAATCTATCACAGATCACCCAGATAAGTCATTCCCAGAGAGACAGGGAGGTCAGAAATAAAATCCATTGAGATATGTGTCCATGGCCTCCTGGGCACCGGAAGTGGCACTAACAATCCACTAGAGCGAGAACAGGGTATGGACAGAGAACAAGTCCCACAGGACTGCACAAAATTCCTGACTTCACGAAATAAAGCAGGCCACCAAAAAGACCGACTCACCAAATCTCTGGTACCAAAAATACCGGGATGACCAGCCAACGAGGAGCAATGAATTTCAGACATTACTCTCCTCCTCTATTGGTCGGGAACATACAATTTCCCCATAGGGCATCGTTCAGGCTTATCCTCCTGAAATTCCTCCAGGGCAAGTCTCAAATCGGGTGAGATAGCGGAAAGAACCACACCCTCATTTAGAATGGTAGTAGGCTCAGTCACATCAAGAGAATCCTCAAAGAAACGCCTAGAGAGGGCATCCGCCTTAATATTCTTAGTGCCCGGAAGAGACCACAAAATTAAAACGTGTGAAAAACAAGGCCCATCTAGCCTGTCTAGGATTCAATTGCTTGGCTGATTCGAGATAGATCAAGTTCTTGTGGTCGCTAAGGGTAATGTCTCCACTCTTCAAACGCCCACTTCATAGCCAATAATTCCCGATTCCCCAGATCATAATTACGTTCAGATGGGGAAAATTTTCGAGAAAAGGCACAAGGGTTGATCTTAGAGGTTACCGGATCTCTTTGAGACAAAATGGCTCCTGCACCAATCTCAGAAGCATCTATCTCCAACTGAAATGGGAGAGAAACATCAGGTTCCGTAGAACAGGAGCAGAAGTGAATCTCCGCTTAAGCTCCTGAAACGCCGAAACTGCCTCTGGAGACCAATTCACCACATCAGCACCCCTGTTGGTCAAATCCTTCAGTGGTTTCACAATACCAGAAAAATTACTTATGAATTTACGGTAAAAATTAGCAAAACCTAAACATTTCTGAAGATCCTTCAAGGAAGTGGGATGAACCCAATCATAAATGGCCTGAACCTTAACCGGGTCCATTTCAATAGCAGACGGAGACAAAATAAATCCCAAAAATGAAATTTTTTGTACGCCAAAGAGACATTTTGGTCCCTTAACATACAAAGCATTTTCTTTCAAAATCCGGAATACAGTCCGAACATGTTCCACATGAGAATCCCAGTCATTGGAAAAAATCAAAATATCGTCCAAATAGACGATCAAAAACTTGTCCACAAAATCCCAGAAAATATCGTTCATGAAAGATTGGAAGACGGAAGGGGCATTAGTGAGCCCAAAAGCCATCGCTAGGTACTGAAAATGTTCCTCAGGAGTATTAAACGCCATCTTCCATTCATCACCGTGCTTAATGCGAATAAGATTATACGTCCCCCTAAGGTCAAGCCTGGTAAACCAACTAGCACCTTTCACTCTAGAGAATAAATCGGAAATCAGGGGTAACGGGTACTGATATTTAACAGTGATTTTATTAATGAGACGATAGTCAATACATGGCCTCAATGAACCATCGTTCTTGGCCACAAAGAAAAAGCCGGCACCTAAAGGTGAAGAGGATGGTCTGATATGACCCTTCTCCAATGACTCTTTGATATAAGATCGCATAGCATCATGTTCAGGTACAGATAAATTGAAGAGCCGACCCTTGGGAAATTTACAACCGGGCACTAACTCGATCGCGCAATCGTAACTCTTGTGAGGAGGCAAGGATGCAGACTTACTCTCACTAAACACATCAGAGAAATCAGCAAAATAGTCAGGGACATCCTGAGACTGGGGAGAGGCAGAGAAAACAGGAATGTCACCAAGAACACATTGACAACTCCAACTAACCACAGACAGACTTCCAATCCAGAACAGAATTATGGGTCTGCAACCAAGGAAAACCCAGTACAATAATGTCATGTAAATTATGTAACACCAAAAATTTACAATTCTCTTGGTGGTTCGGGGCTACCCGCATTATCACCTGGGTCCAAAACTGGCGTTTATTCTCCAGCAAAGGGGTAGCATCAATACCCCTCAAAGGAATCGGAGTCCTCAGGGGTACCATGGGAAAACCACAACATTTGGCAAAGTCAAAATCCATCAGGTTCATGGCTGCTCCTGAATCAACAAAAGCTTTAGCAGAAAATGAAGATAAGGAGCAGATCAAGGTAACCGGCAAGAGGAATTTAGGCTGTACATTGCCCAAAACAAATGAGTGAGCAAAACGTTTCCCCCGCTTAGGGCAGACGGAGATAGTAGAGACGTCCCCACAAAAGAAGCACAACTTATTACGCCTTCTAAACTTTTGACATTGAGCCCTAGAAACAACCCTATCACACTGCATGGGCTCAGAGGTTTGTTCGAAAGGCAACGCCGCCTCTCGCATAGTTTTAAGTTCACGTAAACGTCTGTCAATTTGAATGGCTAATGACATAGAGTCGTTGAGACCAGAGGGAACAGGAAATCCCACCATAACATCTTTTACGGTCTCTGCCAGACCTTTCAGAAAAAGAGCCGCTAGGGCATCATCGTTCCATTTAGTAAGGACTGCCCACTTTCGGAATTTCTGACAATATAACTCTGCAGCTTCCTGACCCTGGTTCAATGCCAATAAGGTTTTCTCAGCTTGATCAATAACATTAGGTTCATCATACAACAACAGAGCCTGAAAAAACGCATCCACATTAGCCAAAACAGGATCCCCAGCCCAAACTAAGAAGCCAGATCAAAGGTGTTCACAACACATAGCTGAACTAGAGCTGGTGCAGAGAAGAGCGACCAAGATTATTAGAGCACTGGGGGTCTGCAATAGCAAGACAGGTTATTATATTGGGGTTATTTAGTTTGGAAAAACGAAGGCTTAGGGGTGATCTTATTATAATATACACTGCTCAAAAAAATAAAGGGAACACAAACAACAGAATATAACTCCAAGTAAATCAAACTTCTGTGAAATCAAACTATCCACTTAGGAAGCAACACTGATTGACAATCAATTTCACATGCTGTTGTGCAAATGGAATAGACAAAAGATGGAAATTATTGGCAATCATCAAGACACACTCAATAAAGGAGTGGTTCTGCAGGTGGGGACCACAGACCACATCTCAGTACCAATGCTTTCTGGCTGATGTTTTGGTCACTTTCGAATGTTCTTTGCGCTTTCACACTCGTGGTAGCATGAGACGGATTCCACAACCCACACAAGTGGCTCAGGTAGTGCAGCTCATCCAGGATGGCACATCAATGCAAGCTGTGGCAAAGGTTTGCTGTGTCTGTCAGTGTAGTGTCCAGAGGCTGGAGGCGCTACCAGGAGACAGGCCAGTACACCAGGAGACGTGGAAGGTGCCGTAGGAGGGCAACAACCCAGCAGCAGGACAGCTACCTCTGCCTTTGTGCAAGGAGGAACAGAAGGAGCACTGCCAGAGCCCTGCAAAATGACCTTCTGACCTTCAGCATGTGCATGTGTCTGCACAAACGGTTAGAAACTGACTCCATGAGGATGGTCTGAGTGC
Source organism: Oophaga sylvatica (assembly GCA_033576555.1). Taxonomy (NCBI): domain Eukaryota; kingdom Metazoa; phylum Chordata; class Amphibia; order Anura; family Dendrobatidae; genus Oophaga; species Oophaga sylvatica. The sequence goes on from JARQOD010000001.1 coordinate 526,981,132, forward strand.
CCGACATCCACAGATGGGGGTTGTGCTCACAGCCCAACACCATTCGGGATGCTTGGAATTTGCCACAGAACATCAGGATTCAAAAATTGCCCTGTGCTCTTCACAGATGAAAGCAGGTTCACACTGAGCACATGTGACAGACATGACAGAGTCTGGAGACGCCATGCAGAGTGATCCTCTGCCTGCAACATCCTTCAGCATGATCGGTTTGGCAGTGGGTCAGTAATGGTGTGGGGTGGCATTTCTTTGGAGGTTCCTCCTAATGCAGGATAGTGCCAGACCTCATGTGGCTGGAGTGTGTCAGTAGTTCCTGCAAGATGAAGGCATTGAAGCTATGGAC